>OZ021728.1:85741904-86341904 GCA_963978545.1 Linyphia triangularis
TAAGACAAATATATATATATATAGCTTAAGACAAATATATATATATATATATATATATATATATATATATATATATATATATATATATATATATCATTTGCATGACATTGAAAGAAAAATTGAAATTGAAATAAATGTTGTTTGTGTACATTAAAATAAAATGTTTGTTATATTCATAATTTTTCAACGAACGTCTGAGATTCCTTACAACTTTCTAGTTTTATAGTTTTATATGGATTCAACCTTTGTTTTTTGAAAAGTAGTTGAAAGGAATATCAAAATGTGATGTACCATAAGATACAACATCGGAATTTTTATGAAAATGCTAAATAATAAAATTAGCATTTCGCAAAATAATCTAGGTAAATGTTATTTTTTTACAAAACATAGGACTTCCGTAGTAAGTTTTACAATATGCGAAATCACTTGTAATGTAGTTTTAAATAAATTTACATCCAATGAATTTTATCTCCTGGCTTTTAAGTTTCTAATTTTCTGCACTACTACAAATAAAATATTACCATTTCGATTTTAATTAGAATATTTTTTTTTTTCAAATGGATCTCAAGAAGTAATTTTAATTGTAAATTGGCCGAATGTCCTTTGAAGATACATTAAAAATGCAGTGAGAAATACTAATAAGCAAGATCAAACAGTTAAAAAGGAAAAATTTCATCAGTATCCGAACGGTTGCTTTAATTCCATTAAATCAACTTTGCTCGTGTGGAATTTTCTGAGTACTTTTGAATTATTCAGTTCAGAGGTCGAAAAAGAATATCGACAAAAGTTTGTTAATTGGATTATCAAGTGCTTGGAAAAATTCATAAACTTTTGGAATATTATTAAGTTAAACTCTTTCTACGATTAAAAAAAAACAGAACTTACAACTTCAAGCAACGTAATAATGTTTTTACAGAGAAAATAATAATAAAAAAAATATATTAAAAACAGAAACCATACCAATTACTAGTCTGAAACGAAGTTTAATCATTGAAATAGTCTCAGGTAATTGGAAAATATTTGTGAAAGTAATAAGAAACATGAAACTCAAAGTTCAGAGCTTTGAAGTGTTATTTTAGTAAACTTTAAGATAATGTTTGTGCCTGTTGAATAATTATTCGAATATAAAATTGGTACTTACATTAACTCTTGCTTCCTTCAGTTCTTTTTAATTTTATTTCTTTTGCATATTTAAAAAAAAAAAAATAAACCATTTAATAATGAAATACATAACGGTTTCTTTTATAAAGCTTTTGTTTACAAACACAAAGAGAAACGTATAAGCTATGGAGTTGAAATATATATGCATTTAATACCAGACAAATTGTATTTTAATAATAAAAAAATTAATGAGTCAAGTGCAAATAAGGTTATTTTTTAAAAAATATAATAACATTTCGAAGAATTTATAAGGGGAAAATGCTCGTAATATTATTTGTTTCTTATACTCGTCTACATGAAATACGTGAGATTTCGCTCTAACCTCGCATGTCAAAGGAACCGGGTTTGAATCTTGGGGTTAGAGATGGACATTCTTTGTGATTCGAAATCCACATTAAGCTATAGTTCCCATCCTGATTCGTCATTCTTGAGAGCGTAAAAATAGATCGTTAAGCGTGCAACCAATCAAACAACCTTGAAATACACTTGAACAAAAATACACTTTTTAGGCATTTTTTTAAACATTTATTGCGTTCTGAAATAATCCTTATTTTTATTCCTAAATAGCTTAAAGTTGAAATAGTTAAAATGTTACTTATTTAGGCTTGATTTTGTGTGTACGACTTGTGAGTATTACGAGTAGTTGAATTTTTAATATCAAGGTTAAACAATTCGTCATTGATCCTTCATTATCTTAAAAATAGCATTTTTTTTTTTTTTTTTTTTTTTTTTAAAGTCAGGAAAGCTGTTCCTGTAAGTTGTAATTTCGGGGGGAGGGAAAGAGAGGGGAGAGAGAGGGGGGGAGAGAGAGAGAGAGAGAGAAAGAAGCGCACGCGAGAGAGAGATGATGCCGTCCGGGAGGTATTTTAAGAGGCAACAGTCCAGAATTTGCGTCTCGAATGTCAGAAACCCATTAAACTACCAACCGCTTCGAGGAGATCTATCACCATTAACTTCTTGATTACTCATTTGAAAATTATAATTTGAAAGACGAATTTTTGCAACTATTTGTTTTCTTTAAGAAATTTCACTCGTTCACTTAATGCGCGAGCTGGAAAGTAATTATATTTTATTCGAGAAAAACTTTTTGAAATCATAACTATTCACTTAACAAATACTAATTAGAAAGTGCATTTTTTAAATACTTTTTTTTAAAATTGTTGCTTAAAAAGAAATCATTTGAATCTCCAGATTTATGTCTTTTAGCTGTTTGGAAGTTTGCGTTCTTTTACTCCATCCAGAAATTGACTACCGTTATGATATTCTCCGTACGACGAATGGCGCTCATGTGGAAGTCCATTGAGAAGGGCCATGAAACTTTTTGAGTCTATCTAACAATTAGTGTTATCAATTTAAATTTTTCTTCGTTATTTTATGAATTATTTTACATCAAAATGTGTCCAACCTTTCATAGATACCCTGTATGGTTGCAGATGCATAGACGTATGTAAATGTTATTTTCTGGTATATAAAATCTCAATTCCATCAATCTATTTAAAAAAATCTATTTCAGATACACGAAATAATTCAAATCTCATGACCTTGTAAGTATTAACTAGCAGTTCATTAACAATGAATTTTCACATCAATATAACAAAACTTCCCCTATATTAATAACTGTAACTGAGACTTACTTTTCTTCATTCATACATTTAACTTTACATTCTTTTATTACTACACCAAAACTTGCATTCCTTTAAAAAGCAACACATTTATTCTATTTTTTATGCAAAACCATTTAATCTTCAAAAACTCCACAAAAACTATAAACTTCACGTTTTAATACATTTTTTAAACATTGTCTTTCCCCAAATAAATACCGAGAGTGGCAATTTTTTTGATTATTTTTTAAGAACACAACGCCACGAGGCTTTATTTTAGAAAATACCCTTTCACTAACATCAACAACAACGTTTGCTTTCTTCACACACACACAAAAAAAGGCTCTCAAAAACGCCTTGGGCTCTCAATTTTTACGAAGGATGACACGATACAACAATAGACGACGAGCTCTCAAAAGAGCTATGATTTATCCCATGACCAAACCCAGGGCTAAGCTGACAAATTTACAATAAATAATAAAAAAAAAAGAGAGGAATAACCGAGATGTTTTCAGTCAACATCATAAGCTCGTTTGAAGCCTTCCGTACTTAAAATTGCAGCTGCCACGGGAGAAAAAACACACACATTAAATGTTCGAAAATGGAGGATTGAGGACTTAAAGATGTCGTTTAAGCAGAAAAGAGTTTTTAGCTTGTGCAGTGCTCAAGCAGAAGGCGTGAGTATTTTATACTGTGCAGAAATCCATGTTCTTCTCATAATAAAAAAGTCTTTTCGACTTGTCGTTTGTATTTTTTCATCCTGTTACACTTTGCCAACGCGAGCAGATCTTGTAAAAATGGACATTTTTGAAGTGAAGACCATGCAGTGAAAACAATATGGAGTTGTGTAGAACGTTCTGTTTTGGATGGCGCTTTTTTATGATATGTAATACAAGAATGATGGAGTTAACACTAAAAAAAACAAGTCTTTTCAGAATGGGGCAAAATTCAGACGATTTGAAAGGAGTTATTTGCGCATTCATTAAGCTTGGCGTCCACTATCGTTGAGCAGAGCAGAGCGGAGTGGACTAGAGAGCCAATTACAAGGCTGCCAACGTCTACTGTAGCACGAGCCTCGAGCTACAATGGACGTTGACAGCCTTGTAATCGGCTCTAATATGCTCTGCTCTGCTCAGCGATAGTGGACGCCAAGCATTAACTCTTCACTACAAATAAAAACAGAGTTTTTAAAAGTATATCGAAACTTTGCTTATTTTATTTTTAAAATTGCGGTAGAGTCTAATTGTTATTTAGATGTTCAGTTTCACTTCAGTGTTTGGGGGTGTTGCTGCTTTCGATAGCAATATACAGCAGAAGATGTATGATGTCACCTCCAACAACCTTTCCTTGCAATTCAAAAAACTAGCATCAGTCAAAATTAAAAAAAATGGCTTTGAAGGGCGCATTTCTCAAGCAAATCTAGCAACCCCTTTCGGCACTGTTTGGTAAATGTTGCTAAACAGTACATGTTTTTTTTATCTGAACCGGACGCCTGTAGAAGGCGTTTTAGTGGCAATGAGACATCTTCATTAGAAGACCCCAATATCCCAAATTATTTATCCCAAATAGAAGACAGTACAAGTTCCAACATATTCAATGCATACAAAAATTACACCATCTTCCACTTATATAATATAAATATCACATTTCCCAAAAGAAACATAATAAATACAATATTAGTTAAACAAAGTATAATCCAAAAATTAAACACCTTTTTGCTTTCTTTCCTACATTATATAATGTCTTTCTACATTCTCCTTTCGTGTGCAGGTTTGCCTTCGCACAAATCATTTGATGTTTGTAACGCCCACAAGTGTCAGTTAAACTTTTAAAAATAAATTACAAGTAGCAAATTTAGTTGCAACAACAGCCGTTAGTGTAGAATAACTATTCAATGGAAAAAAAATGAATATTATTAAAATATAATAAAAGTAGGTGAATCTTTAAAATGTCATGCCATTTTGATGTTATTTAGTTATTTAAAATTTAAAACACTATTTAATTTAACCGTGTTTTAAATTAAGAAAACTTTAACAAATCGCAATCGATTGACAGGAAATTTAAAAAAAATCTATTTCAAACGTAAAACCTCAAAAAATATCGGTCTTTTCTTTAAGTTTAACTTGTGTTTCTTAAGTATAAAATAATGACTATATTTTAATTGACAAAATGTACTGTCTGCTGTTAAGATAATACTTTACTTTGAAATATGTTTCTACCATAAGTTCATATCTTGTTAATGACATTGTGGCATTCCTATTTGAAAAATATTACATCATAATGTAGCACTTTATTTTATTACCGTTTATAAGAAAACACTGGATTTATAACAAACAACAAATTGTTCCCAAACATTTTGTAAGTAAATCTAAAATCGGTTATGTGATATGACATAAAACTATAATCATTTTTCACATGCTTCACATTTTTATTTTGGGAAGTATAATCTTATAAACAAAATAACTCGCGTTTAGCTACACTACTATAATAACGAGTTATGAAAACAATCCAATTATATTTCTTCTCGTATCTTTTCTATACGACTTCTTAAAAAAAAATTAAATTCTATCTGGAGGGTCTAAAACTTTTACTACTTCCCCAAACAAGCTTACTTATCCGATGAAGAATCATAAGTAAAAATATCACAGAAAGAAAACTAAAAAAAAAGGGGGGAAAAAGAAGAATAAATAAAATAACAAAAAGAATCGATTCTTTTTTACATCGATTTTTATATTCGAGTTCGCTCCAGAAGACTTCACAATCGAATCGAGTCGGTGTAAGCCCATCCGAAACGAGATTAGGAAACTTGAGAACATTTTTAAAATACAAATTCAAACACGGAAGAGCAAAATAAAATGAAAAAAAAAATAAAAATATTGAAATTTTGGGTTTTATTTCTCCGGAGCGGGTGGTTCTCTTTTCAATAACAAGATTGTTCCTGACAATGGATTAGGGAATGTATTACGATGTTCAATCCCCATCTTCGCTGTTACTTCAAAATAAGGAGAGTAGCTAAAACAGCATTTGTTCTCATAAATGTTCCATATCCATGAAGAAAATCAAAGATGTTTACTTACGTTGTTACTTCCAGAAGCTTTTGGTGTGTTCAGCTTAACGTCATCTGCTCCTTAGTTATTTCTAGGAAATTTCTAGAACTTTCTTTGCATGTAAGTTATTCCTTCATTGTAAGTAGTTAGTTCTTAATCAGTCTTACGACCTGTGCTTTTTAATTTGTTCGCCTCAATAAACTTGCTTTTAAACTTAAGCTAGGCACCTTTAATTAAGCTTCTTAAAGGTGACAATATTTCAATACTATAACCAGGAATAGGCACCAACTTTTCACTTAAACCACGGGAACGAGTCTCAGTGGATAAACTGGATAGAGGAGGGGGCAATTGGTCCAAGATTCCTGGACATCAATTTTTTCAGGATCTACCTACTGAATATATTGAACTCTACGTACTCCTATTCAATACCACGCAATAATTTTTTCTCAAATTGTTTGATTGATGTAGCAAATTTATTTGTATAAAATTAGCTCAGAAACATGTTATGGAAAAAGTAAGAGCACTGACCATTCACTTCGTAATTATAAAATCATTTATTTCACTATCATACATTATTTTAAAAGATAGACGTTTATGATATTGCACTAAAATAAAGCGGATTTGAATAATTCTGGATAATGTAATTAATGAAAAAAAGAACCTAAACCAGTAACCTTATCATTACAAAATTATTTATTCCAATATCATTACAATTAAAATATATATTTTTATGTTTTCAGATCATCTGGCGCCAGTCAGCAACACGAGGGCTATAATGCGCCGAAACATTCGTCATTTGACAAGTCAACATACATTTATTTACAAACATCCATGCCTTACACGGGACTCGAACCCGCAACCTCGCGGTCTAGAAGCTAGCACGCTAACCAGTATACCGTTTGGTCGGCCTTATTTGGGGGAGAGGAGTGGATAGTGTCAATGTGTTTACAAATATTGTGTTTACTTTCTATTTTTATGGGATTTGTTTTTCTTTATAAAATATTACACAATACCTTTACAATTGCTAAATAACTTTTTTTTTTTGCAGAAAGTTCGCTCTTTCCTGCAATAAACCACAATATAATGCATTTGATTGGAATCTATTTCTCTAAAACATCATGTCATTGACGTGCCGATTCACATGAGGTCTGCTATTAAGCTTGATTGTTTTCAGATTATCTGGCACCGTCAGCAACACGAGGGCTATAATGCGCCGAAACATTCGTCATTAGACAAGTCAACATACATTTACAAACACCCATGCCTAACACGGGACTCGAACCCGCAACCTCAGGGTCTAGAAGCTAGCACGCTAACCACTATACCGTTTGGTCGGCTCTGTTATTAAGCATTTGAGAAAGAGGAATGTAGTCACACAGATATAACGGCTTTGCCGCGACGAAACGAAAACCTCTTACATTAAGGACTTTTGCAAATAGCTTTGCAGTAAATTTAGTTCGAAAAGTTTGATTTTTTTTTTTTTGCATTATTTAAATAATACGATAGACAGAAATAATAGAAAATATACATCTTCGTCATAAAATAAAAAATCAATTTTTTCCCCCTATGTAATGTTAATAGTTCAAAAAAAGATCGAATCCGAAAAGAATGCATTGGTGAATATCCCATCTGCAGGATGTCGGTTAACGATAGATCACATTGTATTTGGGGAGATCCCTTCTCCAAAATGTATGTTATCTCCTACGTCAGATCACAATGCATTGCTTTTGTTGAGATCTCTTCTATAGCTCCGTTATTTTCTGTGACAAATCACAATGCAATGCACTTGTTGATGTCTTATCTGAAGGAAGCTCGATATTAGCAACGACTTATCACAATGCAATGGTCTTGTTGATGTCCTATCTGAAGACAGCCCGATATTAGCAACGACAAATCACAATGCAATGGTCTTGTTGATGTCCTATCTGAAGGAAGCTCGATATTAGCAATGACTTAACACAATGCAATGGTCTCGTTGATGTCCTATCTGAAGGAAGCTTGATATTAGCAATGACTTATCACAAGGCATTGCATATGCGGTATCTTCTGCTGGTCAAAGATGGCCCATTCTGCACGAGGACAGTTATTTCCTAGAATTTTTCTTTTTTTCTAAAATAATAACGAACCTACTTCAGAAGGAGCCTGCACAAATCCATTGCATTGGGATCTGACACAGAAAGTAATGGTGTGGATCTCTTCTGCAGAAGGGATCTATACAAAGGCATTTGTATTGTGATCTTGGAATTTACATGGTATCGTTGATTTATTGGCATACTATACAGGGTGATTCTTAAAATCATTTTAATTACTTTAAATTTGAAACAGAGTCTTGTATAGCAAAAGAAGTATCGTAAACCTGTATTAAAGTGATTAAATATTGTGTGAAAGATTACAGCGTCGCTAGCTGAAATTTATGGAAGTTACAAAGTAACTAAAAAACTAAAGGAGATCGGCATTCAATTGTAATCAGAAAAATGTTTACAATACAATGATAAAAGCACAGGAAAAAGTTTCATGAAGTTATGGGTAAAATGGACGGAAATATTCATGATTGAATATATGGATTATTTGTGACTTAAAAAATTAGCAGTCCTAAAATTGAAAAACGTATTCTCAGTTGGTACCATATAGTTTTTTTAGTCAAGCAACGAGAAAGTTAAATTCAAACAAGGTAGATAATTAAAAATTAAAATAATGAAATAAAAATCTAAAATACGAACTCTGGAAAATTTAAAAAAAAAAAAAAATATCTTAGGATACGAATTCACTTTATCACTTAACTAACAAAATTCACAGAAGAAAACCTTTGCGATATCCAGCCACGAAAAAGATATCACTATTTAACGCATGCGTTTGTTTTTCATGTCTAGATGGCCCAGAGGTTTTGTTTGAGTATTTTAATAACTGTGTGATAAAATGAATTCGAAGATTCCTAAGATTTTTTTTCTTATGTGCTTATTTCTGAAACTCATTTCATTCATTAATTTTCTGTACTCTCTGCCTTGTTTGAATTTAACTTCATCTTTGCTTAGGTCAGAAAAGCTGTACGGTAACATCGGAAAACACGTTTTTCAATTTCAGAACGGCCCCTTTTAGTCACGAATACTCCATAATTTTAATCACGAATATCTCCTAAAATTTTACGGTAAACTCCGTGAAACTTTTTCATGTGCTTCTATCATAGTGAAAAATTTTCTAATTGGTATTCTTCTTTAGATTTTTACATTTTTTTTGTAACTTTCAAAACCATGCTAGCGGCGGTGTAAGCTGTCTCAAAATATTTAGCCATAGTCTCTTTATTACATATTGTTACGAATTTTTGTATATTTGTAAATATTTCGTAGTGTTAATTTTGTAAATAGTAAAATTTATGTACATTTCCCATAAAGCAGTGCAATAGTTCGTCGTTAGCTTGCTTCCCCGCAATGTGTGTCTCAATGCTTGATAACGAGTTTTACAGATGTAACGCTGGGAAGCGAGTTTTACAAGGAGCAGGGCATTTAACATTTTGGTAATGGCAATCTCGCCAAATTGGGGAGATAGAGCTAAGTTGGAGATGGTTTTGGGGACTAATTTTTGTCGCCAAACTTGGTGACCATTTGGCGACATTTTCGGTCTCCATGTACATGTATAGGACTTTTTGACTAATATCTGGAAAGTTCTCCAAATATCTACCTCTAGAAGTTTCACGTATGTTCGCCTCCCCTACAAAAGCTCAAGAGAGCGGGTGATGGAGTTAGTTGATTTTGAGTCACTGAGTTAGTTGACTGAGTTGAGTCAGCGAGTTGACTGGAATTACTGTATTGAGATACTGAGTCTCAGTGAGCATTCAGAGAGTTCCGAAAGCGAACTTTATTGCATTGTCTTTTGCGGGATTTAGCAGTTGTGTTGTCAAGTTTTTAACTGCTGTTTTGTGCTCTATTGTTATGAATTGAGCTGTATTGTGTCTACTAGAACGAGAAGTTCTGGAGTTGTAAAGGAATCTGTGAAGAGTGATATTTTAATAAATTTCTGCAAGTTTTGATCTGCTTTGGCTTCAAATCTTTCGAACCCGTCCATGCAACAATATTTACATTACTTCACTGACTATACGAGAAGATGCTTCAAATTTAAAGGGCTTAGGACTTTAGGAATATAGCTGTATAATAAAAATATTCGTAAATAGGATATAAACAAACGAGTACGACATCACTTACATTTCGTGTTTAAAAGACGATACGTTAAAGTAATATAAAAGCAATCAAAACCTTCTTAGCTGATCGAAACTATTGATTTGTAGAAAGAAAATGCATGTAGAATTTGTAAACCAAGTTTTTCAACTTCGGGCGATTTGTTCTGGTACTTATTTATGGAAGTAAAATTGATCCCACTAATTTTGATAATCCTGGGGTCGTAACATACAGAAAGGAAAACTGGAAAATTTGCATGGGGACGTAAGTAATGTTGCCCGTAAGCCACCAAGACCACAAATTTGAGGGAGGAAAACTTACTAGTTAACAAATATCTTTTGTCACAAACTACTGTAAAATTATGTAGTTATTTGTTGTATATAGTCTGTGCCTTCAAATAGCTAAATAACGAAATGGCCAAATTTTGAAGTCTGTCAAAATTTCGGATTTTTAGTCTTTTCAAATTTTGAATAAATATATTAATTTTCATTATAACTTCTAATTGGTAGCAGTCATTGCCTATATCATACTTGGACACAATTCAGTCATCGTAAAAATATTTTGTCGATTTCAATTTGAGAAAACTTAAGTTTCATTTAGTTAGTCTTTAAGTAATCTAATGATTAGAAGAATTAAGGCAACAGATAATCATCTAATTTTTTTTGTTTTGGGATTTTATAGTTATACTTTTAAAGAATAATTCTCAAAGTTATATAAACGAATAATATCGCTTACAAAAAAAATTTCATAGCTTATATAATTTCATAGCTTATATATTTTCATATCCATATATTTTCTCACCTCGAAATCCTAAATTCTAATATATGGTATAAAATGTTATGTTGTTTTGGTTGTTTTCAGATTATCTGGTGACGCCAGCAACACGAGGGCTATAATGCGCCAAAACATTCGTCATTTGACAAGCCAACATACATTTACAATCACCCATGCCTTGCATGGGACTCAAACCCGCAACCTCGCGGTCTAGAAGGTAGCTCGCTAACCACTATACCGTTTGATCGGCATACAATTTTATGCAGTGCAGGTATTTATAAAAATACTTATTACTTTTGAGAGAAAGATTTTAAGGAAAATTTATGGACCTATCAAAAGATGGAGATGTTTAGAGAATCAGGAGTAATTTAGAGTTAGTAAGCTATCTAAAGAAAAAGATATAGTAAATATTATTAAAACAAAAAGAATACAATGGCCGGGACATATGGAGCAAATGATTGACGAAAGAGCAACACAGAAAATTTACAGGGGAAGACTAGAGGGAATGAGACAGGTCGGTCGCCCTAGAAAAAGATAACTATACTAAACTTCAACTTAACTAGACACCACTTAGACGGTAGATCGTCACAGTGCTCATAGGTATTTAATCCATTTTGGCGGAGTGAAGACATAATTCTCGCCAAACCTTATAGCCTTTAGTTCTCTACAGGGTTGTGTTGTGATGCTAATATTTAATTTTATATGTATGTTTTTGATTTAAGTGCACTTTTCCTTCCTCTAAAGTTTTTGGTACTTTGCTCATCTTGACTTTTGCTCTCCACTAATATATTTCCTTTCTAGCGAATCTGTGGGTAGTTGGATTACCTTTCCAATTGCGGAATTGACTTGCATAAACTCTAACGGGGGATTGGAGAACTGCTACGTCAGCTACCTGAGGGAGAAAACGTCTTTCTGGTGGCGAGCGGTGAGTGCCGCGATTTTTGTTTGTGTGAAAAGGAAGTGAAGGGAGAAAAAGCGAGACGGCGGTAGGATCAAAATAAGAATCTACGGGGGCCAAAGGAGTAAAAGAGAAAATAAACGGGGTAGCGGTGAGAGAGGGAGATAGTTTTTTGGGAGCTTGGAGATAGGAGATGAACTAACCGTGTGGCGGCTAGTATGGTTCGAAGACTTTGAAAACTCTAGATCGTGCAAGACTACTAAAGTAATCCCCGCCAACGCCTGAGAAATCGTTGCATTATGCTCCCCTAACGTTATGCTGTGTTACTACCTGACGCCGGAGCCTGTACCTTCATCGGAAGCTGTGTTACTACCTGACGCCGGAGCCTATACCTTCATCGGAAGCTGTGTTAATTCCTGACCCTGGAGCCTGTAACTTCTCCCGACGCTAAGACTTTACCTGAATCCTGGAGCCTGAATCTTCATGTGCCAGTCAAACGCGCCTGGAATCTGAGACTCTCACAGATAAGCATTTCTAAAACTAATTCAAAATGTTCTTACTTCAATGAAAAATTATTATTAATCAAGTATTTAGTTAAAATCCTATGCCATTGCCATTTCCCCGCTCTGTATAAAATTTTGTTGTGCGCTCTGCGTGCAGGTTATATATATAGCCTCGCTAGGCCATTACTAGGTTAATTTGTGTGTTAAGACGTTTTGCTAGACTTGAATATTTGTTGTTGTTAGTTTTAATTAAATTCCTTTACTCAGCAAATCTACATGCTTGTCTTCTTTAACACATGTGACACATCATTAATACATCTGACTGCATCCATTATACCACAGTAGGGATGTAAGCTGAATTTTGGGTTATGAAATAATGTTTAACACAGGCCTTTAACCTTTAGATTATTTTTGTTTGAAAACTCTCAGGTGAATTTCACCACAGTTGTGGTTTGGCGAACATTATGCTTTCACTCCGCCAAAATGGATTAAATACCTATGAGCACTGTGACGATCTACCGTCTAAGTGGTGTCTAGTTTAGTTGAAGTTTAGTATAGATGAGGTGGAAGGAGATTTAAAAAAGATGAAAATCAAAAATTGGAAGATAAAAGCTAAGGATAGGAAAAAGTGGAGCTGTGTGACAAAGGAGGCCAAGGCCCTGCATGGACCGTTGAGTCGAGAAGTAACTAAGTAAGTAACCGTATTTATTAAATATTTAATCATAATCAAAAATAATTTCAATGTTTTACTTTCGTAATTTTTTCAATAAAACTGCAACATATAAAGCTAACTCGAATGCCAATTTATAATGTATTATCAAGTTGGAGAATTTGCAAATAATTGTACATAATATAAATGTTTGGTAAATTCCAATTCTATTTCAGTCCAGCAATCAGTTTAAGTTATAGCTTTTTGTTCATCTAAAAATTGTAAATAGTTTTAGGAAATACAAGATTGTTTTAAAGTTGAGGCAGTGACTTTAATTAGGTTTATTAAGATATTTCTAGAGTTTTCGGGAATGTCGCCAACCTATAAAAGGCTCGAGTGAGATATAATCAGAATCCTTTCAGTCAATTCCGTCTGTTAATGTTTTGGAATTGAGCTGCTGTGGATGAAACTCTTGAGTTTTTTCGAATGGCGGAAAGGTAATGTTTTCGCTGCTGTTGAGTCGGGAGGGCTGGATGCTCTGGTGCGAGCTTGAATGTTTTTGTTGCTGTTGTTTAAAGAATTAAATGCTTCTTTGTGAAGAATAAAAATATTTATTATTTCGTAATCCAGTGTCATAATTTCTCTGAGAAGAAAATTCGCAGCAATATGCATATTTTTTAAACAATCTTAAAAATTATTCTTTTCATTGATAGTCTAAGCATTTTTGAGACAATTATCATCAAAGATACCCAAACACTAAGAAATATCAATTTAAAGTGTTCTCTTGGTTTAAAAGCATACTCTTATAGATATCTGCCACCATATTTATCAGTTTTTAAACTATAATTTAGATCATAAAAAATAAATAATTTGACAAATTTTATGGTATACTGTCTCCTTAAAAACAAACACAACGGAAGTGCATCTGCGTAATGTGTTTGTATATGATCAATGAACCATTACGTCACTTAACAATCATGACATCACAAGAACTTGAGACACTTAATTTCAAAGATATCCAAACACTAAAAAATACCAATTTAAAGTATTCTCTCAGTTTAAAAACATTATCAGTACTTTCCCACACTATAAAATGTCAACTGAAAATATCGATACTCTACTAGATATTTTCCGACATATTGTTATGAAGTTTTCACAGAGGACATGAAAACGCGGCTTTTACCAAATAAAAACTATAATTTATTCTTCAGCGATAAATCAGGTACCACGAAAGTAAACAAGGCGCTCAACTTCTTTCGAAGCACCATCTGAAGTCATACTGATCTATGATTGAACGCATCGGTTTTTTTTATACATACGCGGCAGAAGTTTCTAGCAAAATCCAGTTAACCAATCAAGTGATGGAAATGACATGAAATTTCACGATTCATTTCAATGTTGGTACCTTTTTACTAACCTGTATGATCGTTGTTAAGAAATAAAATAAAATAAAACAAAATAAAACAACATAAAACAAAATAAAATAAAACAAAATAAAATAAAACAAAGCAAAATAAAATAAAAACAAAATAAAATAAAAACAAAATTAGATAAAATAAAATGAAATAAAATAAAAAACTTTAAAATAAAAATATGTCACTATTTACAGAAAATTTGTGTAACAATATTTATCAGATTTTTATAATTTAGATCATAAAAAAAAAATTTGACAGTTTTTATGGTATACTGTCCCCTTAAAAACCAACTCAACAAAAATTCATCTGTGTAATGTATTTGAATTATCAAAGAAATCATTACGTCACTTAACAACTATGACATCACAAGTATCCCCCCCCCCCCTTCAAAACCCAAGAAAGAAATCTATGAGAGTACCTTTTTAACTTCTAACCTTGTCTTCTCCTAACCTCTTTAGCCTCTGGTAAGAGAAAAATCAATCTAGAAAAGTTGCCAGGCTACAGGGGGGGGGCAAAGGAATGAGTCATCAACTTGGGGGAGGGGGGAGTGGAACGGGAAGAATTGTGGGGGTTGAAGCCCCCTTCTAATGGTTTCGTGTGGTAGGCGCTACGGTATCATTAAAAACGAAACAATCTGGAAACCCCTTGTTTTCAAATTGATTCCCGATTTTTCGACGTTGCCTTCGTTCGTTCCCTATTTTTATTTTTAATATTATTTTATTTTTGAGGGATAAGCCCCAATTGCCTAAAGCTTATTGTAGGTTGAGGGTACGTTATTTCCAGCATAGAGCCAGTGATTGATGATTACTGAATTTATTTTAATTCAAAGATTTTTTATTTGTTCTTATTGTTAATGTAGTATTATTTATAGTAATTTAACTAGTTTCGCATTATTAACTACTTTAGTTCATAATTCACGAAAAATTTATTTTTAAGGTAACGGTAAATTTTTTAAGAATTTTATAATAATTTTAAAACAAACTTATATAATATTTTAGAGTTGTTAAATAGTATTTTGTACTCATACAAAATATTACTCAGGAATGCAAGGGTTTACAAATCATAATGCATCTTAACTAGTAGGGTTGGTTGATTGTTTTTAGATTATCTGGCACCGTCAGCAACACGAGGGCCATAATGCGCCGAAACATTCGCCATTTGACAAGCCAACATACATTTACAAACACCCATGCCTAACACGGGACTCGAACCCGCAACCTCGCGGTCTAGAAGCTAGCACGCTAACTACTATACCGTTTGATCAGCCAAAACTACTAGGGATATTTAAGGGGGTCCGGTACCGAAAATAAAAAAAAACTTTATTTATTTACATTTTTATCTCAAAAATTTATTTTATGTATGAGATACTATTTATATATCTTTGAGAAAATGTTTTTTTAAATATTGTGTTTAGTTATTTAAAAAAAATTTAAAAACCAAGAAAAATCCATAATAATTGATGTTTGCGTATTTTGATATAAGTCAAGAAAAAATATTTTTTTTTTTTCAAAGTGAAAGCTTTCTGTAATACATAATTATATAAAGAAAATTTTGTCTACACAGAATTTTGATAGGTGAATTAAAAAAAATTAAAAAAATTCTCAAAGTTAAAATATTGAAATTTTTGCTTTTTTTTATTTTATCTTTTACGCTAAATGTTATATTTTAAAGCAGAATTAAAAAAATTAAATTCTGCGATGACAAAATATTTAAAACTATATAAATTAAATGCTCCAAAAATTTGAATAGCCAATTATTAATGGTTCAAGTGATATATCGATTTGAATATGCAATATCTGTGAAAAACAATTGTGTTCGAAAAACACACTTTAAGCAGACGCTTCAAGGTGTTACGCCCTTAGTGATGTTTAAATAACAGGTAATTTTGTGGCGTTCTAATCACCGGAGGAATAAGATAAAAACATCATTCTCTTCAGGAATGTATGAACTATTTTTTTAAATCAGAAAAAAAAATTGGGATTTCTGAAAAAATTTCGGTACTGGACCCCCCCCCCCCCCTTAAGAACTGTTTTGATTTACGTTTTGAATGGATCGAGTGGTTATCTGTGTCAACGTACTGGGGCAAGATAGTTGGCGAGAGGTGACATTTTCAAAAAAAAAAAAAAAAAAAAAAAGCAACCTTATCAATAGCTAAATATAGGATCTCATACAATATACGACCTATAATTAATAGCCAAATATCCTTGGAAACTTTTCCTCAAAAAATCATAAACAATTGCGGACAACTTAAATAGAAATAACATAAAGGTTGAGTTTATTTCATATCTAAAGTTGAAACTAATCAATTATAAAACGTATAACGAATGAGATTTTTAAGGAAGTAACATGATAAATTAAATAAATAAAAAAAAATAAAAATTAAAAAATAAAAAAAAAACCTAAATAAAAGTCTCAATATTGTAACTTGCTATGCTCATAGATGGCAGCACACTCGTTTGAAAGCAATATCAAATTTGCTTCCCTTTCAAACTTTTCAGTTGTATAAAATGTACAAAAAAAACCCTTAAAGAATTATGTTTAAAGATGTATTTAATGTTTAAAGTAATATTACTCACAATTTAAATTTAAAAAAAAAAATGAGATTTTTGAAAGAATGATGATTTTTGAAAGAAAAGAAAAAATGAGAAAAAAATGAGAAAGGAAAACTTAAAAAGAAAAAAAAAAAATTACTATTGATTTTCCACTATGGTTAAGAAGAAGTCCTAGTAAGGATCCCGATCAAACGGTATAGTGGTTAGCATGCTAGCTTCTAGACCGCGAGGTTGCGGGTTCGAGACCCGTGTAAGACATGGGTGTTTGTAAATGCATGTTGGCTTGTCTAATGACGAATGTTTCGGCACATTATAGCCCTCGTGTTGCTGACGGCGCCAGATAATCTGAAAACAACCAACCTAATAAGGATCCATGCCTATACTCACTATTTTTACAAACTTCTAGCCCAGTTCATTTAAAAACTACTTTGTACAAAACCTTGAAATTTAGTGAGTGAGTACGAAAATGATCACTTAATGAAATGACATAAATTAAAACTTGAAAGTAGCGTCTAATATATTTTATTTTATATTTGAAACCCTTACGTCAGTGCATATGCAGTGGCTCCATCTGGTTATGTCGTTTGCTATTAGAATTTTCATCTATAATAGATAGACATTAAAGGAAAACAATTTATGTCATTTCATTAAGTGATCTTTTTCGTACCTACTCGCCAAATGTCAAGGTTTTATAGAAAGTAGTTTCCAAATGCACTGGGCTAGAAGATTGTAACAAAGCGAGTATAGGGAATAATCCTTACTAGGACTTACACTTAATAGGAAACCAAAAGCCTATTCCAAAAGGCTTGACTAGCCCAATCCCAAGGCCCAATTTGGACTTCTTAGCCACCTGACGAAAAAAAATAATTGTGAAGACTAATGGTAACAGTTATATCTTGTAAATAGTGCTGTGGCGAATATTGGCTAGAAACTTGGCGAGAAAGGGGAATTGTTCGCCATTCGCTACGCAGGTTTCACCTCACTTGCTACTTGGAATACCTTCAATAAAGATTTTATAATTGATTTATGCATCGGTAATATGGTGGTGTCATGTTTCGCTACAAGTGCAATATGGAAAGTATTATTACTTACTGAAAATTTTTGACTTTGGTAAAAAAAAAAAATCATCAAAATACATTCGCTTTTATTAATTAAGGTGTACGTATACCCTACAATTCAGGAAAATCGATAAGAATATTAATTTTTTTGTTATTATATATTAATATTCTCTGATACTTTAGCTTTCACACAATACTAAACATGTGAAAATATCCTTAATATTTTTTAGGTTACAATCAATTATAGGTTGGTACTTCCCCTGTTAGATACCACGTTTTTAAAACTTTAAACCTGTTTTTCTGACCAACTGTATTTAAATTATGTCACGCTTTATTCAAACAACGATAATTCAACAACAAAATGTTCAATTATAATTTTTTTGTATCATAGTAATCTACACAATATGCTAGATGTTTTGAAACTCAATTATATAATATTGGTTGAGAAATTGATTTTTTAGGGATTTTTAAAACTTAGAATTCTTTGAAAATATGGATTTTTTTCATGTTTTCACACAAAATTATTTGTAAAACAAAAACTTTTCTATAAAAGAAACTTAATTGAGATTCAAAACATTAAGAATAATATTTCGAATGGTTTCCAAGTAGAATTGCGTTTCTAAGTAAATTAGAATGTGATATATCATTGTTTGAAAAAGTTGCTAATTATCTAATTAAAGCTTAATTAACAAATTAACAATTGCCGAAATTTGAATTTTTATTATAAAATTATTTTAATCATATACTTTCTAACTAATCTAAAAAATAATAGGATTTTTAAACTCAGAATTAAAAAAAAAATTTTAGGGTATACATACACCTTAAGCAGAACGTTGCGAATGTTTATTTCTCATAATCTCATTTATTTAAAGTAAGAAATGCTTCATTTTCTTCTACGGACTGCACGCCACTGGGCTAATACATTGCTTCTATGAACCACAAGCAACACATTCTCTAATTAGTATTGTCTAAATCTATCTCAGTCCCAGCGAATTTGGTTTTACAATAAAGTCATTGTACCCAATCCTTTATTCGTATAGAATTGCGATAGAACGTCACTGGGCAAAAGAAATCTGAAATAACTCCCTTTACACGAACGTTTTGTTAAATTTATTATATCGCATTGAAACACTTAAAAAAAAAGTTATATTTAGGCACTTAAATACGAATTTCAGCTTTTAAAGGATGTAATTATAAAGCTATCGTACTTATAATTTAATGTGCATAATCTAAAGTTACAAGTTCTAATATTAAAATCAACAGTCATTAAATGAACTGCATGATTTTTTTAACTGTCTTAAAATATATTTGCTCATATATATTGATACGAAATTTTTGCAAATTGAGCTTCAATAATATTTGCATAAATTCTTAAAAATAACAATATTGTTAAGAATTTTTCGTAGAGGCAATGATGGCACAGTTTTTAAGATAAAAACTATTATTTATTCTCTTCGGAAAACTCACAAAATTTATTCACAGACAACAGTGTAATCACTCACAAGCTTCAGTAAGAACAACTTCGAATACATCGATTATACAAGTCCACTCTAGTAGGTAAACAAAGCGATCGGCTTTCATCGAAGTCCGAAGTCAATCTGAAAACTTTCCCGTTCTCCGGTCTTATTTATACTTGGCGCGAGAGGACATTCCCGAAATTTCCAGCCAATTCATTGAAAAAGAAACATCTCGAAATTTCTCGATTGCTTTAGGTGTTGCCAACTTTTTCTAACCTGTATAATCGTTGTTAATAAATAAAATAAGATAAAATAAATTACAATAGAATTTTAAAATAATACGTCACTATTTACACTATATACAGACAATTTTTGCAACAATATATATAAAGTTAGAAATTCTTCTAATTAACTCCAACAATTGAAATCAATTATTTATTATCATAACTGAGCTCACTTATTCCTAATCAAAGTTATATTTTAACTGCACAACTATTTCTATTTATACATATCTATTCCCAATGCACAAAATTTTCACATTAATATCATTAATTACGTCGTGTTAAACATTTACCAATCTATTTTACCATATTTTCCATCGTCATCATCAAATCAAGCAGTCGTTATTTGAACCAACCCCCTTGATATCGTAATATGGACACGACCCCTTAAAAAAAGAGGCAGTAAAATTCAAATTCGGATTCCATTTCTATTCATTTCAAAAACAGGAGCAAATCTAACAGCGACTTCATGACGTCTTCCAGAAGATTATTATACCAACCCCCGTGATATCGTAATATGGACACGACCCCTTAAAAAAAGAGGCAGTAAAATTCAAATTTGGATTCCCTTTCTATTCATTTCAAAAACAGGAGCAAATCTAACAGCGACTTCATGACGTCTTCCAGAAGATTATTATACCAACCCCCGTGATATCGTAATATGGACACGACCCCTTAAAAAAAGAGGCAGTAAAATTCAAATTTGGATTCCCTTTCTATTCATTTCAAAAACAGGAGCAAATCTAACAGCGACTTCATGACGTCTTCCAGAAGATTATTATACCAACCCCCGTGATATCGTAATATGGACACGACCCCTTAAAAAAAGAGGCAGTAAAATTCAAATTCGGATTCCATTTCTATTCATTTCAAAAACAGGAGCAAATCTAACAGCGACTTCATGACGTCTTCCAGAAGATTATTATACCAACCCCCGTGATATCGTAATATGGACACGACCCCTTAAAAAAAGAGGCAGTAAAATTCAAATTTGGATTCCCTTTCTATTCATTTCAAAAACAGGAGCAAATCTAACAGCGACTTCATGACGTCTTCCAGAAGATTATTATACCAACCCCCGTGATATCGTAATATGGACACGACCCCTTAAAAAAAGAGGCAGTAAAATTCAAATTTGGATTCCCTTTCTATTCATTTCAAAAACAGGAGCAAATCTAACAGCGACTTCATGACGTCTTCCAGAAGATTATTATACCAACCCCCTTGATATCGTAATATGGACACGACCCCTTAAAAAAAGAGGCAGTAAAATTCAAATTTGGATTCCCTTTCAATTCATTTCAAAAACAGGAGCGAATCTAACATCGACTTTATGACGTCTTCCAGAAGATTGTTATTAATATCTTAGTCCTCCCCACCCCTGCATGTTAAAAATGTACTCAGGATGTTTTGCAAAATTCAGTATTCGCCCTTTAAAAGGCAAACAAAACAGGAATAGATTAAGGACAGCATTCGAGAAACATGCTTCCCCCCATCCTCTCATCATCACACTCCCCCCCTTTAATCATTTGAAACTCGAAATTGTTTCGTTCTTATTTTTGTTCTTTGGAATCGTCAGAAGGATCATTTCGAAATTTTTCACTGTAGTTTTATTGCTACTTTCCGTGCTTTCTTCGAATACTCATGATAATTAATTTTTAATTGGAACTCTTGTTTGCTGTGTTTTCTGCGTTGTATTTATATTGAAAGAAAAACAAATTAAGTCCGGAGTGATTGCATTTATCATTTTGAATATGAAACAAACTTAAGAATTGTTTGCTAAGGATACTTCTCCCTTGTGTACGTTATCGTGATATCAGTGCGTTTAATTTATCGTTTAAGTATTTTTATGTCATCAATTTAAGTTTTATTTTAAAAGTGTAATTAAACTGTTTTAAGAAATGTTTTGAAAATAAATACTTTGTTTAAAGATGTACTCCCTTGGTAATCAGTTTAATTTATAGTATATTTAAAATAAGAATGGTGACAACGTTAAGAAATACTTAAGATAAATTATCTCAATTTTACAAACTTAATTCTCTGAAATTGGGGTATAAATACATTAAACATTTTGATAATTAAGATCACAGGGGATGTCGAATATAATTTTGTAGTAAAAAATAGTTGTTCCATCCATATTAAAGGACTCCAATTAAAATCAAAGATCATTTTTTGACAAAAACAACTGCTTCTCAAATTATAACTCTAAAAGCATTTCCCAAAATATAAAAATCATGTATGTTTAACACTTTAGTCCCAACTGGAATCAAAGTACATCAATAACAAATAAAAATTACTTTAGCCTTATTTCGTAAAAATTCAAATACGTATAATATATCATGCCATAATTTGGAGTAAAAATTGTAGTTCTCCCAATTATTATTATGTACTGAACTTTAAACTTCAGAGAAATAATTTTGTTAATTGCTTTCATCAAGGATTAATAGTTTCAGAAAAATAATAATTAATAATTTTATAATTATAAAGAAAGTAAAGAATGCTACTTTTAACAATAATTACAAATATGTACATTAAATATAGTAAAAATGTATGTGCTCACACATTCTGATTATTAATACATAAAATATCAATTTAACTTTAAAAATCATACGTAAATAGTGAAAGAGTATCTATCCATGTTTTTTACTTTTAAAGGAAAGTTAAAAGATTGTTTTGCAGATTGTTTTATGTTAAAAGATTGTTTTACGCAAAATAAATTTCATTTTGATTTTAAACCTCGACTCAAAGTGTAAACAATCAAGTACGAGTGGAGAAATTGAAAGTACGAGTGGAGAAATTGAAAGTACGTATTTTTATTCAAATAGAATTGAATTTTAGATTTAACTCTCTTTTGATATGTTAAAGTATAACTGTACTAAAAATTCCTTTAAATCAGACAGACTGAAAAAAATTAATTTACTGAGAATGCTATTAAGTGTTTTAGAAGTGGTTAAACTTTGAACTTTCCAACCTTTCATTTTTTCAAGTTATTGAAACATGTATTTTAAAGTTTTGAAAATAGGGCAAATACCTTTCTTTACATAAATATTGTTACGAATTTTTCCGCTGAGGCAATGGTGGCACAGTTTTTACAGTATAAAAATATTTATTCTCTCTTCAGAAAACTCACAAAATTTATCCACAGGCAACAGTGTAATCGCTCACAAGCTTCAACACAAGCTTTAGCAAAAAAAACAACAACTTCGAATACAGCGATTATACAAGCTCACTCCAGTAAACAAAGCGATCAGCTCACCTCGAAGTCCAAAGTCAATCTGAAAACTTTCCCGTTCTCCAGTCTTTTATATACAAGCGCGTGAGACATTCTCGAAATTTCCAGCCAATTCATCGGAAAAGAAATTTCTCGAAACTTCTCGATTACTTTAGGTGTTGCCACCTTTTTCTAACTTGTATAATCGCTATTAATTAATAAATAAAATAAGATAAAAAATAAATTACAATAGAATTTTGAAATAATACGTCACTATTTACAATATCTACAGACAATTTGTGCAACAATATTCAATTCAAAAATAGTGTTTGATGTTTGAAGGCTTTCTAAATGTTTAGTTAATTTGAAGTCGGTATATTTTTCCGTTAAAGACATCAACCATAATTTTTTTAAATTACAATTTTGAAATTCAAGAAGATTTACTAAATATTTGAAAAGATCTTAAATTATATATTCAGTCCCTTAATCTTTTTTGCGTTTGAAGTTTTCATTATTTTATTGTAAACTTTCTTACTTAAATGTACATTAAACTAATAAAAATATTCGATAATTTTTCTTTGTGGTATAATTACGACTACATTTTTCTATTCTTTTAAATTAAAAAATAATAATCATCATCATGTTTCTTTCTTTGAATAGTTTGACGATGAACTTTTATTAATAAATAAAACAAATATGGAGTTTTCTATTCAATTTAATTGCAATTACAGTTGCAGAAATTAATAAGCGTACATTTAGCCAACACACACACACAAAAAAAGGAGAACACTACACCAAACGAAGTAAACAAATTTTAATTAAAATAATTAGATTATTTTTTACAAAACCATCTAACTTAAAAAAATAATAATAATAAAAAATTCAAGGAAAGAAAAATCGATTAAAGAATTATCGATCGATGTTTCTGAGAAGAAAATCTTATCTAATAATGGCGCCAGACTGGGACAACAATAATTCTCTATCTTCGGATATTACAACATTGTTTCACATCCACAGTTAGAAATCAGATTTCTGAGTTTTCGCTATTGGATGTTCAATGGCTCGGAAACTAATAAAGGGGAAATAAAAGCAGCTTATTTATACTTAAAAGAATTTCTTTTCTAAGATCATCTAATACTCGAATTTTGTTGTCAAGGTAAGACAACTTTTTCAAATTGAATGATGGAATTTTATTCCTTTCTTTAGTGATGCTTTTGTGTTATGGTAGAAGGTCTTAAAAGTAATCCTTTTTCACAATGGGAGTTGCTGCTTTTGTTGACATTTATTATTTGGTTTCGAATCGAAAGAACTATTTGTTTTTAAAAAATGGTTGAATGATAATTTTTTTTGTAGTATTAAGTATGTACGGAACACGTGTCACAGTTGGTTTATTTGATTATTACCTTCAATTACCCATATGTTTACATAGAGTAATGCCGACCAAACGGTATAGTGGTTAGCATGCTAGCTTCTTGACCGCGAGGTTGCGGGTTCGAGTCCCGCATTAGGCATGGATGTTTGTAAATGTATGTTGGTTTGTCTAATGACGAATGTTTCGGCGCATTATAAGCCTCGTGTTGCTGACGGCGCCAGATAATCTGAAAACAACCAACCATAAAGTAATGAAAATAAATTTTTCATCATTTTTTTTTTTACGTTTTGGAACACTCTGATTTCAAAAAAGTGGTCTAGAAAAAAATTATGTCCGTGTGTGCGCGAATAAGGTCAACATAACTCCTGAACAAATTGACCTACTATGTTCAAATTTTGTGTGTGGGTTAGTGGTAGTCATGGGACCTACCAATAAGGTTTTCGACAAAATAGCGCATGCGCATAAGGTTAAAATCATGAAAAAATAAAAAATTTCAGCAATTTCTAAAAAATGGTTTGAACAATTTGGATTAAAATCTCTGTGTTAGTGCTTCTTAAGGTGTTCTAATGGTCCCCACCTTCAAAATTGCCGTAGAAACGCGATAAAAACGTAAAAAGTAGAAAAACGAGTGACTTTAATACAGAGCTTTCTGCCCTTGAACATCGCTCATCAACGATTAATTTTGTTTCGGTTTCACGAACAAGAAAAGAGAATGTAATTGCATCGTATAACATCGCCAATTTCGCCATCGTAGCGTTTTTTTTTTTTTTTTTTTTTTTTTTTTTTGTTTTTTTTTTGCCAAAATGGCCACTTTCATTTAAATGAACGAAAATGTGAAACCGGTAAATGACACCATATCAGATTTAAATGCAATATCCAATATTATAGTGTAATCGAAAGCTGTGAGATGTTCCACACCCCTAGTTGAAAGAATGTGTTTAGTCAGAAGTGGTCTTAGTTACATAATATTTTTTTCAAAAACTGTACTTTTATGAATTTGAGTAAGAAATGTTCTCAAAATGTATATAAATAGCTTTGACTGACTCTATAACTACTGATTTATACATGTAATAGAAATCTATTTTAGTGTTACCATTAATTTAATTTATCCTTTTCAAAGCCACGAAATCTATTTTTAATCCTTAACCAATCTTCACTTTCATTCCCACTTTTTCCACAACCCCCTCATGTGAGATTTGTTTAGGTTAGCGCCTTTTAACACTGAGTCTCATAATTCATATTCAGTTTTACTCGTCATTGATTTAACTTAAGGTAGTTTAAAAAGGTAACAAAAAAGCAATAAATACATCCAAATAAAGATTGCGCAAACACTGTAAATCTCCAATTCGAATATTCTGAATACAAGCAAAGTTATTAATGTAGAAACGAAAATCAAATGGCGAAAGAATCAAAAAGTGAAAATATAACTGGAGGCACCGACTGGTTTCTCATCAGGGTGTTCAACCAGCTGGAAACCTCCAAGAGGCTTTTCTGAAAGAGTACAATAAAAAAAGCACAAAATGTCACTCTTGAGTGTCTAAGTAAAGTATTAAATATCGGGCCTCCAGTTCAATATTTAATACTTTACTTTGTCTGTATTAATGGTTATCAGTTCTACAATTGAGCTGCTTTTGCACCAATGTGGAATTGTACTATTATATTTTCACTTTTTGATTCTTTCGCTATTTGATTTTCGTTTCTACATGAATAAATTTGCTTATATATTTAAGTTAGTTTCTCACACTTCTGATATTATTTTAATTTTTTGTTGAGCTAGGAGAAAAAACCACGCATTAAAGTTGGCATCCAGTGGCTCTCATGAAACCAGATTCATTTATTCTATTGCTGACAGATTAATATATAGCCCCATCTCTCTTTCTCTCAAGTAAATTAATAAATTTCTACGGCATCAGCTTAAAGACTTCTATTTTCAAGACTCGCCACACTGTCTTATTTTGCTAAATGTTGTGAACTGCAAACATTTCCTCCGAGTTAGAAATTTGGCACAGGCGTTAACCCTTTGCGCTCGAGTGGCGCCTCTCAGGCACCACATGATTGGATGCCGCAAACCGCAACACGAGAAGACTACTAGGTTTGATGCGGAAATTCGATGCAAGACCATTAAAAGAAATGTAAAAAAAAAAAAAAAATATAGAATTGTTACTTAAACGAAGAATTAAATGTTTTCCACAACAGTGAGTAAAAAATAATAATGTGGTGAAAATATATCAAACTAAGATCTTTTCTTGATTTTAGTAAACATCCTTATATCCGTTTACAAGGTCTATTGTGAGAATAAACACAAAAAAAGTTCACATTGTTAAATTGTTAGGTTGGTTGGTTGTATTCAGATTATCTGGCGCCGTCAGCAACACGAGGGCTATAATGCGCCGAAACATTTCGTCATTTAACAAACCAACATACATTTACAAACACCCATGCCTACACGGGACTCGAACCCACAACCTCGCGGTCTAGAAGCCAGCACGCTAACCACTATACCGTTTGGTCGGCGTTAAATTGTTAGGAGTTACGTTATGAAACATGCTCTCTATGAAACAGGGCCATATTCAGGGTGAAGATTTATAAGGTAACCTGTCCCGTGGGCCACTTCATGATGCAAACATGTGGGTGGTGTCATTCGCTTCGTATGAATGCGTAGAAAATGAAATACGATGGTGGGTATCTGGCATCCCGGTATGAGTGGCGCTACAGTTGAAAATCCAAAATAGCCGCCTCCGTACCACCTAAAGTACGTTTTTGCCGAATAATGGCTTCCCAGCTCATTTTATCAACTTGTTGACTATTAGAAAACTTGTAGAAAATAAAATATCCTTTCCAATGACATATAACTCGTGTATGTTAGGTTAAATTACAAAATTCAAAATGGCCGCTGCATCGCGATCTTAAGTACGTTTTTCATGTTGGTTGATTGGTTTGTGCGTTCAATGACATATACTTGGGCACAATAATGGTTAATCAGGCCGGGACCTGCAACTTAACATGGATTCCGAACCACAAAGAATATCCATTCCTAACTCGGGATTCGAACCCGGCAATTTAGCATGCGAAGCCCGAGAGCTAACTTCACAGCCATCAGTTCAGTTATAAATGAAGACTGGGATTTGCACTTGGTAGCCACACATGATTTCATAAAGAATTTATTTGCCTTTGATCGACTAAACTATGTAAGAATGATTCCACTGTACTTCATGGATATGTAAAGATTTAATAACAAGCATACAACTATATGGCAAGGAAAGTGGGTAATCAATAAAACCAAAATACCGTTTTGCGCTTTAGGAGCCGATGAAGCTCTGGAGCATCAGAACAGATGACTTAAAGTCCAAGGTGGAGTTACAGACATCACTCTAAACGAGAATGCTCGGAGAAGATTCTTTTTGGTAGAGGGAGGTCACAATAATTGCTGCAGCAACCGGAGCAATGATTAAAAATGCCACCCTCAATGCAAAGTGTCACCATGAACATTGTCTATCTGTTCGCAAGAGTCGGGATTAAAACGATGAAAAGTTGATAGAGGGTTTTAAATCGACAACCAACCCTTTTAAATGCAACACAGAACATGTTATACACCTGGTGACTAAGAAAGTTCTTCCCGATGACGTCCAAAAGGACATGTGTACAGTTACCGACACTGGTGAGAGGCTTTCCAAATTCATTGAGGAACTCATTAAACTGATCAAGCTACCAACAGAAGAATCAGTATCATCAAAGCCTTCAGCATAGTTTTGGGCATCAATGTAAAAGGTGAAACTTAAGCTTGCAGTTAAATGCTAATATTAAAGTAACATTAAAGGAAAAATAGAGTTTTTTTTTTCTTTTTTTGCCTTTTTTTTTCCTTCAATATTTTCTATCAGTTTATAGATATTTTCTTGACTGGTGATTGCAGTAAGAAGTCGTTGCGATATAGATTTGAAGGCAACTTTTGTTTATGAATTCTCATTATTGCCACTTGCTTTGTTTCCCTTATATGGATGTATGCATTACTGATCATAAAAAAGTAAGCTTATGTGTATCCTGGAGGAGTTTCCTCAAAATCTATACTCTTCATCTAATGCGAAAAACGAATTCTTACACAATTCATTTCCAGTAGATGAAGCGTCTCAAACTGTTGCAGTAGATGATGGAATGGCAGAGCTGCATTCCATTGATAGACCTAAGACTGACAAGACTTGTGAAGAATTTGCAGATCACTTTGTCAGACAAATGTCAAAGAAGTTTGGTATGCACAAAGAGGTTCACATAATATTTGACACCTACAAACAGAATTCGCTGAGGACATCGACAAGGGAGAAACGTTAGGGTAAATTGGTCCCTATCCAATACAAAGTATCAATCCAATACAAAGTCATCAACAAACATCCTTAAATTAACCATGCACCAGTTACTTTTGCTCGATATATAACTAAGGATGAACTGACAGAATACTTGGCACCAAAGGTTATAGACTATGCAGTCAAGAGTAATAACAATTTGTTTGTAGTTGGAGAAATCATGTAAATGCAAACCATATGGAAGTGTCGTATCTTGAAACCACGCAGGAGGAAGCAGATACTAAAATAATTTTGCACAGTATACATGTTGCTTCCAGAGATATTACAAGATTCACATATACTCCCCAGACAGAGATGTATTAGTACTTGGTCTTTGGAGATATCCAATGCTTCCAAGAAAATCCACCAATATAGCAAACAGCACTAGCAGAAGCAAACCGTTAATTCATCTTCAGCCAATGTATGACATAGGGCCCAATAAGGCTTCAGCACTACCAGGACTCCACTCCCTTTCTAGTGCTGATATCACAGGATAATTTGCTAGAAAAGAAAAGATTATATATTGGAATGCTTTTTATGCAGCTAGTGATGACATTGTAGCTGCACTGGGCCTTATGGGTCATTCTGAAACCATTTCCACAGAAATGTTACAAACGTTAGAGGCATTCGTTTGTCAGGTGTATGTACCGCAAACCAAAATGACAGACATTGGGGAGGTAAAGTGGTGGCTCTTCACTAAAAAACAAAAGACTGGGGAACATCTTGCACCTACACATCTCTCTATCCAGGTTTTTTGCGTGCACACTACCAAGAAATGATTTGGGTACAAGATACTCCGACAGCATCCTGGCATAACTCAACCTATTGATTTTGGCTGGTCGCTTGTGGATGGGGAATTTGATTCTATTACGTGTACAGAACCTTGTGCTTCGCAGGGGCTTTTACAGTTGACTAAGTGTTCCTGTCTGAAGCGTCGGTGTGCCCTTCCCTGCTGATGCAGTCTCAACAATCTGCCTTGCGCAGAGATGTGCTCATGTGGTGGAGATGATGACTAACTTGACAACATTGCAATTTTTGACCTGATGATGAATGATAATGAGGAAATTGAGGATGAAGATGTTGATTAAATTTAACGATAGTAAAAAATCTTGATATCGTTTACACCATTTGTAACATATAACACAAACTATTACACTGTTACATTCTTCTGTAACATTCACATTTCAAATATTAAAAAGCTTTGTCGTATCAATTTTGAACTGGCGTAGTTTATTTTCTTGTGAAAAGTATCAAGGCTTTATTTTATTGTCCAATCTGTAAGCATTAACTATCTGTGGTGCTCATTTATCTTACAATGTAATGTGGAAACTATTATTAGAGTCCCAAAGAGATGTCCAATAATGGTGTTCTTTTGAATTTTATTTCTTGAAGTGACAATGTAAAGGTGCTATAACGATTAGAAAGCTTTTTTTAATTCCAAAAAGTTTTCTAATAATCAACGTGTTCATATAGTGCACAGGAAATCTATTATTCTAAAAAGACTTCCGGCAATGGTGATAGCGGCTATCTTGAATTTTGACTTAAGTAGATATACCGTTATAAAATTTATTTTATTTTCTACAGTTTCCCAACAGCCAACAAGTGTATAAAACGCAGTGAGAAGCTATTTGTCTGAAAAACGTTCTGTCTACTTGATGATGTGTGGTTAGCACTCTAACTTCGCATGCTAAGGGTGCCAAGTTCGAATCCCGGGTTAGGCATGAATGTTCTATGTGGTTCGGAATCCACGTTAAGCTGCAGATCCCGGGCTGATTAACCATTATTGTGCACAAGTATATGTCAAGTATATGCGGAGTTCAAATTTTGAATTATGTAATTTAACCTAACATACCCGTGTTATATATCATTGGAAAGGAAATTTTATTTTCTACAAGTTTTCTAATAGTCAACAAATTGATAAAATGAGCTGGGAAGCCATTATTCGGCAAAAACGTACGTTAGATGGTACGGAGGCGGCCATTTTGGATTTTCGACTGTAGCGCCACTCATACCGGGATGCCAGATACCCACCATCGGATTTCATTTTCTACGCATTCATACGAAGCGAATGACACCACCCACATGTTTGCATCATGAAGTGGCCCACGGGATTCCTTTTGCTCCCGGACTATCACCCATTTTGAATAACTTTTTATAATTTGAAACAATTTTGTTGGATATGATCCTTCTCCGGATTTAAAAAGTAACTGCTCTCTGCTCTATCAGAAAACGTATAGACCAAGAACCTTGACAATGTTCAAGCCTGGAGGTTAATACAATACTTTTCATTAAAGTTAAAATTCTTTCGCTCTATACACTACTTTAACTGGTGCAAATATAATTGTTGTCACTTCTGAAGATACCTCCGATATTTCAGTGTTCTATTACTTGTTTTAGACAACATAATTCAAAGAATGGACAATTAATTTATACACGACTTTTACTTGGATATCTCATGGTTTGATTCCTAATGGTTTCCATGCAGGAATCTCTATCACTGAATGCCTTAGACAGAATCCAGAATCTGTGAAATCATTTTTTTACTGGATAAACTAAAAAAAGAAATACTCCCATTTCACTAATTGAGGGCCAAAGATTTGAAAATTGTTACAATGTTCAAGACAACTCTAGCTTAGTTTCTACACTCAACGATCTATTTTTATGTTTTTATGCACAATGACGACTATTCAGGCCAGGACTTACAGCTTAACGTAGATTACGAACCACAATGATCATCCATGCCTAACTCGGTATTCAAAGGCAGCACGTTTGGCATGCGAGACTGGAACGCTTACGCCTTATATCCATCAGGAGTTCCAAGACTACTCTAGCTAGCTAATTCTATATAAGAAAAAATGTTGAGTTATATTATTGATGACCATGAAGTTTGGTTGGTTGTTTTCAGATTATCTGGCGGCGACAGCAACACGAGGGCTATAATGCGCCGAAACATTCGTCATTAGACAAGCCAACATACATTTACAAACACCCATGCCTATCACGGGACTCGAACCCGCAACATCGTGGTCTAGAGACTAGCACGCTAACCACTATACCGTGATGACCATGAAGAGGAGGGCTCGAATGTGTTAAATGTACTTACGTGGAGGAGTGTAATTCTTATATTTGAAGTTTTTTTTTTCTTTTTTTTTTTTCAATATTGATAGAATGAAATACCTACTCTCAAATATTCGGAACTGTTTAAAGTTTACAAACGCCTATTTAAAATGCCTTTTACTAAAGTCTATTGCGAGTTATTGTTTTCGAAGCTGAACATAATTAAAACTTGGCTTTGGGCTCTATTAATTAATCAATATTTAGAAGTTTTGTAATGACCACTGAGAAGGAATGTTTTTAAAATCAATCGATAGCGAAGTCATCATTAATAGGACATGTGAAGGCAGATATAAAAAGTGGAGGCTTTTTGCTTTTTAAATGATGATCATTCTATTAGTAGAATGCAGTTTTGGTATCCTTTTTAATCATCATTGTGTAAAATTTATTTTCGGTCATGTACTTGTACATTTATATAGTGTACCTTCAAATTATATCCAATGGGTTTTATTAAATTCTGTTCACTTGTATTCGTCTATGAAGAGAAGTGTAAACCATCACCTGTTGGTACACACAGTGTGACTTATCCCAATATGGAATAGTTTAATGAATGTGAGAAGCGCTCTATAGAAAGTTGGTCCACCACCTTCTCAGGTGACCAGGGCCGGGCCTGAACATAGTCAACAACAAAAATTTGAAAGTAAAAACTACCACATAATCAGGAGAAAAGCACACACTAAGATAACTTAAGACCATGCTGAAATGTGTCCCCCCTTTATTTTTTAATGAATCGACAGTTTTGATGTCGGTCCATCTTCTTTAAGTTGTTGGTGATTACCATCTTCTTTTTATCTTCTAAAATGAGTTTCAAGCAAGACACCCACTTAATCTTAATGAACTCCTTGTTTCAACATAGTTAACTTAAGAAATTTCAAGGCAACATAAGTGTTAAGCATCGCGAAATGTATTTCCGTTTTGGAAAGATTCTTATAAGTGTTTCTGTTGCCCGCCCTCGACGATTTACGAAGTCAATCATTTTCCTCTAATTTCCAAATACAGCCGAAAAGTAAAAACTCATCTCGGGCTGAACCGCGTGATAATGCCGTATTCAAAACGTGGAGGAAAATGTTCATAGTAGCAACGACTCCGCCGGATCGTAATTTCAGGAACTGGCTGTAAATAATTCGTAGAGCAAGACTCTCTAGGTAGCGTTACTATAGTTCGCTTGGAGGTCAACAGTTTAGGTTGATTTGAATATTTTTTTTTTCTCTTTTGAATTGTGAACAGAGCTAACAGGTTTGCTATTTATTGAAGTTATGTTCACTTACTGTCGAAATTCTATCTTCGTTTTCAATTGTAATCTTCATTTAATACGTTAACGCCGGCGTGCATCACCGGTGGGTCACACGAGTCTGTCTCGTGAGGCGGCGTGCATCACCGGTGGGTCACACGAGTCTGTCTCGTGAGGCGGCGTGCATCACCGGTGGGTCACACGAGTCTGTCTCGTGAGGCGGCGTGCATCACCGGTGGGTCACACGAGTCTGTTCCGTGAGGCGGCGTGCATCACGGTGGGTCACACTTGTATTTCACAAAATATGTAATGTGAAATAGGTTTATATTTTCTCTCAATATTATAAACAGACACTCAGTAGTAAAAACATAAATAATTATGTTAAGTTTATAATATTGTTCAGTTTTTTGTGCAATTTTTTAAAACAGGTTGAACACAGTGTCGGCTGGCCCTTAACAACGAGCACAATAGTTTGTAATTTTTTTGGATTTATGTGCAGCATACTATCCACATTTTAGGCTAGATATGCATTTATAATATTGTTTACATCGCTGTCTCGTTGTTATCGTGGGCCCTTGGTACGACTGCAGAAAATGTTAACGTGTTTTGGGCAGTACTTCATTTTCACTTAACGTTTCTTCTCTGTGTGGACTGACTGAACTCAAAAGATGATCAAAAATTTTCTCCCGAAATTTTAATACTGTACGAAGTTGAGAAAATTTGTTGCTTCGCGCTGGAACGTTTCTCATAGAAAAATATTAACAGAATTGCGTGCGATAATCAGAACTCGCGTACTTTTGAAAACGTTACTTTTGACCTGTACTTTTTGAAAAAAATCGAAAAGAGTATCCTAAAATTACAGCCAAAACTGGTCCCGTCAGCTTTACTTAACACTTACAGGTGTACACAAATTTATATTGCCAAACTATTATACATCAATGTAGCAGTTAAATTCCACTGAATTCATTGCATCCAACACGAATTGTCTAGCTTTTGTAGTTTTTTTATAAACTGAGGTCAAAGTTGAAAAATTGCGATTTTCTTAAAAATCGATTTCCTCAAAAACTGAGGATGATGAACGAGAACTGATTTCAGATTCCTTTTTAGCTTGTCAAGATTTATAAGAATCATCTAGTGAGTATCAGCGCTCAAAAATCATGTTGAACAGTGTAATCCGACGCTGTGCCGCACCACGAACATTGATATAGATAAACAACTGGATAGACTGCTTAACGCTGGGGAAATGAAGCCGTTGCCAGATGCAATTGGTGGAATGAAAAATACGGATTGCCGAGGGTTGAAAATAAAATTTTGGGTTGTACACAGCAGAAATATCAATAGTAGACCTTAATTGGTAATAATGTGCAAAAAATATATATACTCTAACACTTTACAAGATTTTTCGCATTTCCATCCAACTATAAAAGTGAACTGTGATTGGTTAATCATCCCACCAGCTTCGCAATCCCCGGCGCGTTTTTCTCTTTGCATTGACAATGGAGCAGTCTATAAAGTTGTTTATCTATATCCATGTCCACGAAGCGGACAGTGAATTGAAACATCGCCTCACCGAGAAAACCTTGAATATCGGCGCCGGCGTTAACGTGTTAAGGAATTTAATATAATATGTCATTTTACTTTTAAACTAATAAAAGTTAGATGCAGTCCGGCTGTACCCCTCAAGCTATGGTTAAGGACTCTTAATCCAATCGAGCTTTTCAAAGAAAACTTCATATACATTCCCTCACTATCCTACAAAGAAATACTCTACATCTTTGAATTGCCTTTTACTGTTATTCTCTCAATGTATTTCTCAATATTCCCCACAATGTTCCCAATGGGCCTTTGACCAATATCGATCATTACATGCAGTTGCTCTTTGAGGCAGTAGTTCGCAACCTTTTATTCTTCACTTCGAATCGATGGAGCAGGTTCAAGTCTCCACGAATAGATTATATTTGTTTCTTAAACTTCACTAACATGTTATTAAAATAAATGTAGCTTAAAAAAAAGTATTAAGATAATGTTTTAATTAAAAAAAAATGAATTTGGAAAATTTAATTTTAATATCGCTAAAGAAAATAAACGTAAAAAAATAAAAATAAACCTTATTTATTCATGATGACTCGCATTTTTTATTCCTATCTGCCCATTAATCAATTCAAAATGTTAATGCAAGAAGTATTTATCCAACCCATAGTAAAAAACTGTGAACGAATAATCAATCACTTTATAATTGTTTATTCCAAATGACAAATTATGCATTGCGTCTACACAATACAAATACTTTTATTTTAAATCGAATTCAAGCAAATATAATAAATCGGAATCGAATGAATTTCATAGCACAAATTTAATTGAACGTAGTTTGGACAAATCTAAACAATTATAAAAAAAAAAAAAAAAAAAAAAAAAAAAAAAAATTGGAAAAAACCCATCTAAAACTAAATTAAAGTGTTAAGTAGATGAAACGAGTTTGTATCAAAAAGTAACTTTAACGACATTAGTTCATCAGTCAAAATATCAGTCGTTAGGTATTTTAAACAGTCTGGATAGCTGACACAATTTAGGTTTACTCATAATACCTTCAACCATTGTAAACACTCGAATTTGGAAAAAAAAAAAAATGCACATACCCTATTTATCCATTTTAAGCTTTAATTATTGAAGGTTAGAGAAGTATTCGTTAAAGTTTTTCTGGTACTATGGCACTTTTCAAGCCAATGCGATACTTAAAACTCGAACATATTAAATTGTTTTACGTCTATCCTAACATATAAAGTTTTAATATCAAACTTAAAATTCATAAATTTTTACAATTTCAAAAAATATATGTACTTTTTTTTTTTATTACACATCTGCCACACTCTTTGGCGCCGTCTGGCGAATTTTCACAGAGACACGCCGAGACTCGAATGGGCTACCTCGAGCCGGGAATTGAAGTTGTAATAAGATACTTTATTCAATCAGAGTAATGAAACAATAGCGGCATCTGTCAGACCACCGACCGAAAAATTATCACCCAATACCATAAATACATTTAAAAAAAAATTAAAAAAAATGGTACTTTTCCGTTAAAGGATGCCGTTGGCAGTGTATAAAATATGGATAAAACTTTCAAGTTCGATACGAATTCAGCGCCAAGGTGATCTCCGCCAATAAATGGCAGCAGCAGTCATTTTTTGATAACAAGTGAAGTGCATATGGTTGCCATAATTTGGCGCGGCTTTATGTAAACATTTCTTGGAGCAGAATCCTTACCATCCTTGGAAGTACCTGTTTGAATATTTTAATTCAATATTTCATGTTACTCTATTGTCAAGCCACTACCTATTATTCTATCTTACAGCTCATCTCTGTTCACCTGTTTTTAAGCTTGTAAACAAAAATGTCATGTTTGTATCATAATTCCATCTACATTAACCTTCAAAATAAAGAACCGTTTTCATCTTAAGATATTAATGAGTTATTACAAGTCCAACAGTACCAACAGCCTCCTTTAACGGAAAAGTACCTAAAAAAGAATTAAATTTTTGTGGCTATCTTCATTTTCCCATTCGAGTCCTCCACCAGTTACCTCACTAAATAAGTTTCTTCAGCATCTTAAGAGATCTAATAAACTTTTTTACTAATCATTCAAAGAAAATATATATGTACACTTCTGCATCTTCACTACCAAACCACCTTATTTTAAATGAAGACAAAAATCCATACCGAAAACCAAGTAGAAAAACATCGGAATTGTTCATGGTGTATTACCCCTTTTTTCTTATCTTCATATTGATCGTACCCAAGAACCATCTCTTCTGCGTTTTTTCTTTCATCCAAAATCGCGTTCTACCCCCCACGACCCAGAGTCGAAAAACAGTTTGTGCCTGAGTAATAAGGTTATGAATTTTTTAAAAAGGCTTATCTGGCAGGAGGCAGACTCGTTTTTGTGTTGATCCCGTGGAGGACTCCAATATGAGCTAATAAATTTTAAAAGGAGAGCTGAAAGGCAAAAAGATGGATCTTCTATTTCGTGCAGATGGCTGAGGACTTTTTATCCATTCTTTTTTGCAGGATGACAGTTGAAAAATAATATGTGCCGAGTTTTTTTGTTTGTTTTTTAATATTTTTTGCTGTTTGAGTTGTGAGATATCGGTCATTATTCATAAGAATACGTTGAAAGAGTTGAAGTTAAGGGTTTTTAAATGTTTGGGGTTGGAACGTGACAATGACAAAAGTTTTAAGTCGCTGCTGGATTTTGATTGAATGCAGGTTCTGTTGGATTCAAATATTCTCGTCCGTGGTATTAAGAGAACGGTTGATAAATCATAAAGCACAAGAAACTTTGAAAGCAGGAAGATGGTCTACTACTACAAAATGCAATTTAAAATTCTTTCTTATACTAAACATCGTCGGTCTAGAGTGAAAGACGTGGTCTATTCTTGGTTTATGTGGAAATATCACCAAGGGAATTTGGCGACAATTGGATGGCTATTAAATTCCCTATTTAGAAACTCGATTTTTTGTAGGTTTTTTTTTGACATTTCTTAATTGTTTAATTTAATAATTGCTAAATGATTATTTGTATATTTTTTATGTTTTCAGTAGACCCCGTTTAATATTAACAGTCACTTTAAATTAATCTCCATCTTTCCGATTTCAAATCACCCGTCACGTTGAATTGATCTCGACACCAACTTTTTACAATCGCACCGACCCATCTCCGTAAACTATGAATTTACCAAAAGTGTTTACTTCAATTCGTCAAAGTTTTCAGGAGATCAAGAAAGCTTTTTAACGACATTATTCGACATCAAATTAGTTCTTTTGCTTATCACTCATTTACCGCAAATCGTCACTGATATGAAAAATATTGGCACAATGATCAAAATTTCTTTGATCAAGTTGCAGCTTCTATTTGCCTATGTAATTTTCTTGCCTGTTTGCAATTATTCCAGAAAGTGATTAGAGACCGAAAGTGGAGTCAATAACTTTTCACTCTAAACCGACGATAAGATGTATTTTTATTCTTCGGAAGATGTAACCTCATTGTTTCCTAGCACATTTACATTAAGGAATTAAATACTTTAATTGAATTTCAAAAGAAGTGATAAAAAATAATAAGTACTCACTAATTCGAATTCTATTCCAAGGTAACATCTTTTTGAAAGCATAGTTAAAGCTGTATTTGTAAATGACAGCTTATATACAACAGTCCAGAATTCTTGCTGGGGCCGTGGGGTTTGCGCTCTGGCTTCGCATGCCAAAGGTGCCAAGTTCGAATCCAGGGTGAGGCATGGATGTTCCTTGTGGTTCGGAATCCACGTTAAGCTGTAGGTCCCGACATGATTAGACATTATTGTGCACAAGTATAGGTCGTTGAGCGCACAAACCAACTAACCAACCAGAATTCTTGCACATCACAGTTTATGAAAAGTATTTCCGAAAGTGTCTCCAAAGTAAAAGTATATTCCTTGTGGTTCGGAATATACGTTAAGCTGTAGGTCCAGGCCTGATTAGCCGTCATTGGTGCACAAGTGTAAATCGTTGAGTGCATAAACCAACCAACCAGAATTCTTGCACATTACAGTTTATGAAAAGTATTTCCGAAAGTGTCTCCAAGGTAAAAGTATATTCCTTGCAGTTCAGAAATTGGATCGAATCACTAAACTCCAACTGTTACGTCTTTGTAGCATAACATGGTTATTGAATTGATATTGTAGAAGGATTAGAAATCATCATAGTGAAAAATATTAACAAATCTCATCCAAACTAGTTGCAAATGATAGTAACCAGGGATAACTTATTGCAGATCTTTTGACGGGGAAAAGCATAGAGGCAGTTCAATAGGTTTCACCTGTTTCCACTTTTATGTTTTCAGCAGTCACCGTTGAGTATTAACAGCCACTTTGAATTAATCTCCATCTTTCCGATTTCAAGTCACTCGTCAAGCTGAATTGGCGTCCTTTGGCCTTGACGTCAACATTTCAAAATCGCGCCAATCCCTCCCCTCTCCATATCGAGTTTATCCATCAAGTCTGGTCCCCGGAAGTAAAAGTGAAAAGTTGGCGCCTATGCTCTGCGGAAGTTCTAACGTAATTGTTTCCTAGCAGATTTACATTAAAGTTATTAAGTTCTTTTCGGGTTGGTTTAGTTTATTTGATTTTACTGGCGCAAGGGCAACACTGGGACCATGCCGCGTCGAATACTCGATAAATCGATTGAAAACAAAGAATTCGATTTTTGTTCTACAGAAACATCAATTTAACCCTTTGCACTCGTAATTATGCTTTAGAACAGGGGTTCCCAACCTTTTTGCACCTGCGTACCACTTGACTTTTTGAGAAATTTTGGCGTACCACCAGACCTAAATATTTTAAAAAACGTATAATATTTACTCTTCTAAAAGTGTTCAAAGGCTTTTTTAATTAAATTCCTGAGAAAAATTCATACTTAATGGTTAGATATTTGTTTATTTATAACATGCTTATAATAAAGGAGAAATAAAAAGATTAAAATGGTATTAGTTTACAATTTTATTTATTACCCATAGGTCTAAAAAAATACAAATAAAAAATTAGTACAAACTCAGCAAAAAATTAATCATCATACAAAATATACTTTTATAGTCTTTAGTACGAAACTTGTTGTTTGCCTGTGATTAAAATATCAACATTAGGAGTAATGGAACTTATCTTCAATCTTAAGTCCTCTTCAATACGTATTCTGGTCCTCTTCAATACTTCTATGTTTATTTTTATGTACAAGAGTTCCGAAATTCCACTCTCACACAAGTAACTCGTAACAAATGGCATCAAAAATAGCAGAGCTTGCAGGAAGATCAAAGGGTACTCAGTTTTACATCCGATCCAGAAGTTAATTCAAGATTTCTCTTTAAGATAATCTTTCATGGAACTATCTTCTGTAAGATCGATAAAACTTTCTTTTAGTTCACCTGAAACCACCGTACCACCTGAAACGTATCACCAGTGGTACGCGTACCACCGGTTGGGAACCCCTGCTTTAGAAAGTTAGCAAATAACTCGGAATTTTTTTTCGTGTTCAATCAAGATGAATTTTTTTTTATGGAAATGTGTTCCAATTTAACTAGAAGGTTTACCATCCTTAAATCAAAAATTTTAAAATGTAGCCCCTGAATACACCCCTTTGCCTAGGATGGGAATGTGGCCACATAATATTTTATTTTTCAACGTGCCAAAATAATTTATTGAAACTACTAAGAATACATGTTTATATGTTAAAGTTTATTAGTGATTAAGTATATATGTTAAAGTTTATTAGTGGATTACGAAGAACTAACTTTTTCCAATTCAACTTTTTGAAAAATACATGTTTTACAGAAGTTTTCTCTTGAAATGGCACAAGAAATCAAATCAATATATGGTAAAATTACCAAGATATATATATATATATATATATATATATATATATATATATATATATATATATATATATATATATATATATATATATATATATATATATATATATATATATATATATATATAAACACATTTCATCGAGGTTTTGTGTCAAAAGAGAACGTGATAAGTGTTGGTTCACGAAGGTCCGAGCACTTTTCTGCGCCACTTGAAAGGAGCGATAAGGAGAGTTTGTCGATGGTTGGGTTTGTTGAAATTTACTTGCGCAAGAGCAACACTAGGGATGAGGTGCTGGTAGCCGTCCAGAATGGTTCGGTATGCAAAAGGTAAAAAATCTAAGAAATGTAATAATATGAACAAACTATATAAACAATATTTAGGCGCGGAACGTAATGCCGGCACCCTCCATCCAAAGCAAATCAACTTAACCAAAAAAATTCTGTTCAAAGTATTTCTAAGTTATCACAGTTTACCCATTACAGATGCGATGTCCCCTATACGGGGACATACGAGTGAAAAGGGTTAAAAACATAGTGGAAGCCGTGTTTGGGAATTGCAGTTTATATACAACAGAATAGAATTCTTGAGCTATGCAATTTATGAAAAGTATTTCCGAAAGTGTCTGCAAGGTAACAAAAAATACATTCCTGATTGTTCAGAAATTGAATCGAATCACTAATCTCTATCTGTTACATCTGGTTAGTATAGCTTGGTTATTGAATTGATATTATAGAAAGATTAGAAATCCTCATAGTAAACCATATTAGCAACTCTCACTCAAACTACTTACATGTTGCTAACCATGAGTAACTTATTATAGATCATTAGACGGGGAAAAGCATGGCGGCAATTCAATAGGCTTCATTTGTTTCCACAACTGATCTCTATTCACATCTTCTGGAAAGCTTATAAGCGGTTTTTGCTCTGCAAGCAGATGATGACTATTTAACCCTTTGCGCTCGAGCGGCGCCTCTCAGGTGCCGCATGATTGGATGCCGCATTTCGAGAGGACTACTAGGTATGATGCGGAAATTCGATGCAAGGCCAATGACTATATTTAGTTTCTTTGAAGCGGATCCGTAACCATGATCCAAACCAAAAATACCACGAAACATTTCGAGTGTCGCGTGAAAAAGGCCTCGAGTGCAAAAGGTTAATACTTCCCCCATCTATGCTACGTAATAGGTAGCCACGCTGACCTCTAACTGCAACTTCTGGATAGTGCATGCTTGGTTATTGACTTGACGCAGAAGAAGGCTTAACAACCGCCCTAGTGATCTATACTAGCAACTTCCCCACAAACTAGTTACAATGTGTAGGTAACCATGGCAACCTATTTCATAGCATTAAGGGGGGAAGTATTTATTTGGCTTCATCTGCTTGCAGAGCAGAATCAGTTTATAAGCTAACCAGAAGTTATAGTTTAAGATCAGTGGGAAGCCCATGGTATAGATCTCTATGGTGATTGTTAAGTCTTTTTCAAATTGGTGGTAGTGGGGCCTCCGACCAAGTGGAATTGGAAAAGGAGAACAGGTTCTTCGGCTGCAATTTAACCCTTTGCACTCGTGAGTTGACTCGCACTCACCACATGATTTGATGCCGCAACTCGAGAGGTGACTTTCGCTCACCACTAGGTTGAGTGCAGAAATTCGATCCAAGGCAGACTATTTAAGTTTAATTTCTTTGAAGTGGGTACGCAACCACGAACAAAACCAAAAATGCTGCGAAACATCTCGAGTTGTTGGCTCCTCCAAGCGAAGAAGGCCTCGAGTGCAAAGGGTTAATAACCTAGCATGCACTATCCTGAAGTTGCTGTTACAGAATAGTGGATCGGATGGATTGGTTGGTTGTTGTTTTCAGATTATCTGGCGCCGTCAGCAAAGCGAGGGCTATAACGCGCATAACATTCGTCATTAGACAAGTCAACATACACACAGCAAATTGAAATGTCTTAAAATAAGACACAAAAGTATCTTAAACAAGTGGCACTGTTTTAAGACGAAAAATGGTGTCTTAATCTTTAAGACACATGAAGTGTCTTAAAATGGGATGTTTTCAGACATTTGGAGTGTCTGAATTGGGGATATTTTCAGACAGTTGATGTTTCTGAATAGGTTGTTTATGGTACCTTTCAGATGTTGGACAAATTTTTACACAAACAATTAAAATTTTTACACAAACCAATTCAAATTTAATATTAAAAAGTTTTATTTAAAAAAAAGTAAAAATTACTGTATTACTACCATGTTGCTCATAACTTTTTGTTGACTATGTTACACTTTCCTGGTAAATGTAAGCATGAGATTGTAAAACAACAACTATTAATATATCCAAGTAAGAGATAGTAACAGGGACTTATTGTAAAATATATGCATTGGTATAGTAGACATTGTATTGGGGCTGAATCTCAAATAGAAAAGTTTTGGCTTCTAAGATTGTATCATAGTTTTCAGTTGCTTTTTTCATGTCAACTTCAAGGACAAATAACAAGTGTAATGTAAGCATGCACCTGGTTTATAGTACTATGCGTTGCACTGGCAAGTCTAAAAATGCTTCGGATACATTATATGGCAACATAAATTTATGGTAATGATGGATCAAGCAGTTGTAATCTAATTATTCCCCATTTGGGAATTTTACCGGGTTATAACATTCCCCTATAATAACACTACCCAATAGCAGTGATTATAACACTATGACGCTTCAATTATTATCGAATAGCTGAAGCAGATACAGGGCATTTAAAAAATACCTCAAAAGATGCATAAAAATAAACAACTAAAACAGAAGGCATTAGAAGTATGTAAGGAGATACTTCAAAATATAGAGATGGAGCATATTAAATTTGAAAAGTATGTAAGTTCCACACAATTTTTTTTTTGTGTTTCTGAAAAAGTTGGTTTCCCAAATTTTGGTATGCTCTTAATTCCTGTAATTTTGAGGATAGAACCTTTTTACAACATTTTCCCCTGTCACTGCGACACTTTGTTAATCGGTTAAAATGCGTTATAAGCCCCCTCTCCTTTTTTTTAGTGATTTTGCGTCAAATATGGTAACCTGGTGCCTATATGGTTCCATTACAACTTGGCACCCATTTTGGCAAACCTTAAGTTCAATTCAGTGGAAGTGTCAATACAACTTGGCGGCATTTTACAAAGTCACCAAAGTGGGGGGCGTACAACGCATTTCAACTCGTTAATCGCTGAGAAGACTAGAGAGGGCATTTAAAAAACTTTAAAAAATTTAATATAAAAAATAGGCATTAGAATAAAGATGGCTGCTTCAAAATACAGAGGTAGAGCACATTAAATTTGAAAAACATACAAGTTATTAAAATTTCTATAGTTTTCTCGAGTTTTCTCAAAACGTTGATTTTTCCAAAAATTTTATGCTTCGTTTAAAAAACAATTAAAGATGTAGAATTGAAATTTTTCACGTCAATTACATAACATAAAGTACATACAAAACAAAAATATTATTAAAATCTTTGCAATTCAATTTTTAATTAGATTACTTTAAAAAATGCAAATTTTCATACGTTCAACAAACTAACGCATAAAAAACTTATTTTTATTATTTTGTGAAATCTGATATTTAATGCAGTATATAGACATTTATTAGAAATAAAACTAAAATAAAGTTTTTTTTGCATTATAAGATTTTTTATGAGCTACCACAATTCAACTCACTGCGAAAATTTTTATTTAACCGAGTTTTATATTATTGATTATAAGTAAATTATTAGCCTATTATTATGAGCTTTTTTGCTAAAATATTATTTAAAAATGTTTGAACAACATATGTAGAAAAAAATTCTTCATTTTGACAAATATTAAATGTTTCACAAATTATTTTGTAGCGTTGATTTTCATAATTTTATTGCTGCCATCGAGAACCATGAATAAATGTTATTCAGATTATACCAAATCCCATGCCAAATATATTCTCATTAGTACTTGTAATATGCAACAAAACCAATAAAAATATAACTGAATGTAAAAACAGAAAACTTAGAATTCTGTGGGTGTCATTTAGAAATACTAGATCAATTAAAATGTATTATAAAAACACTGAAAATAAGTGTATTATTGAATAACACTTACTGTAACACGTTATCCCATTTTTCACTAATTCATTGACCTATTAAATATAAAGCCAATCTAAATAGTTCAAAAAGGGGTTCGCATTAGTTTCTTGTAAGGCAACGGCTTCATCTCAAGAAATGCTCCATGTTGAATAAAGGAAAGCTTCCAAAAGAATTCTTAAGCACAGTTAAACAAAAGCACAAGATTAAAGGATATTAACATTAAAGTTAAAATAGGAAAGTATTTGTTTTTTGAAACTACCGACTGTATTTCTGCCACTTAAAAAGAAGGAAAGCAACCATTTTAGAATAGTTCACAACCATTTTGTGTGTAATCGAACGCTACATAAGCGCCAAGTACGAGACGCGAAAAATACAAACAGTATTACGTTTAAATCAAGCAAGATTCTTTACACAGCGCATGCGCCAAATGCTTTTCGAAAAGCCCTTCTCTTATTTCATTGGTTAAAGAAAATTTTGAAGTTTCGCTATATAGTCGTACATTTCAGACGTTTTATTGCTTCCTGTCTTAAAATCCAAATGTCTTATTTTGACCATTCCTTTGAGTGTTTAAGTCGCTTTTGGTGATATATTCTTAAAATACAAATAAAAAAATCTTAAAATACATATAAAAAAATCTTAAAATACAAATAAAATTCTTAAAATAAAAATAAATTATTTTGCATATTGCAATTACGTTTATCTATTCCATTGCTTATTTACAGTGTTTCCTTCGCCTGAAATCGTATAATTGAATCGGAAAAAATACCCCCATCATGAATTCCTGATGAAAAAGTCGACGACACCAAACATGATGTCTTAAATCGTGTTTGGTGTCTTAGACATTAGTTGTCTTATTATGTTAGGTGTCTGAATCCCAAAATGTCTTAATATGGTGTTTTCTGTCTACATTTAAGACACCAAGTGTGTCTAAATGTGATTTCAGAAAGAATCAGACACGTGTTATGTCTGAAATGGATCAATGCTACGCCAATTAAGTCACTTACTGTGTCTGAAATGAATTTTTCAGACATTTTGTGTCTAAATTTAAGACACCAGCATTTACAGTGCATTTATTAACACCCATGCCTAACACGGGACTCGAACCCCCAACCTCGTGGTCTAGAAGATGGCACGCTAACCACTGTACCGTTTGGTCAGCGTGGATCGGATGGAATCTATCTTGGATAAATTTCCGGATGGTTATTTTTTCCAATATAAGGGCTGCTGAACACATTTAAGTTCTCCGTGTATTTTTTGTTTTATCCGGTCACATGACAAGGCATATACATGGGATAATAGTTTACTCTCTGCTTAAGTCCCGCGAGAAGATATATGAAGATTATTTTATGAAGTAACATTCTTTCATTCGAACATTTCATTTCAATCGTAAGAGTGATTGATATCCTGGAAAACTGTTAGCATAAACTCCAATCGCTGCCTGCGCATGCGTCATTGTAAATAAGGAAATTGAATTTACCAAGAACTGGTTTTTAGGAAAAGCAAAGTTATTGAGCTATGGGCGAACCCAATGCAATTTAAGTATTAGGGCCTTATTATACAGAGCCACTCGAGTGGCTAACGCGCGCGTTCGCGTTAGACGCCCGGGCTAGCGACTGCAGTGGCGCATCCACGCGTTTGCAGTGGCCAGGCCTAGCGTCGGTTTATGATTTCATTCCCCTTTCTGTATTCAAAATGTTTTGGTCAAGTGAGGATGATGAATTGCTCATGCTTATCTTATTAAGAAACGAAGAAAGAATAGAACTTTAGGAGTGCGTCCCTTCTTATCAAGAAGGCCCTCAAAAGGTTTATTTCATACTCTGCATGACGATTTAAGAGAAAGCGACAATAAGTTTTTTTCTGTGTAAATGATTTTAATTTGTATGTTATAATTTTTTAGATGTTACTTGACTTACTACAAGCACATTACTTACTGTAACTGTAACGCGTCAAAGTTGTCCATTAGTTGGAATAATAAGTTAATATTGTCAGTTATTTTTTTTTCCTAAGAGTATTGGTGTACTTAGCAGTTGAGTAAATTAATTAAAAAAAACTTACAACAGTCTTTTGTCAAACTTATATAATTAATATACACTGATTTGAAATTAAACGAAATTTATCCATTTTGTAGAAAATTCAAGGAAATTGATCACCACACCACACTATTTATGTAGTAGAAGCACTTATTGGAACTGCACAACATACATGCATTAGCGACACGCGGCCATGAGTGTCGGCTGAATTATTTTCACGGGATTGTTAATGACCTCTATAGGGAATGCAAGGGGGTTATTTTTTATTTTTTACTTTCAATTACCCATATGTAATACATAGGGTATTAAAAGTGTAGTGTTCGCTAAAAAAAAAAAAAAAAAAAAATATATATATATATATATATATATATATATATATATATATATATATATATATATATATATATATATATATATATATATATATATATATATATATATATATATATATATATATATATATATATATATATATATATATATATATATATATATATATATATATATATATATATATATATATATATATCGATTTTTTTTCCGTATTTCTCCACGTTTTGGAACATCCTGATCTCAAAAAAGTGATCTGGAAAAAATTTCTGTCTGTGAGTACGTGGTCAGCATAAACTCTCGACAAATTGGCTTACGGTGTTCAAATTTGGTGTGAGGGTTGGTGATGGTCCAAGGACCTACCATTAAGGTTTTCGACAAAATAGCGCATGCGCATAAGGTAGCTGCCATTGAAAAAAATCATGTTTTTCAATGATTGCTAAAGAGCCGCTCTAACGATTTTGTTCAAAATCTTAGTGGTAATGCCTCTTAATGTGTTCTAAACCTTTCCACATCCAAAATTTCATTAAAAATGCTTTAATGGCGTAAAAAGTTGAAAAACGAATACCTTCAACATAAAATTCTCTTTCCTTGAGCATAGCTCATCGACGATCGTTGTTTCTCCTATGCGCAGTTTCACTTATAAGAAAGGATAACATAAGAATTATAGAAGTAAATATTGCCAGAATAAGTATTTTTTTTTTTTTTTTTTTTAAAGATGCGTATAAGAATTATCGCAACAAAAAAATATCACCAAACTGGCCATATTTTCTCAATAAATGATAAATGACACAAATCCACATCAGTAATATAGTGTAATTGAAAGTTGTACGATGTGCCACACCCCTAGTTTTTTGCTTTAACTTTGATTTTTCAGTTGGATGTCTAAATGAAATTTTAATTAATCGTTTTGTATTAAATTTCTGTTCCATTGAATATTTTAAAACCTATAGCATACTTTTATTTTCAGTTAATCGTACCACTTTTCTCCACATCATTTTAAAATTTCGAAAACCAGGGGGGGTGCACTCTTTTGTACCTCCTTGGCGACGCCCATGAATACGGTTTTTCCCCTCCCCCTTCCTTTCCCTGCAAATTGCTTATTATGCCTTATATTATTTTAATTATCTTTTTATTTTCGCATTACATTCCCCTTTTATTATGTCAATATGAAATGTAAAACATTTTTTCCTCAACTTGTTGCATTTTTCGTCAAATAGCTAAACAAAAATAAATGTGTTTTTTATTACGAAACTAAACTTCAGTTAGTCATTTGCACGTTTAGTAAAAATGGAACATGATTATTCGAAAACGTGGTATGTGTGACGCATCAAACGGGAAAAATTATACTTGATAATTCGCCTGTTTTAAAAACTCATCATTCCATATTAAAACAAAAAGTCACAATGATCAGGGTTCCCACGGTCATTGAAAATCATTAAAAGTGCTTAATATTTTTGAACTTGTTTTCAAGGCCTTGAAAGTGCTTGAAAATGCTTAGAGGTGCTTAAAAGTCCTTGAAAATGCTTAGAGGTGCTTAAAAGTCCTTGAAAATGCTTAGAGGTGCTTAAAAGTCCTTGAAAATGCTTAGAGGTCATTAAAAGTACTTAATTTTTGCAGTTGTTTGGCCAGCTGCAAAATTTATAAAAATACAACTCGGACTTGCTATCCCCGCGTGACCGCCACTTATCTGCACCGTATTAGAATTCTCCGACGTATTTGTATTACGTATCCATTAACTTATAAGTTTTCTTATAGTATTTTATTAAAAATGTATTTATAGACATGAGGCCTAAAAACAAATTTTCAATGGTCCTTAAAAATATTATTTAGGTCCTTAAAAGTCATTGATTTGCATTCGGTGATTTGAGTGGGAACCCTGATGATATATTTCTGACTCAAGCAGAAGCAGAAGTTTATCCCACAAAATAAAAATATGTGGTACCGAATGATTTTCCGTTTCCTTCAAACAAAAATATGCTATCAATGTGCCATGCATTTTTATATTTAATTTCATTTAGCAGCTGTTGAAGTTATCTATGGTTATAATTATGTTCGCAGGCCATCAAAGTAGGTAGAGGGAAAGTGTAGGTGAGGACTCTTTCTCTCCTCCTACATTGATGAACTGCAGACTTCTAATATATAATTTCCGATTCGTCAAACCCAGTTTGAACAGCCTTCCAATATTTTTAATACAGTTGTTCTACAATTTTTTTTATGCCCCATTTTTAGTTTTTTCATTCAATTTGGTTTCCTTCTGAATCGGAATAAAAAAGAATGCAATAAAATTTCGGAAATTTCGACTCTTCAACTTTCTAAAACTTAAAGACCTAGACACTTCCCTCCCCCCACCTCGCTAGCGTCGGTCCTGCATATGTGCAATACTTATATTCAATGCACATGTGCAAAACCTATTTGCAATACATCCAGGTATTACCTATTTGCAATACATCATGTTATACAAATGTGCAATAGGCAAGTGCAAATACATGCAATATTACATAAAAACAATATCCTCTATAAAAGCTTTTTTCTACAACGTAATGCAACATTTCAATTTATATCCTGAACAGCTATACAGCCCAATAATATTGCCAAGAGAAAAATAATCGTCGCATACAATTGTTTCTTACTAAATTTCGACAATCGATTGTCTTATTTAGCATGAAACAATCGATAGTTTGCCCTTTTTCGATATTATCGATTTTTCACTCGATTGTTCATCTGAACAATCGTTTGAACTATAGATATATAGATATCAAAATAATCAATGTTCAAGGAACACTTGACACAGGGCCTAACCATGACAAGTTGGGACCCAAGGCCGGGACACTTTCAGGGGCCTCTTTTTCAAAAGCGAGATTTGTTGGAAATTTGCTTAACAAAAAGTCAAATGGAGTAATATTAAAAATAGAAAAAGTTGATAAAGTAAGGTTAATATTGTATTCTAAATTTTTTTTATCACAAATAAAGAAAAGAATTTCAAACAATCAAATTTATAGATCAAAAGAGGAAAAACTTTGTAATATATAGCATTGCATTTCACTATCACAATGTATAGTAATATCCATGACAACAATATCTGCAGCATTATTCACAATTTCAGAGTGAATATTCGAAGAGTTCGAAAAGCTGATCTCACAATAAATTCGTCAAGACTTTCTTTAATTTTTTTTTTCTATCTTATATTAACTTCGACTTTGTGTGTTAGTTTGTTTGTCAATGAAAGCGGAATTTGCGGCTATCTAATCAACCCCCTTACCATCATCCAATCAGGTTTAAACTTGGCAGATAGGTTCGATGTCGATGACAATGCATTCTATCAAATTTTGAGGTTGTTACTGTCACTTAAAGGTCGCTTTTACGGAATACTAATTAACCAACTTGGCGTCATCCAATCGCATTAAAATAACATTGAACCGTTCATTGTTGAAACTCTTTCTTGTTGGCAATTTTTTTTTCTTTTTTTTTTTAATAAATAAATAATAAAATTACTTTAAGCAATATAAATAAATTATATTTCTATATGAGAGCACAAATTCACGTCCTTTTTTAATAAAAAAAAATTGAAATGTAGTTTGCCACTCATTTTGCTGATACAAATGTTTTTGATATCGACGCTGTGTTAATGAATACAAAAATTGACAATGCATATCCGATATTTTAAGAACTGTATTTTTATGGGTTATATTATTTAAGATTTTAAATGAGGGTTTAATTTATTTGATTAAACACACTCTGGGATACTAAACACACTTCAAGATTCATACAAAATGATTTTTATGTAAAAATTCTTTTATACAGGTAATAAAAGATATTCACATAACTTTTGTGAAACAAAAGTTACAGGTTTACAGCTAATTTCGGGGCCCCCTAAAATATTGGGCCCAAGGGTCAGGTCTTGTGGGCTTAGTCGATAATCAGGGCCTGACAAGATAACTGGGTCAAGGCAAGTCTATAAACAAATTTAATAAGCTTCAAAACAAACAATAGTCCTCTACCACAGTCGCGCACGCACGCCACAAGTAGCGAGGGTAGGCGACTGCAGTGGACAGCTCATGCCACAGACGCGACCACTATCCACTGCTGTGGCTCTGTATAATAAGCTCCATAGGATATAATGGTCCGCAACGTGCGCGTTAGAAGCTAACGCGCGCGTTCGCCACTAACCACAGACGCGACCGCTAGCCACTGCTGTGGTTCTGTATAATAAGCTCCATAGGATATAATGGTCCGCAACGTGCGCGTTAGAAGCTAACGCGCGCGTTCGCCACTAACCACAGACGCGACCGCTAGCCACTGCTGTGGTTCTGTATAATAAGCTCCATAGGATATAATGGTCCGCAACGTGCGCGTTAGAAGCTAACGCGCGCGTTCGCCACTCGAGTGGCTCTGTATAATAAGGCCCTTACGTATTTGTCAAACTTGACATGGATACGGATACTATACCTAATGAATCATGGTACCCTATAGAATACTATTAAAATTATGGTTCATCGGATGGTGAAAACCTGGTCGAATGTGCCGACCAAACGGTATAGTGGTTAGCGTACTAGCTTCTAGACAGCGAGGTTGCGGGTTCAAGTCCCGGGTAAGGCATGTGTGTTTGTAAATGTATGTTGGCTTGTCAAATGACGAATGTTTCGGCGCATTATAGCCCTCGTGTTGCAAACGGTGCCAGATAATCTGAAAACAACCAACCAACCTTTTTCTCTAATTCCCGCTTTGTCATATGAATGCTCATTATTTGGCATGTTAAGACATATTTGGCAATCGGATTTAGTTTAATGTTTAACTTATTCAAAGTCAATTTTTGTACAGTCATTTTTGCCGCCGCCGACCATATTAGATTCATAATCTAATAATATTTTTTTAACATTCTATAAAAAAAATTCAGAATGATGTCCGATAGGGTACTAAGACTTGCAGGCACCTCTCGTACAGATAGATTTTGTTGGTTTAAAAGGTATAAAGAGTAAGGGATGGAAGGAGATGTTTATGAACCGGTTGTACTTTTGAATTTTTTTAAATATTTTTTCTTGGGTTCAGGAGAGTTTAACAAAGTTACTTTTGCAACAACAAAAAAATACATTAACAATATAAAATTCCATAAATTGAACATTGATTCAATTTATTACATATTTTTAAGCATGATCTTTTTCACTTCCATACGAGTAGAACAAATAAATTTGCATTTACTAAGTACTTTCCTCAAAAATAACAATGGCACTCTTCCACTATTCTTATACCAATTAGAATATTAAGCACAGCAAGCGTTTGAATTTTTCCTTTGTGTATAACTCGCATCTCACAGAAACAACCACTTTTAAACAATTCAAATCTTTTGAAAGTCAAAACGAAGTCAATATATATCTTCAAAAATACACCTTTTGCAACCCTCGATTTAGAACAGCAACCCCCCCCAAAAACTCCAATCAATCCACAAAGCAAACCCTAATCAGGAAATTACCCCCCCCCCCCTTCTCCGTCTCTCCCCCCCCCCCTCCATATATAATAAACGCAAAGACTTCCGAATATCGCGATAAATTGAAGAGCACTTAAATATCAAAGAGAATCTCTTCAACAAAGAATCCTGAAGAGAAAAGACTCTCGCTCCTGCTTCAATCGAAACAATTAATGGACCCCCAGAAATTTTCCGCGTCAATAGAAGACTCAAAAAGCTGCTCGATGTCGGCATTCTCAGCAGAGCCTTCAAGAGACAAATGCTAACTCATTTAGCCGAGAATGAATATTTAGTTCTCATTGTTCTGTTAGATTGGGTTTTGTGTCATTAAGGAGATGCCTCCCGATGTTAAGACGTAGCAAAGGGAGTCTTTTGATGAGTTGAGTTGAGAGGATTTATTGAAGTTGGGGATGTCGAGGAGGTTTTATAAGAGGACGCTTGCGCTTTTTGGCAAATTCGAAGGAGAGTTGGTTGTGAATGAAAGCATTTTTATTCGGTGTATCAAAAGTTTATGGAATTAATGAGTTTGCGTCTAAGTATGTTTTGTAATGGTCAAAGGGGTAATGGAGTCGGTACGGCGTATCGGTACTTTTTTGGGAGATGTCCATTTTTTTTTTTAAACTAATCTATATTGTTGAGTGGACGGGTTCGAAAGATTTGAAGCCAAAGCAGATCAAAACTTGCAGAAATTTATTCCAGTATAACTCTTCACAGATTCTTTTACAACTAACTCCAGAACTTCTCGTTCTAGTAGACTCAATACAGCTCTTTTTGCAACAATAGAGCACAAAACAGCAGTTAAAAAAAAACTGCTCAAATCGCTGTAAAAGACAATGCAATACAGTTCGCTTTAGAACTACACGGAATGTTCACTGAGACTCAGTAATTCCAGTCAACTAACTGACTAACTTCAGTCAACTACCGGACTCAGCTAACAACTCTCAGTGACTCAAAATCAACTAACTTCCCCGCTCTCTTGGTCAGCCTTATGTAGGACAGGTGAATCTTTGTGAATCTTCTAGAGATAGATATTTGGAGAACTTTCCAGATCGTAGTCGAAAAGTCCTATACATGTACATGGGGACCGAAAATGTAGCCAAGTTTGGCGACATTTGGAGATTTCTCGCCAAATTTGGCGAAAAAAATTAGTCGCCAAAACCGTCGCCAATTTGGTGAGATTGCCATTACCATAATGTTAAATGCCCTGCTCCTTAAAACTCGCTTCCCAGAGTTACCTCTGTAAAACTCGTTATCAAGCATTAAGACCCTTATTGCAGGGAAGCCAAGCTCAGACGAACTATTACACTGCCTTATGCAAAATGTGCATAAATTTTCCTACTTACAAAATTAACACTACGAAATATTTGAAATATACAAAAATTCGTAACAATATATATAATTCTCTGGCATCCCGCCCAAATTCGGCTGTATTTCTGTGAGCAGAATGGCAACGACTTCAAACATCCAATCACAAATATACTAAATAGACTTTATGCATGAATTTCCAAATTCAGCAATACAGCCAATCCCAATATATTTTTTGAAATTTGACTAATACATCTGGCATTTGTAGAATAACAATATCTACAACTTGGATTCCGTATATTTTGTTTTTCTGGAGTCCCTAGTTAACAATAATTCAAAAATCTTTATGCATTTTTTGTGATATGAATTAGTGAGAAAATGAGTACGTAAATTAAGAGTATTTAACTTCTTTTTGTAGAGAAAATTATGTAAAATATTGTGAATTTGCATTTTATAATTAAAAAATCCCGGCTACAGTTGGAGTTACCGCCACAATCGGGAAGCTTGAGTGCCAGTAAAAAAACAACAACTTATAAGACGGATTTACACGCTGCCAGTCCAGTTTAGATCGCCAGTTCTGTGACGTCAGCTAAGCGACTGTTGCGCGAACTAACGGTGATCAAAAGAGAGCGCACGTGATTGGTTGATCTGAGTCGCCGGCGCCAGTAAGTAGAAAATGTTTGGTTTACTGGAGCCAATAGCCTGGTGACGTCACTGGCTGGTGATCTATACTGGAACCTTGATTGGTAGCGTGTAAATCCAGCTATAGCACCACAACCCTTTTAATGGCAGGAACTCAATTTCGCTATGGTACACTTAACCCCACCCAATTATTTTCACAAAGGCACGCTTTCTGGGTATTATTTTGTGTGAATGTGTGTTTAATTATACATTAATGTTATGATAAATTTTAACTCCATGATCATAAGTAGTCGGTAAGCAGCAATGTTTAAGGAGAAATTCTATGATCAATGTAGTATTAGTTCAAAGAAATATTTTACTGAGCATAGCTTAATTTCGTTTTTCGAGAGTCTGCAATTCTAATTAAGGTCATGCTATCGTGGCTCTTTTCAATCAATTTTTAAAAATTGATTATAAATACTGTATTTATTGTATCATTGCATAAGCAGCTCCAGAGTGTTAGCTATCTTTTTCTCCACGGATTTGTGCATGTGAAAGGTCATCAATATTGAAGCAAACTAAGTTTTCTTATACACATACATTTCAATGAAGGGTTTGTTATTTGTGTAAATTTCTTTTTAGAGATCGGCACATGCTCTGTAAATGCAATTTATGAATCCGTTATTAAACTAAAAAAACTATTTTGTAAGAAAAACCGCCAGTGACTTCTTGAATAAGTAACTATCATTATCATTGCGGTTATAAAAAAAAAGATGAAAAATGGAATTTGTGATAGTATATATTTCCATACATTAGCTACTATTATTTACAAATTAATCATTTGGTATAATTTTTGTAAGCTCTCTTAAAAACGGAAAGAGTAGCATCGATCAAACTCTTTAGCTTTAAAAGAATTTCCTTCGTCTAAAAATAGCAAAATGTTCCCTTTAATCTTCCGATAACCTACACATCACAAGCTATTTTAATAGCTATTTCATTTAACAATAAATTACCTAATGAAAAATTAACAATTTCCCCTATAAAGTTAAAATGACGTGAATTATTATAGGACCATTAATCATTACTAGCTAAAACAAAATAACACGGGACCCATAACAAAAGACCCTTTTAAAAATCCAGCCGTACCATCGAAGCCTCCAAGATATTAACTGACACCCCCATATTGATTGCTAACCCCCCCCCCCCCTTCTCTATCACACACGAAAAAAAATCATATTTATGCAGGCCAAACGAAAACTTTCAGATAAGCGCTCATCTTTACCAAGTTCGAAACATCAACGATAAACTTTCACGTGGGCCCAAACTAATTATCACTCCCAGGAAAACAAACAGAAAAAAAACTGGCAACAGTCCCCCCCCCCCCCCTGTCGGTGAGCAGAGCCCCCTGTTGGAAGATAAGTGGAACTTTTCAACATTAGTTTAAGGGGCAAGAGGAAAAACAAACGACGTCGTCCTATCCTTCAGGTCTTATCTTTTAGAGAGCCTGGGACTTAACTTATCGGGGCAGGCTTTGGACCATTAGTCTGGTAACGACGACGAGGACGACGTATGTGCTAACGTCGTCGTTTTCTTAAAAAAGAGGGGCCAGTTGTGTTTTCGGCTTACCTTTAACGAAGGTGAGATAGTGGATTTTTGGCTGAGATGGTTTTGCTTTTAAGTTATGCCCGCGTGGTAATGAATTGTAATTTGTAACTCTTGTAGGGGGATGGGGAGGGATTTAGATGCTGTAAAAATTAGGAGTTAAGTAACTTTGTCATTTAATTTGAGTTTTGGATTAATCTTGATTAAGGAACGAGTAAAATCCATTGAAGGCATTAATAATTAGTGAGGGACTAGCAATACATTTTTAACAGTTTGGGAGATTTATATTTTTGATCTTCATTAGCCGCGAAAAGATGAATCGTACTAGAAAACTATTGGTTTCTTAAAGGAAACTTATAAAAGTGCCTATACAGGCATGAAAAAATTAAAGGAATGTCAGTTTTTCCCTAATAAATTCTCAGTACAGCATAGATACATCAAATTCACATTTTTTATTTGAAATAACGATAAGTAAAACAACACAGTCCCAATATTAAATGCAGACAATGGGGTTATGTGTAAAAGAATGGTATACCATTAATATGCAGTTGTACAGATGCATCCGTATTAAAAAAAAATCATGCGGTCAGAGTTAATCTTTTGTAGAAGATATGATCCCCCTGTCATCAATATTTACTTCGCATTATATTCTCATATTTAATATGCGGTTCTTTGTGAGTTATAGTGTGTAAATTGGTCGTTCCACCTTTTGAACTGTTTTCAATACATTGAAATTTTTCACAGCGTACCTCATCGAAGCATCCCACACATGTTTGATTAAATTTGTATTAGAAGTGTGATCTGGGTTACGTATAAGAGTGATGTTTACATTTTTAATCGTTTATCCAAAGCAACTGTGAAATAATATATGCCATAAATAGCAATGAAACAATTTAGAAACCTATATACAAAACAATTTCGAAACCATATACTTGCGGATATCAAGATAACGTAAATTACAGTAAAAAAAGTCTTGTTTAATGGACAATTCCCACGTTTTTTAAAAACGAGTGAAATTAGTACATATTTATAAAGAATTTCTTTCTGATTCCTAATATTTAAACAAAAGTTCTTTAAAAAAATTAGTTATTTAAATGTTAAGAAAAGAAAATGCCCCAAAACCGAGCCATCACCAGTCCGATCAAAACAGTCAACAAAATTCGTGACGTAAAGAGATCCCTGCGTTTCTATGGTTATCGTGAGGTTTCTGCCAAATTGTAATCTTTAAAAAAGTTTGCGTTGGTAGACCATTGCCACATTCAGTACAGGTTAGCGTGATTTGCGAGAAACTTGCAAATCTGGTTTCCGATGCTGCATTTCAAGCCAAGATGTTTGAGATCTCTTTACGTCACGTTCAACGCTAATGAAATAGCCAACCACTAACAAGGTAATTTTGATCGCAAATTTAAAAAAAAAAAAAAAAAAAAAAAAAGCGCATTGAGCAGAAATTTTTATGTTTATGGCCTTTTCGGAACATTTAGAATTGAATAAAATTTTTTTTTAAAAATGTGGGAATTGTCCATTATCTTTTGCGCTCCTGTGTAGTTGAATACAGCAAGTCAACATATTGTACACAGTGATAAAAACTTTTTTACTAGCAGATACTTCTTTCTGAAAAGAATGTATTCCTTCGCATGAGTAATATTAGAGGTCAGAGGATCTGTACAAAGTAGGGAACATGATATTACCTTGTTATCCCAATTCAAGGTAAAGATCCAGCGGCAAATGACAGTTGTCTTTATATGCAACATTAATAATAGATTACTTTAATAAGGATTACCTCGAATATGTTAGTTCCTAAATCGTTTTTATTGATTATCTATAGAATATATTTTATCTGTTGCTTTGGATCAACGATTAAAAATATTGCTACGAATTTCTGTATATTTGTAAATATTTCGTAGTATTAACTATGTAAAAATTAAAATTTATGTACATTTCGCAGAAGGCAGTGCAAGAGTTCGTCTTTACTTCGCTTTCCTGCAATGCGTCTCTTAATGCTTGAAAACGAGTTTTACAGAGATAATACTGGATAACGAGTTTTACATGGAGAAGGCCATCTAACATTATGGTTAATGGCAATCTCGCCAAGTTAGCGACGGTATTGACGACTAATTTTGATCGCCAGTTTTGGCGAGAAATCGCCAAATGTCTCCAAACTTAGCGACATTTTCGGTCCCCATGTACCTGTATAGGGCATTTTGACAGTGATCTGGAAAATTCTCCAAATTTCTATCTCTAGAAGATTCGCCTCCCTGTATAAGGCCGAGAGAGAAGGTGATCGAGTTATAGTTGAGTTACTGAGATAGTTGTGTCTCAGCGAGCATTCAGAGAGCTCCGAAATTGTACTGTATTGCATTGTCTTTTGCGTTGATTTTAGCAGTTGTGTATCTATTTTTAACTGTTGTTTATGCTCCATTGTTGTGTAAAGAGCTGCATTGAGTCTAGAAGAACGGAAAGTTCTGGAGTTGTAAAAGAATCTGCCAAGAGTTATATCAGAATAAATTTCTGCAAGTTTTGATCTGCTTTGGCTTCAAGTCTTTCTAACTCATCCATGCAACAATATGAACATCGCTCCTATACATAAGTCAAATTGCTCTTCTAGTAAATTTCATCAAACATGAGTAGGATGCTTCGAAGAGACGAGTTTTTAAAAATATTCAATGTATTGGGAACTTTATATCGCTTGAAAACAGTTCGAAAGGTGGGACTCATAAAGTACCACGTGTTAAGTGAGATTAGCGTGCGAAGTACATACTGATGACACTAAGAGTATTAAGTGTAATTGAAAGTTGTGCGATGTTTCACACACCTAGTTTTAAAAAGAAAGGGGTATGGCTTTAATTACGAAATAGTGCTGCCATTTTTATTATGTAACTATTATTCATATTAGACGGAGAAGCGACTGCAATTTCTGGACCCCATCGAACATCATTCTGAATTTTATATAGAAATTAGAGAAAAGTGAGTAGATTACAAATCCACTGGTTTACCGTGGCAAAAATGGCCGAAACTGGTCAAAAATCGACTTTTAATAAGTTGAACTAAATCCAATTGCCAAATGCGCCATAACTTGCCGAATAATGAGCATTTTTTTTTATTTGGTAACCTTCACTCTTTAATTTTCAATTAAGAAGGTTGCAGACGATTCGGATGTGTGGCTATGGCCTACTTGCATCTTTCACATACGAGCCAAATTGGCAATAAACACTTTACGTCACTGATGGCGTTACTGATGTCGCCAATTTGGCTTACTTTTAAAAGTTACAAGTTTTCCGAGACAGAGATAAGAAATCATTTGCGCTTTTTTTCATTGATAATCGAAATGCAGTGGGTTGCTAGGACGAAAAAGGTTGTTCTCTTTTTGGCAAGTTATGACAGATTTGGCAATCGGATTTTAGTTCAACTCATTCCAAGTCCATTTTTGATCAATTTCGGCCATTTTTGCCACGGCAGACCAGTGGATTCGTAATCTACTCACTTTTCTCCAATTTCTATAAAAAATTCAGAATGATGTTCGATGGGGTCCAAAAATTGCAGTCCCCTCTCGGAATATTTGGAATCGGTTCAAATTGCATTAATGCTCAAAATAAAATAAGAAATATTCCGATTTTTACGTCGCCGAGTGATAAACACAAAATTCGTATCAAATCTACTACTGGGGTTCTGGACATAATCCTGAAAGCCGAAATCTAGATCAAATCACAAATCACAATCCCGACAAGATACGATCCCTAATGGATCAAAATCCCGTCAAACCCCAATCCCATATAAGCTCAAACTGATAAATGGAGGCTTTAAAGTGTAACAACTTCATGTACTGGATACGAACTTATTGATTATTTTATTCTTTTTTTTTGTTGTTTACTGTTCAGATGCGACCAATGAACTTCACCATTATATATATATATATATATATAAAAAAAAAAATACTACATAGAGCCACATATTAACAATAACTCAATTTGGCCTTAAAATGCAGATATTACCTCAATCTAGTACTGCAGTATAGGCAATTTGATGCAGGTAGGATAAAAAAGTCAAACATAAATGTATTCCTTGGATGAAATCAGACTAAAACGCCGAAAAAAAATTAACACTCACTCTTTAAAATCGACCGAAATATAAAGCATTCAGAAACGTGAGTTACGCCATTTTTTAAAAAGAAGGAAATTAGGTTATAAAATAAATTCGATTATTTTAATAGTGTAAGTCAAATATTTGAATGCGTTCTATTTCAGTTCATTTTTTAGATATATTGTTAGTTTTTTATTTAAATTAATAATGAACTATCTCAAGAACAGTTTTGTAGATGATTTTTTTTTTTAACCCAAGAAGGATAGAAAAAAAATTAAAAATTAATCAATCAAAAATTAATCACAATAATCTTTTACGTCTCCTAACAACTAAAAAATAATAAATAACACAACCTTTTTAGGGAAAACCGTATAACTCCTTTCATTCGCAGTCCTTGTTATTGAGTTTCGGGAGATTCATTGAAATTTCAAATGAGCAATTTTAACTAAATTCAGCAATTTCAATATTATTTTTTTATTTTTTAAATAAGAGTAAGAGTTTAAGAGAAAATTGTATGTTATTATTCACGTTTTCTGAAGGGTTCGATAAATTCTTCCAAATTTAAAATGTGCAAGATTTAAAAAATAAATCAATTTACTTTTTTTTGTAAAAATCATAATTGCCACTCTCCAGGACTTTAAATAATCAATAACATAATTTACTAAAAAGATTAGAACTTCTTTTTTGTGGAGGGCATATTTAATCTGTTGGTTTATTTACCACATTTTGGCAACATATTGTTATATTGATAACGAATGCTTCTATTCAGCGATAGAAAGAAACAAAGAATAGTTTCATAGAGAGAAAGATTAAAAATATATTATTCAAATAACCACGTATTGTTTGAGCTTTAGTAGTTTATTAACCCTTAGAGTACTGAATTAATTGAAGATTTTTATGCCCATGGGACGGATTATGATGGACGGATGACGAGTCAGACTCGTCCACCGTAACTTCGCCCAAGTAAGCAGATGACGAGTCTCACTTCTCAAATGTACCCAAAGGGTTAAAAGGATTTAATTTAAGCCTAATTATAAATTAAAGTTATAATATAATATATTTGAACATTAGTTTATCGAAATATCATACAAATAATATCTATAAAAGTATAACACTCTTGTTAAAATACAGGCAAAATCAATGCAAATTACATCAAACCTTTATAATTGACTTTACCACATGACAGCTTGGCTGCTGACTGGCTTCAGATTATCTGGCGCCGTCAGCAACACGAGGGCTATAATGCGCCGAAACATTCGTCATTTGACAAGCCAGCATACATTTACAAACACCCATGCCTAACACATGACTCGAACCTGCAACCTCGCGGTCTAGAAGCTAGCACACAAACCACTATACCGTTTGGTCGGCAATGACAGCTTGGTAAAAAACAATCTACGTTACAATGTGCCCTAGGTCTGGGAAAGTTATTTAAAATTAATTTTAAAGCACAAATAATAACTCGAACATAAATGTAAAACCTATCAAATGGTATTTTAAATATGGCGCTTTTAATTTAAGGGGGTCCAGTACCGAAATTTCCTCAAAAATCCCAATTTTTTTTCTGACTTTAAAAAATAGTTCATACATTCCTGAAGAGAATGATGTTTTTATCTTATTCCTCCGGTGATTAGAACGCCACAAAATTACCTGTGATTTAAACATCACTAATGGGCGTAACACATTCAAGCGTCTGCTTAAAGTGCGTTTTGCGAGCACTAGTGTTTTTCATAGATGTTGCATATTCAAATTGATATATCTCCAGAACCATTAACAATTTGCTATTAAAATTTTTGAAGCATTTAATTTATATAGTTTTAAATATTTTGTCTTCACAGAATTTTATTTTTTTAAATCTGTTTTAAAATATAGCATTTAGCGTAAAAGATAACATAAAAAAAAGCAAAAACTTCAATATTTTAACTTTGAGAATTTTTTTAATTTTTTTTAATTCACCTATCAAAATTCTGTGAAGACAAAATTTTCTTTATATAATTATGTATTACAGAAAGCTTTCACTTTGAAATTTTTTATTTTTTTCTTGACTTATATCAAACTACGCAAACATCAATTATTATGGATTTTTCATGGTTTTTAATTTTTTTTAAATAACTAAACACATTATTTAAAAAAACATTTTCTCAATGATATATAAATAGTATCTCATACATAAAATAAATTTTTTACATAATAATGTACATAAATAAGGTTTTTTTTATTTTCGGTACCGGACCCCTTAAAGCACAAATAATAACTCGAACATAAATGTAAAACCTATCAAATGGTATTTTAAATATGGCGTTTTTAATTTAATCTGTCAATACACAACACAGCATAAAAATAAGTTTTAGAAAAGAAGAAAACATTCTTTTTATTCTGGTTGTAAATTGTCAATCCCATAAGGCAAGTGTGACTTATCTTTCGTGGAAGATCTCTTTTCAGCCAAGAGATTAAGCGCTAACCGCAATGTATTGCTTAAAGCAATACTTTAAGATTGTTTTTTGGTTCGCAACAACTGTAGTATAAAGTGACATTTTAGGTAATCTCCTTCGGAATCTTGTCTTTTTTCAGCTAGATAGATTCAATCAAATAGTTTCCAAATAAACATTGAATGCGAAACTACAGATTAAAAACTAATTAAGTCTGGGTCTGCATAATTATTAATAATAGTAGAAGGGAAAAGGTAAGTGTTGCTATTCGTAAATTTCGAGTTTCTGTAACTGTAGCCTTAACCGTGAGTGCCATTTTATTGCCATTCACGGAATCTTAAGATTATACTTCTGAATGAGTGAGTATACGTGAAATCTCATCACGATCTGTTGAACGGAACAGCTTCTAAAGGCCGATATATCACCAAAGTTTTTTTTATGACCATCTTGTACAATAATGAAAGTACAGTAGAACCTCAATTAACCATCCCTCCTTTATCCGGAACTCTCTTTTAACAGGCAATCATTTAGTCGATATCAAAAATCTTCCAAATGAGTAATAAATCATTTTTTCCTTTTTAACCTTTAACTGCTGTAAGCGGTCTGACAGACCGCGAGTCATTTTTTGTGGAATGCTTCCACCCCCTAAAATATCTCATCTTTGACTTTTATATTAATTTTTCTGATACTATGTTTCTTAAACTTTAAACTCATGTTCACAAATTTGTGTGGCGTAGTATGGACCATGTGTTGCTCTTGCGCCAAAAACCTCAAACCACCCAACCACAGCAGTTAAAAGTTAAACCGTAATCTTTTCCCTTGCTCTAAAGTTACATAAGTAATGGTGAGGCTATTGACTGTTTTTCTAAAGAACTAACATGGTTAGAGCAACCTTCGGATGCAGATCAAACTGAACTATTGCCTTCAAAAAGACTCCGGGATAGAGCAGCGAAACAAAGATTATCAAGATTTTAGCAACAAAAACTCATTTCCAACAATTATGTCATAAAAAAACATTAAAAGTCCTGTATACAATAAACGAAAATCATTTACTTTTTGTTGTTTTTTACAACTCTCTTTTATCCGGAATTTTCGCTTAACCGACCTACCTTTAAACCGAATTAGGTCGGTTAATCAAGATTCTACTGTATTGTTTTTAACCATTTTTTTTTTTTTTTTTCATTTCACTACGTTTTGGAGCATTTTGAGTTCAAAAAAGTGGTATAGAAAAATTTCTTTTGTGTGTGTGCAAGTGGTCAGCACAGCTCCCGAAAGGATTGACTTACGATGTACAACTTTTGTGTACGGGTTAGAGGTGGCCATGGGAACTGTCATTAAAGTTTTCGTCAAAATAGCGCATGCGCATAAGGTCATTGCTATTGAAAAATTGTTTTTCTGCAATTGTTAAAACAGTGACTCAAACGATTTTGATCAAAATCAGAAGACATTTTTTCTAGCTTTTTAAAGTGCTTTAAACATCTCTACCACCAAAATTTCTCTAGAAATGCGATAATGCGTTTAAAGTTGTAAAACAAATGCTTTTAACTCTGAGTTCTTTTCCTTTGAGCGTCTCCCATCAACAACTGTTTTTCCTCTGTTTAATGACGAGAAGGATAACTTAATATTCATCGAGAGACATATCACAGATTCACTTTCATAGATTTATATATATATATATATATATATATATATATATATATATATATATATATATATATATATATATATATATATATATATATATATATATATATATACTTTCAAGTCATAGCATTTAAATTTGTCGTAGATTGGTTCAATCTACTGTTTGTGTTTTTTATTTTTTTATTTTCATATATATATATATATATATATATATATATATATATATATATATATATATATATATATATATATATATATATATGTATTAATTATCGTAAAAAATATCATCCAATTGATATTTTTTTTAAACAATGAAAATAAAAAAATAAAAAACACAAACAGTAGATTGAACCAATCTACGACAAATTTAAATGCTATGACTTGAAAGTTGCACGTTGTGTTACCCTAGCCTGTCGTGGAGTGTATGCGATACTTCGTCTTTAATTCCGAAAAGTGCTTGCCTCTTGAATAAATTACTGATTTTTCGAAAAAAATTACTTACCTTGATTGTATATGTGAATGTTTTAATTTTCAAGCAGAACTTTTTTTTTTATAGATATAAAAGTTTCTCAAAACACAATGAACTGATATGTTTGTTGCAATTTTAAGTCAAAAATTATCCGTCTGTCCCATCGACTGGATAGACCACTTAAAGCTGGGAAAATGAAGCCGTTGCCAGATGCCGTTGGTGGGATAAAAAATACGGATTGCCGAGGATTGTAAATAAAATTTTAAGTTGTACACAGCAGAAATGTCAATAGTATACCTTAATTAGTAATAATGTGCAAAAAAATATATACTCTAGCATTTTACAAGGTTTTTCGCATTTCCATCCAACTATAAAAGTGAACTGTGATTGGTTAATCTTCCCACCAGCTTCGCAATCCCCGACGCGTTTTTCTCTTTGCATTGACAATGGAGCAGTCTATCCAGTTGTTTATCTATATCGATGGTCTGTCCCCGACAAGTAGAATTGGATAAAAGTCCTTCAAACTGAATGCTTAGGAATGAGAAAATAAATACCTAGATATAACTAAATAAAAGTATTTAATTTCTGTACAGATTACATAATTCGGTTTTTAGATAATAACATTGCAATAACATCAGTGCAGAATACCTTAAATCTGGCAATATTGTCATGGTCAAGACCATCCAACTCAGTGACTCTTTTCCCAATAGTCACGTCTTGCGTATGGTGAGAGTCTGTTTGAATTTGATTTCTGAACCATGTGGACAAACTTCTTTTAGATCTTGATGAAGATGATTTCTAATGTTGTGTCAGAATCTCCATCTGAGGTAGCGTCAACCACAACAATCCTAAAGAGAAAAAAAATACATTAAGGTTGGAATATTATCGGGTTGTCTCTAAAACTAAGTAATTTATGAAATCAAGTTAAGTAACAACTATAGTTTCTCAGAAGAATGATTCCCGAGGAAGAATAGCGTGCTAGCTTCTAGACCGCGAGGTTGCGGGTTCGAGTCCCGTGTAAGGCATGGGTATTTGTAAATGTATCTAGGCTTGTCAAATGACTAATATTTCGGAGCATTATAGCCCTCGTGTTGCTGACGGCGCCAGATAATCTGAAAACAATCAACCAACTCGAGGAAGAACCCTTCTCTTAATAAACACCAAAAAAAGTTGAAATTTTCAACCGTAGATAGTGATGTATGTTAAAGTCCTAAAAATAAGGGAAACTTTGACACACACAATTCTATATTCCAGATGTAAAGGTTACAGAAGCATTTTTAAGTGTTTTGTTTTTCAGTTAAGTTTGTTGATAGAGTGTTAAAATTTTTCGCTTTTCAAATTATGATTACGATAATGTGTATATTACACGTTCCGGAAGATAAACAACACAATATAATAAGCTTCAAAATGAGGGCATTCATTTTTAAAGACAGCAATTGCACGAAAAGAATATTATAGCTGCATAAATTTGATCAGCTCTCTTGAGAAATTAGGTTGGTTGGTTTCAGATTATCTGGCGCCGTCAGCAACACGAGGGTTATAATGCGCCGAAAAATTCGTCATTTGACAAGCCAATATACTATACACTTACAAACACCCATGCCTTACACGGGACTCGAACCCGCAACCTCGCGGTCTAGAAGCTAGCACGCTAACCACTATACCGTTTGTTTGGCCTTGAGAAATTAGGAAAAGTAAAGAAAGCGTGAGAAAAAATGAGCAGAATTATACCAAAATGTCGTAAATATCTTAGCATACCTTAAAATAAGACCAGCGTCATCCAAGCTTAAAATATTGAACTAAATTTTTTGTTGGTTTAAGAGTAAGTCCTAGTAAGGATCATTCTGTATACTCGCTATGTTACTATATACTAGCCCGGTGCATTTAGAAACTACTTTATATAAAACCTTGACATTTAGTGAGTGAGTACGAAAATGATCACCTTAATGAAATGACATAAATTAAAAACTCGAAAGTAGCGTGTGATATATTTTATTTCATATTCGGTTGGTTTTTGGTTGTTTTCAGATTATCTGGCGCCGTCAGCAACACGAGGGCTATAATGCGACGAAACATTCGTCATTTGACAGGCCAACATACATTTACATACATCCATGCCTTACACGGGACTCGAATGCGCAACATCGTGGTCTAGAAGCTAGCACGCTAACCACTATACCGTTTGGTCGGCCTTGAGAAATCAGGAAAAATAAAGAAAGCGTCTTTAACCCGTAATAAGCAGAATTATACCTAAATGTCGTAAATATCTTAGCATAAATTAAAATAGATCAGCGCCATCCAAGCTTAAAATATTGAACTAAATTTTTTGTTGGTTTAAGAGTAAGTCCTAGTAAGGATCATTCCCTATACTCACTATTTTTACAAACTTCTAGCCCAGTTCATTTATAAACTACTTAGTATAAAACCTTGAAATTTAGTGAGTGAGTACGAAAATGATCACTTAATGAAATGACATAAATGAAAAACTCTGAAAGTAGCGTCTGATATATTTTACTTCATATTCGAAATCCTTACTTCAATGCTCATGTAGTGGCTTCACATGTTTCGTATTTGCTATTTTTTTCATTTATAATAGATAGACATTAAATGAAAACAATTTATCTCATTTCATTAGGTGATCTCTTTCGTACTCACTCATTAAATTTCAATGTTTTATACAAAGTAGTTTCTAAATGCACTGGGCTAAAATATAGTAACATAGCGAGTATACAGAATGATCCTTACTAGGGCTTTCTCTTAGTAAATCAATCTTCCGTAGTCACAATTTATTAATTTTTATGACTACACTTTGGTTGGCCGACCAAACGGTATTGTGGTTAGCTCGCTAGCTTCTAGACCGCGAGGTTGCTGGTTCCGAGTCCCGTGTGGCTTGGGTGTTCGTAAATGTATGTTGGATGGTCAAATGACTAATGTTTCGGCGCATTTTAGCCCTCGTGTTGCTGAAGGTGCCAGATAATCTGAAAACAACCAACCAACAATTGGTGGTATGCAATTTTTTTTTAAATGCCTCCTAGTCGTTTTGATTTCTCTTGAATTTCTGTTAAATCTGACAAACTTTGTATTTATTCTGCGTAGTTTGGCAACACTTTATGACCATTTTAAGTGATTTTGATGCAATTTTTTCTTATGTCTTGAAGGTTATGTCTACTTGTAAGATTTTCAATCACGAAGAGAAAATATTCCCTTCTCTACTCAATACTCAATTTGATCCGTTATTAATCGAGGGGATTTGAGAATTGTGCGACATTTAAGGGTGTAAAAAAAAAAAAAGAAAAAAAAAAAAAAAAAAAAGATAAATAACTCTCCGTTAAAAGTAAAATTTCTTTTAACATCGTAATCTATCTTATTAGAGATGTCTCAAAAGACTTTAAAGAAAAAAAATGCTGACTTTTATGAAAATAAACAAAAAATAATTTTCTGCAAAAAATAACTAATCTCCAAGGAACCGTATTTGTATCTGAGAAGCAAAATACCTCATGTTAGATTGTTTCCTGAATATTCATATATAAATCTAATCTTTGGCATTTTAATTAATCTGTACAAGCTTTTTTTTTTTTTAAATCATTCTTCATTAATATAAATCATAGTTAATTAATAATTCATTTTTTATTAATATATATCTGACATTTATTCGTTTTAAATTAGTTTAATTTAGCGGTTATTTTATACTGAATATAATTTACAAGATTTTGAAGTTGAGTGGGTGGTTTTATTCATTATTTTGATAGTTTTCAATTCGTAATAGCTGAATTTGCACTGATTAGAAAAGAATATAAGTTTATAGGCACAATGTCTCTTAACGACTTTTTGAAAGTTCGCGATTTAGCGCTGAATGCAACCCGGCGACCTCCGGAACATGTTCCAGCAGATAACTTTTCCGAAAAGTCTGGTTTATCCGGAATTCTAATGCAAAAGAAATGTACGCATCTTGGATCTATTTATTCTTGCATCATCGTAACTATTTAATCAATACGTTTTAAATAGGCAGTAATTTCTATCTGTAGACGGCAATAAATAAATTAAAAAAAAATAAAAAAAATAGCAAATCTAAGTTGTTTCTGTTGCCAGATGTATTAGTCAAATTTCAAACGATATATTGTGATTGGCTGGATTGCTGAGTATGGAAATTCGTGCATAAAGTACATTTAGAAGATTTGTGATTGAATGTTTGAAGTCGTTACCATTCTGCTCACAGAAATACAGCCGAATTTGGACGTTACGCAAGAGAATTATATACAAAGATTTTATCTTTAAAAAGTAATTAGAGTCGTAATTAAAATGTATATAAATCTCGCAATTGAATCACGTGACTTCAGTGACGTCGCAGTGGTATGACCAATGGCAGCTTCCTTCTAGTGGCAAATGTTATTCGCATTGGTTGAGGGAAGATGACGTGAGTTATGTGTCTATATGTTACCTGAGCTATGCATCATTGTGGTTTCGCAGCTATATACATGGTATTCCAGAAAGATTGTCACAAGGTGTTTTCTTCTTTTAGTTTTAGGGCATCAGTGGAAATTGAAAAAAGGCACAATATCCAGTAAGGAATTATAAACAGATAATGTGATTTTCATGGGCATATTTTTTTTTAAGTTACAGAATTTTAATTTTTGCGCAGTCCCTTGTATGGGAAAAAACTGATTTACAAGTGCTCCTGAAATTAATTCTCACTAATTAAAAAAAGTAACTCAATTTAAAAAGTTTTAAGCGTGTATTTTTAGCTTAATGTTAAATACAATTGTAAGCTTATGTTAAATAGAATACTCAGCTTCCAAACAGGTTGTAGGCACTTCAGAATATTTAGAATACCTAGTCGTGTAACTAACATTTTTTATTCATTGTAATTCGATTAATTTTAAAGAAAAAGTTTTGATATATATGTATATATATATTTTCCTGCCCTAATGTATTTGACTAAAAGAATATTTTTCTTTTACAGGTTATTGAGAATTTACAAAAAAATTGCAAACAAAAATCAAACCCTTTTTTTATGATTTCTTACCTCATTTTGGATATTTTTCCAATCTAAACTGATTCACTATAACTAAAATAGCAAACGAAATGCTATCAGTTACAACTTTTTCGGGGGGAATCTCTGTACATTTATGATTGTAAGTTCATTAAAACGAAAAAAAAAAAAAAAAAAAATTAAAAACTTTGAGTTACAATTATTTGTCTTTCAAAGCCTTAGTTTCATTTATAAAATGACATTTCTAACGCATAATATTTTTTTGTTCATGAACAAAATAAAAGTAGAATTTCCGTATTTTAAAGAACACAATGCATTTCATGATTCTTAAAAAGTAATCTCGCAATAAAGATTTGAAAGAAAAATGAGCTTCTTAACACCATCGCAATATTATCTAATGCGTAACTTAAATTTGCTTTAGAAAACCCCCACGTTTTATTTTACCACTTACATATCCTTCTAATATACAAACTAAGCTCAAAAACAAAAAACTAAGTATACTTGTAAATGCCTCCTTCATTTTCGCTTAAGCGGATCTTAATTTTTATTAATGCAAGTCTGAATATTTTATTCGCACAATTGCACTCCATGAATACCAATGTGGTCGCAAGGCAAAACGAATTACTAGAAAATAAATCTGGGTTCTCATCGCAATTACCAAAAAAAAAAAAAAAAAAACTACATCAAACATTAAAATGATACATCGACGAATGATCCAAGATCGTCTGCAAAAATCCAGAGCCATTTTTTTCCCCCTCTTCTTATCTTTGGCTTCCGAAAAATGGCAACAAGATTGCTTTTCTATGCAAAAAAAATGAGTGCAATTTTTTTTTCCTTTTTTGCCTTTTTGGCAAAGTGTCTTGTTAATGTATGAAAGTTGTCATGCTGCCAAAAAGTCATTTTTATTTGAATTGACTATAAAAAAAAAGTATGGTGTTTGTTCACTAGACAATGACTTAGTAATTTGGGTACTTTAGTGCGCTTTACTGCTCGGAATTGAAGAGATTTTGGCTTGTATTAGGGTTGAATTAGACGATGTGTGTTATATATTAATGTCTGACATGGCTTAGATTTGTGTTTTTTTTGGGGGGGGGCGCTGAAAAAAATCTGTTTTGCGAAGAGGAAAAAGATTGCGATACTAAGATGTTTCTGGATCAAATGCTTCAGAAGTCATTAGCATGAATTTTTTTTTATTTTAGTTTATATAATTAATGCAATATGCGTGTTTTGTTCTCTAAATTTTGTTTTTGATCGTTAAGAAATATTTCTTTTACAACAAAGTGCAAAAAATTAAACTTTTTTTTTATCAGCAATCTTGCTGTAAGTAACCCTTTATCGCTAGGAATGCGGCAAAATAACTTCATCGCTCTAATGCCATAAAGTACTTCACCGCACGCCTTGTGTTCAAATTTTATATAGTCTTCGTAAAGAAATGGCGTATTTTCAGAAGAGATTTCATGACTACTAGGGGGCTTCGCCCCCTGCTCGCTAACGCTCGCCAACCTCCAAACACCTCGCTGCGCTCGGATTGAGCGGCTTTGCCGCTCGAATTTGTGGTTAAAACATCTTGCTGCGCTCGAATAGGTTTGCCAGTCATAAAAAATGTAACCAAATTTTTATAACTTTAATGTAAGGCCTAATAGAGAGAACACCCAAATTGCAAGTTTCATAATAGAAAGTTAAATATACTATCCGCCAACATTCTGATTTAAAACTTCATTAGTTATGCCCTTACATTGAAGTCCCAATATCTTTTATTTATTCTGATAAGTCGCCCCGTTAGAGAACGACGTCCAACGCGAGGCATTTTCTGGATAGAAATACTTCAAAATAATAATTACTCTAATACAAAAATGCTTCAGAAAAACAGAAAAAATCTACTTTGAAAGGAAGAGTTTAAAAAGAGCTTTAAAATTAGCAACGGGTTTGTTGTTTACATACGTAAGGATAGCTTTAAAATTAGCGACGGTTGGTTGGTTGGTTGAACCCCCGAGCAGCGGGTTTGTTTACTTAAGGATGTTGCCATTCTTATATTCAAAATCATTGAGGCTTTGTAGTAGCTTAATGATGAAAAATATTGAAATTTAACTAATTAATAAAGTGTTAATAAATTATTTTGGCACGTTTTGGCAAATCTACAGCTTATTTCCTTTAAAATGACACCTTGATCATTGAAATTGGTTGAGTAGTTTAGGCGGACGGACTAACCCCAAAAAACGTATTGCCTATTAAATATATAGATGTATACAACATTAATATACATGTGTATTAAAATTTTGTTTTGCATATGCTTATGAAAAAAAAAAAAAAAAAAAAAAAAAAGAACTGTATGCAACTTATGCGAAATTACTTTTTCAAACTTAATAAACACGTTACGCATTCGTCAAATAAGCATTTTTTCCTCTTTTCTAAAGTTATCACTTCCACAACTATAATATGCAATAAATTTTGCTTATTTATATGGTTCAAATTATTGACCAACAAAATAGAAATTGAGCAATGTTTGAATCCTTAAGACTGAGAAAATAACACACAACTGAAACTTTTTTAAAGAAAAAAGAAAAATTCAGAATTCCTAAGTGTTGCAAATGATTATATCTAAAATCCTGACCGTCATTGACCCTCATATTTCTAAAACAATATCACGCTATTGTACAAAATTTTTACTTTTCAAATGTATGTGCAAACTGTCGACTGGAAAGTATATTGTCTAAATGAATTCCCATGCGAAAATTTAACCCGAAGTTACTACTGGAAGTATTAAAAACGCGACCGTTAATCAATTTGAAATTGGCTGATGCTACTAACACGCGTCATAAATCAATTTGGGTGACGTATATAAATTGTGTCCCGCGCAGAGGGAGGAAGGAAAGCGGTTTGTTCAACTATACTAAACTTCAACTTAACTAGACATCACTTAGACGGTAGATCGTGACAGTGCTCATATGTATTTAATCCATTTTGGCGGAGTGAAGACATAATTCTCGCCAAACCTTAGAGCCTTTTGTTCTCTATACATGGTTGTGGTTTGGCGAACATTATGCTTTCACGCCGCCAAAATGGATTAAATACCTATGAGCACTGTCACGATCTACCGTCTAAGTGATGTCTAGTTAAGTTGAAGTTTAGTATAGTATGAGTAAAATAGTACCAAAAACCACCAAAAATTTTTTTAAAAAATTGGTTCCGTTGATGAAACTTGACAAAAATATTTCATTTGTCATGAAAATGAATAATCAAAAAAGTCTATAAAAATATTTAGCAAAGAAGGGTGTTTTTTAGGGTGGGGCGGAGGGGTAAGGGGAATTTCTAACTCAAAAATTAATTTTTGAACAATCTAGGTATGTGATGCATGCTTTTAGAGTATTTTTTTTAGGCTGAATCGATTGAAAAAAAAAGCAAGACGATATAAACAATCTTGGAAAAAGTTACAATCTTTTTTTACTTTTAATTACCCATATGTATACATAGGGTAAGGAAAGTTTAGCATTCGGTAAAAAAAAAAAAAAAAAAAAGCGATTTTTTTTTTTTGCATTTTTCCACGTTTTGTAATATCCTTATTTAACCCTTTGCACTCCAGTGGCGCCACACGATTGGATGCCAAACCACGAGAGGACCATTAGGTGTGATGTGGAAATTCGATGCAAGGCCAATGACTGTGTTTAGTTTCTATGAAGCAAATCCATAAACACCAGCCGAATTTAAAATGTCTCGAGTTGCTGATTTCTCCGCGCGAAAAAGGCCTGGAGTGCAAAGGGTTAAAAAAAGTTGCCAAAAAAAGACGTGTGTATCATACGGTGAGAGTTCAGCATTTGTGCGGTCAGCATAACTCCCGAACAAATTGATCTAAGATGTTCAAATTTGGTTTGCGGATTAGTGTTGACCATGAGACCTACCGTTAAGGTTTCGTCAAAATTGCGCATGCGCTTTAGGTAGCTGTCATTCAAAAAATTGTGTTTTTCAATGATTGCTAAAAAACAGCTGTGGTAATGCCTCTTATGATGTTCTAAAAATCCCTACCTCCGAAATATTTATTTATTTACTAAAACATTTTTGGCTACAGGAAAGAGTTTCTTCAATGATAGGTTAAATGCTATTTCAGCGCGATCGGATGACGACAAGTTGATTTAATAGTATTCCGCAAACCTTTTAGTGACAGTGAAAGCCACCAAAATTTGATAGAATGCATTGTCATCGATATCGAATCTATCTACCAAGTTTCAGATCGATTGGATGACGGATAGGGGGTTAATTAAGCCTCCGCAGATTTGCCCATCATCGACATACACAGCCACCTACCCATACACACACACAGAATCGAAGTTAATATAAAGGATTTAAAAAAAAAATGCAAATGAACGTTTGTATTCAAATATAATTAAACCAAAAGAACTTAAAATTATTTTTATATTCCCAAGATGTATATATTTTCTGAATTGCAGGGATGAGAGTGATCAGAAAGCAAAAAGGAGGAAATCCGAAAATTCGATAATAAAGCTCGCTGAAGGAATACACAAAAATTCCACACAAAAAAGTATGCAGAAAGGATGGTTCAATAATTTTGAAGATACAATGAAATTTCTCATACAATATAATAATTACATTTCAAATATTAGGAGTTAGTGAAGTAATCTGTGAGGAAAGGGGAGCCAAGAGGGAAAATCTTTTGTTTAGATATGAGGGAAAAGTATACTTTTTGTAGGAAAAACTGGTTCAAATCAGAAAAATATGGATCCTCAAAACAGGAACAAAGAGGAGAAAAATGTTACATAAAAAAACAAAAAGGAGGAAATCCTCCAAAATTAGGAAAACTGTCATCCCTTTAATTGACATGATGAAAATCAGACGATTAGACGAGGTCTTCTATGATGAGAATGTATAACTACAGAGGAAGTCAAGAAAATGGCATTGGAAGATAACTTTCAAGAGCATTTTTATACCCACAAATTCTAGAATAATCCTTTGTGTTCGTTACGAGGACGACACCAATTTTGAGTTTCAATTTAATCTAAAAAATGTATATATTTCTTTGAACTTTTAAAAAGAAAATCAAAAATATTTAATTTACACCGTGAATACAATCTTTCTTCTCCCCACCCCTAAATTTCAATCTTATCCAGTAGGAAGCAATCTTTTTCGAATAACTACTCCAAAGATCTTTATTCGCATTACTTCCAAAACAAATCTTTACTGCGTTATTGTAACAATTTGACACATTCCATAAAACAAATAGAATTATGAAATAGAAAGAATAGAAAGAAATAATAGAAAGTCGCCGACCAAACGGTATAGTGGTTAGCGTGCTAGCTTCTGGACCACGAGGTTGCGGGTTCGAGTCCCATGTTTGGCATGGGTGTTTGTAAATGTATGTTGGCTTGTCTAATGAGGAATGTTTCGGCGCATTATAGCCCTCGTGTTGCTGACGGCGCCAGATAATCTGAATACAACCAACCAACCAACCAATAGAAAGTCTATACTATAACTTGGCGATTTAACATGACTCTAACGCTTCCTGTCGAAATCATCGATATAGATAAACAACTGGATAGACTGCTTAACGCTGGAAAAATGAAGCCGTTGCCAGATGCCATTGGTGGGATAAAAAATACGAATTTTCCAAGGATTGAAAATAAAATTTTGGGTTGTACACAGCAGAAATGTCAATAGTAGACTTTAAGTAGTAATAATGTGTAAAAAAATATATACTCTAACACTTTACAAGGTTTTTCGCATTCCCATCCAACTATAAAAGTGAACTGTGATTGGTTAATCTTCCCACCAGCTTCGCAATCCCCGGCGCGTTTTTCTCTTTGCATTGCCAATGGAGCAGTCTATCCAGTTGTTTATCGATATCGATGGTCGAAATTAAAATATGACAAAGTCCATATCAATTTTGCCCTATTTCACTTTCTTATAAACACAAATATCACCACGTTGACGTATTTAACGACAATTTTATCAACGACTATCCAAGTTCTAATCATCAGATACCTCTATTTGGAACTAAAAAATGTGAACTTCCCATAATTAATTTGCATATTTATAGCAAGTTACACTCTGTAGGTGATAAAAGAGTAGTATTTCAACGGGAGTGGCTGTAAATTTCATTCATTTCTTTATGCCACGTTTTGATTTTCTTCACGATCGATACAGGAATCTTGTTGTTGTTTCTAATCTCCAACCCAGTCTGACGGAGTCGGAACAGGTCAAGGGATCCGTTGACACACAAAATGTCTATAACGAGAAGGGGAGAGGAATAATTTTTCTCCTCAAAGGGGGACCCTAACAGTCCAAGATGTGTTCAGCTGAGGCCAGGTATTGGTGGCACTTTGAGCAAAGAGTGTAATTTTTCTTGCCTTTATAGAGTGAGAAGCGACTGCAATTTTTGGACCCCATCGAACATTATTCTGAATTTTTTATAGAAATTAGAAAAAAGTTAGTAGATTACGAATCCACTGGTCTGCCGTGGCAAAAATGTCCGAAACTGGTCAAAAATCGACTTTTAATAAGTTGAGCTAAATCCAATTGCCAAATGAGTCATAACTTGCCAAATAAAGAGCATTTTTTTTTTATTTGGTAACCATCACTCTTTAATTATCAATTAAGAAGGTTGCAGACGATTCAGATATCTGGCGACAGTCTACTTGCATCTATTAAAAGGGAGCCAAGTTGGCAATAAACATTACGTCACGGATGACGTAACTGATGTCGCCAATTTGGCTTACTTTTACAAAATACACATTTTCCAAGCCAGAGATCAAAAATCGTTTGCGCTTTTTCTCATTGAAAATCAAAATGCAGGGTTGCCAGACCAAAAAGTTTGTTCTCTTTTTGGCAAGTTATGACATATTTGGCAATCGGATTTTATTTCAATTCATTCCAAGTCGATTTTTGATCAGTTTCGGCCATTTTTGCCACGGCAGACCAGTGGATTCCTGATCTTCTCACTTTTCTCTAATCTCTATAAAAAAAATTCAGAATGATGTTCGACGAGGTCCAAGAATTGCAGTCGCCTCTCGGACTATTAGAGAAGATAAGACTAAGATGGCTGCTGGCTAGGCGTGAGAGGTTCAGGAATCTTACGAGTACCGATTGATCATTGAGGACTAGAAATGAGTAACAATTAGTGGTTGTAACCAGTGTTTAAGATGGGGTAAAAAAAATTTTTTATCATTTTAGTATTTTGCTAAGAAGATTACAAGTTCCATCACTCGGGATGTTTAATTTAACACAATCAAAACACTTTTTTAGTACAAAAACCATTGTTAACTTTAATTATGAAACTATTTTAAACCAATATCTTCTGAAAAGATACTTTTCAGCCTTTAGCTTGCTTGTTCTTTTAGGTCAATGACTAACTTTGGGGTAGTACAACAAAATTAGTACATTTTGTGTCAAAGTGGATTAGTAAAAGAGTTAAGCTACACTTTCTGATTTTAGCATTTAAGAAAGTTCTTAAGCATTTTGTTAAGAAAGCATCAATTCTTGGTTGCGAAAGACGCAACCCAACATATCGTCAAATGCAATTCATTTTACGTAACCCTTAAAAAAAAATACCTCCCCTAAATAGCATCATTAACCATTTCCTCTATTCATCACACATAACCAACCAAACACCATCAGTAACACAAGCATTATAACTACAATCGATTTCTCATTGCATGAACACGATACTTAAGAAGGGGCATGTATGTAACTTTGCGTGAGTTTGTACATTTTAAGGAAAAAACTAAAAATAATAATACATGTTACGTTATCTATAAACATGCCCACTTTTTAATTCGTACGAAATCACCCCCCCACCCCCCCCCCAAAAAAAAACCCCTCACCTGCGAAACATTATAACAACTTAATATCAAATAGCATGCAAGCGCAATGCTTTATGTGGTAAGTAATTCAAAAGCAACTGGATATTTCAAAAAAGAATAATTCCTGAAGGTTTAATCGTAACACTGTACTGTTTTTCTAAAAATATTCATAATAAAATTCTTTTTTCCCCCAGAAAATAGGTTTTTCATCATTAGATAGCGTTGTATACATCTATGAGCTGATCCACAGTGTTATTTGATTAGGCTTAAAGATACTTACAATTTGATCTAAAGCGCCATCTGTTGTTGAAAAATTGAACTATAATTTATTTTATATAGAAATGAACTCAATTTTTTTTCTAAGCATTTTATTTCCCCCCTCCCCCTTCTCCCCTCTCCCTTAAGCATTCGATCTTTCAAACTTTTTGAATCATCCTTTAGCTAACATGTCCTGCTTTTAACGAAATTTTGTTCAGCTCATGTTCTGCATCCATCAAAAGGTATTTATTTTACATATCCTCAACAACGATGCACTTAACGATCCTGCAACATAATTTCCACCCTCAAACGCGCATCGCATCACGCATTCATCCACAAACCAATATGCCCCCTTCTCCTATTCACCACAACCAACCCTATCCACACATACAATCAGTACTACCCCAGGGTAACTACAAATACAATCAGTACTACCGCCAGGGTAACTACACATATCCTCATCCGAACACGAGGCTCCATAGGGGCACGACTTTGTAGGTGTAAGTGGTGGTGTACCCAACTTTTCTGGTGCACGTGGGGGAGTATCCGGACCACATCCCTCCGGCCAAACAGGTCCGGACTCTGGATCCGGACCTCAGGTACCCTCGTTCGCAGACGACGATGCATCGTCCACCTAGACGATTGTCGCATTCCTCGAAGTCACCGTGGGGAGGGGGTGTCAGTATGGGACAGGTGCCCCCTTCGACTTCGATCCCTTTAAAGAAAGACTAAAATGTAATAAGATATAAGAATTGAAATGAATGCTGTAAATATTTTAAAATGTATTATTATTATTATTATTATTTTTTTTTTTTAAATATTTTGCTCAGTCTAAGTTTAGTTTATTGCTTACTAGTGGTCTTGCTGAATTTGGTGTTTTATCTATTTAACTTCATAAGATTTTCTAATTTGGCACCAAAACAGATATAACTCGATTGCTTATTTACAGATACTTAGCGATTTTTTAAAAGAAATACCTAATGCACTAAAGTCCCCAAAACAACATTATTGCAGTATTTAGCTACATATTGTAGTTAGCTACGTATTGTATTTAACTAATTGTAGTTAACTATATATAGTATTTAACTCATTATAGTTGACTACCTATAGTATTTAACTCATTATAGTTGAATACTTATAGTATTTAACAATATATTTACATATTGGGCATTCATTTTAATTATTATTTTTGTAAACAGCTAAATATCTAAGAAAAATTGTCCTTGGTGTTGAGGTTTCCATGGTTCATACTTGTGTTTTTTATGAATTTCTTATATAAATTTTGGTCAAGTCTCCAAACGCTATTCTCTATATAAAATACAATGTATTAAAAAAATAAAGAATTTCAGTTGAACTTTTTTTATTTCATATTACTTCACTTTTTCTTCTCTTTTTTTATATTACTTCTCTTTTTCAAATAATGACATTTCTATGTATTTGGAGTAGACATTTTATGAACAACTACAATATTGCTTGTGACATATTTCTTGTTTTCTACACTAGATGGCGACACGAAACGATTTAATATTAGTATTATAAAAGTTTGAGGGAGTTTTCAGCCAAATAGCATAAAATTAAGATATAAGTAGGGGAACCACCTTGGTCATCAGGCTCAGATCAAAGTTCATAATTAACTCTAAAAGCACTTTAAAAAAACATTGATAAACGCAGTTATTGGTTAGACATTTATTTCCTAATCATTAGCAATTCCTTAACAACTTTAAAAATGTTGTCTTATTTTATTCAAAATACATTCAAATTAATTGTTAATATCATATAAGACGCTTTGGAAAACTAATTTTTAGTCACAATGACCTGGAATCAGGTTACAGAACCATCCAGACTGGCCAGAGCCAAGTCAATAATTCCATACTCATATGTCCAACAGAAAGACTCATACAATAAACATAAACAATATTTATTTAGGGTGGGTGTTTAATAGAACATCCTTAAAAATTAGCTATTCTTTCACATTTGCGAAAATTTTGGTACCGAAGAGTATAGGATATTTTTCAGCGCGAGTTTATTTTGCTGGGTTTTATTTTCCGAATAAATACGGTTTTCCCGTCAAAAATGATGTGACAAAGACGATGTCATTCATCACAAACTCAACCACACTTTAAATTCAAGCAATGCATTGTTTTCATTGTTAGTGTATTGCTCAAAATATCGAGGTTTCTATTCATCCGATAAATTACCAGCACAATTTTATTCATATCTCCAGACAATTATAAATCAGAGTCGTATCCAGCCTTGTAAAAAAAAAATATCCCTCTCATCCTATTTTACATTCAACTGACTGTACCAAGCAAACCAATGATAGTGTCCTTACTTTCACATCGTAATAATGGATTCATTCTTAATAATAGATCAAAATACGTTTCTAGGAATGCATTTTCCATGCACAAGTCTACGCTTTTTCATTTTTTTTTAAATATCATTTTAGGTCTAAATACGTAAAAAATTGAAGAGCCAAGGCAAAGAACCATCATAGTCCAATTTTTTCGCAATCGAGGTTTACCCGCTATATGCAATGTTATAGCAGATAGTTTAACTATACGGAGGCCTCTGGCAAATAAATATTATGGTACATTATAGACTGAGAGGCGACTGCAATTTTTGGACCCCATCGAACATCATTCTGAATTTTTTATAGTAATTAGAGAAAAGTGAGTAGATTACGAATCCACTGGACTGCCGTGGCAAAAATGGCCGAAACTGGTCAAAAATCGACTTTTAATAAGTTGAACTAAATCCAATTGCCAAATGCGCCATAACTTGCCAAATAATGAGCATTTTTATTTTATTTGGTAACCCTCACTCTTTAATTTTCAATTAAGAAGGTTGCAGACGATTCAGATATCTGGCGACGGTCTACTTGCATCTATTAAAAGGGAGCCAAGTTGGCAATAAACATTACGTCATGGATGACGTAACTGATGTCGCCAATTTGGCTTACTTTTAAAAAATACACATTTTCCAAGCCAGAGATCAGAAATCGTTTGCGCTTTTTCTCATTGAAAATCAAAAGGAAGTGGGTTGCCAGACGAATAAGTTTGTTCTATTTTTGGCAAGTTATGACATATTTGGCAATCGGATTTTAGTTCAACTCATTCCAAGTCGATTATTGATCAGTTTCGGCCATTTTTGCCACGGCAGACCAGTGGATTCCTAATCTACTCACTTTTCTCCAATTTCTATAAAAAATTCAGAATGATTTTCGATGGGGTCCAAAAATTGCAGTCGCCTCTCGGACTATTAGATTTTGTGCAACCATTTACCTCAATCCTGATACAAGCCCTGAAACTTGAAACTTTAAATAAGTTTTTCTGGAGAATTGAGATAAACGGACTCTGATCGTTCTTTTCCGTAGTGCTTCAATTTAGATTAATTTATAAAGTTTTTTATCTGTATCAGAGTTGGCCTTAATGCTCAACACAAAACTGCAAGGTGAGACCGAAAAGTAAGGTGACTGATGTCATAGTAATCACTGTATTATATATTTGCAGATAAATACATCACTGTCCTTCAAAGTAGTTCCCGCCGTCTACAATACACTTCTGACAACGTTCATACAAGTTCTTGAAACTTCTGAAAAAGTCCTCCTTTGAGACTGTCTTAAGATCCTTGGTAACAGCAGCTTGAATGTCTGAGATGCTTAAAATTCGGTTTCCCTACAGTGCCAATTTCAGTCGAGGAAAGAGAAAAAAATCCTTATTCCCCTGATCTATCACTAGCACATTTTTTCCTCTTTCCACGACTGAAATTGGCACTGAAGGGAAACCGATTTTCAAGCATCTCCGACATTCAAGCTGCTGTTACCAAGGATCTTAAGATAGTCTCAAAGGAGGGCTTTTTCAGAAGTTTCAAGAACTTGTATGAACGTTGTCAGAAGTGTATTGTAGACGGCGGGAACTACTTTGAAGGACAGTGATCTATTTATCTTCAAATATATAATACAGTGATTATTATGACATCAGTCACCTAACTTTTCGGTCTCACCTTGTATAAACTACTTAATGATTAATGATTCTAATGACCAATTCCAAACTTCTATGGACTACCATTAATGGTCCAAATTGTTAACATTAAAAAGCACGATGAATTATTGCCATACTCTCACAACATACTGTGACCTACATTGTTTGTTCTTGCTCAAAAATACCGATGTTCCAATTTATCCTATAAATTACCAGCACAATTTAATTCATATCTCCAGAAAATTATAAATCAAAGCATATCCATCCATGTAAAAAAAAAAATATCCTTATCATCCTATTTCACATTCAACTGACTATACCAAGCAAACCAATGATAGTGTCCTTACTTTCACATCTTGGTGTGTAGTGTGACCAGCGTCCTCCCGATTGACATGTAACAATCATCTGTCCCCTCAACTCGAAATTGGGGTCGCAGGAGAAAATGCACGTCTCTCCAACTCTGCCCGGGTTACAGGAGCCCTGCATGTGTCCATTGATGGGGGTTACCAGGCTGGTACAACCCTCTGGTGTGGGTCCTGGAGATTAAATAAAAAGCTCATTCATAGAATCGCTACTGTTTTCTTGTTGCGCAGACTTAATGTTAATGCAATGTTTTCAACCACTATGCTAATTTATGCATTTTTCTTGCCAAGTACTGTTTAGGCTACCAGTACTTGACAAGATAGATCTTTCTTTTCAAATTATTCTCAGTTAATAGGTTTGGCTAACTTTGCACCCATTGAACTAATGATGATATTTCAATTAAAACTTAGTTTGTCAAGTATTGATTGGTTCTTCCCAACATTCTCAATTTATGGGATCAGTTCCATAAAGAAATGAAACGCGTGCGCTGGTGGGTAATCATTAGATTCCATAACTTTTTCTGGCTGACTATTTTACTTGGAGGGTTTTTTCCCCCAAACACATATTGTTGTTTCCTGATGTAAGGTAACAATCATTAAATCACGTCTACAAAATTTGAAGGCTAGTTTATTGAAAATGCCATGCTTTTAAGAATTTATTTCTTAAGCAAAATCTTGGCTGCAAATACTGGAGAAAATTGTGAAATCAAAATTTCAAAAGATGAACTTTAAGCCCTTGAGTTGTTATTAAATGAAATATAATTATTGTCATTATACTTAGTACAAATTTACATATACTTTTAGTTAATATTTTGCATGGGAAATTTGGCTTTAGGTCTGTGAGTAAATAACAGATTAATGGTTGCGCTTAAAAGTAATCACCAATGTTTTCACTGTCATTCTTACATAATGCTTTGCATTTCTTATTAAGTATGATAATAGTAATCTATAAAGTATTGAATTTATAGCCATAATTCTTAATACTATGAATTCAGTACATTACGACTGGTAGTATACAAAGCTGGGATAGCCATCTAATGTCAAACCTGGGAATTACTATAAAAAATAAATGAAATAACAATTGCCATCAAATTTTCTCTACTTTATTCCTATAATTTAATATATTTCTGGAATAACTTTTATCATAAATATTTCACCTAATTTGAATACATTCGAATTATAAACGAGTGCGTAAATTTTTTTTTATTATGTTTTACTATAAAGTGATCGTTTATGGGTAATTTTTTGCATTCCCCAAATCAATACTTCTGCAGAATATATCCACATCCAATTTGTTTACTTTACATTGATTTTTGAAAACACTTTACATTGATGTGGTTATTGTTCAACACATTACTACTCATATAAAACAAGTGAAAATATTGTTACGAATTTCTGTATATTTGTAAATATTTCGTAGCATTAATTATGTAAAAAGAAAAATTTAAGTACATTTCGCATAAGGCAGTGCAAGAGGTTTTTTTTTCTTCGCTTTCCTGCAATGCGTCTCTTAATGGTGGAAAACGGGTTTTTCAGGGATAATGCTGGAAAACGAGTTTTACAAAGAGAAGGCCATTTAACATTATAGTTAATGGCAATCTCGCCAACTTGGCGAGATAGTCGCCAAACCCGTCGCCGATTTCGCTCTAATTTTGGTCGCCAAATTTGGCGAGAAATCACCAAATGTCGCCAAACATGGCGACCATTTGGTGACACTTTCGATCCCCATGTTTAGGACTTTTTGACTGCGATCTGGAAGATTCTCCAAATTTCTATCTCTGGAAGATTCGCAGAGGATTAGCTTTCCTATATAAGGCCAAGAGAGCGGGTGTTTTAGTTAGTTAGTGAGCTGGTTGTCTCTCAGTGAGCATTCAGAGTAGTTCCGAAAGTGAGCTGTATTGCATTGTCTTTTGCGTCGATTTTAGCAGTTGTGTATCTAGATTTTAACTGCTGTTTGTGCTCCACTGTTGTGTAAAGAGCTGTATTGAGTCTATTAGAACGGAAAGTTCTGGAGTTGTGAAAGAATCTGCAAAGAATTATATCGGAATAAATTTCTTCAAGTTTTAATCTGCTTTGTCTTTCGAACCCATCCACGCAACAATATCATTTTCTGCGGGTAAGAATAAGAGTTCTCTCAACTCACGAATGCATGCGGGTGCATTTCCTGACCACCTTCCACCAGCTTCACAATAGATAGTGGACTGTCCTGTCAGGACGTATCCGGCCTGGCATGAGAAAGAACAACTCTGTCCTACGGCTGTCTGTCGACATTGTCCTGAAATGGCTCCATTGGTTGGTGGATTAATGTCAGGACACCTTGCTGCTGCTGAAATATATTTCCATATAATTATCTGCACATTTAGTTATCTATAGAACTAGTAGTGTGATATAAGCAACACTACTAGTTCTATAGATAACTAAATAAGGGTTGGCATTGAATATTTAAGGAAATTTTAGTGCTGACATCTAGTGTATAAAAGTGAAACTGTTTTTTAAGTGCAACTGTTGGAGTGTTGTTGTTAAGTGTTGACTGTTGGAAAATTAGGCTATTTGGAGAATTAATTTTTGCTTGAGATTACTTTATAGATAGTGAATAACGATTTTACTGTTGTGAGGAATATTGAATATTATTTTTACTGTTAATAAGTTTGAAATGTTAATATGACATTTTAATTTAGATTAAATTGTTAAAAATATTTTTTTTTATCTTTTTTGCCAAGCAATAGAAAATCTTATCAAAAGCAGTGATTAGTCCATCTTATAGAAACCTTATGTTAAAAAAATGAGCGATATCGCAACTACCTTGTATTTACATTTTTGACATTGAAAATACCATTAATTAATTCGAGTTGTATTCAATCTCAACTTTGAAAACTACTCAATTGTATATATTCATTTTGATATCTTCTATTATTAGGAAATGGCAAATCTTCCAACGAGAAATAAATTTATTTATAGAAAAGTCTAAATCACTAAAATCAAATTCAATTTTGAATTACTCACCAACACATGTAGGGGCCGAGGTAGACCACATTCCACCAGTCTGGCAGTAGAGTGTAGCTTGACCGCTGAGTGTATAGCCGGGCTGGCAGGTAAAAGTACAGCTCTGGCCAATAGAAGCCTGGGTGCAAGATCCGGACACGGCACCGTTTGCGGGCGGTAGTAAACCCGTACAGCCACTAGCTGCCGACAACATAGACAACGGATTATATAGTTTCTACAGTTTTGGTTTAGTCGGACCACTTTGTACATTTGCAATACTGTAATTTTAACCTATTATTTAGAAACGAGACTTATATAAAAGTCTCTTTAGCAAGTCCCGGAAGTGTTCTCATAGTGCTGTATAAATTTTAACGCTTTGAGACCCATTGGGACTTTGAAATTCACTTCTATGAAGTTCTTTCTTTAATTGTTGGATGGCAGTACGAGCTTATTTCTTTTTTTTTATACAAACAAGTGGATGAGAGTTTCGATCTTCCGAGCAGCTGTCTTGGCCTTACATCTTCTTATATATTTGTGTTTAATAAGCTTCCAAAGAGAAATAGACTTGCGCTGCCATCCAACAATCGAGGAATTTCATAGAAGGGGATTTCAAAATTCCAATGGGCATCAAAGCATTTAAATTAATACAGTACCATGAGAAAATTGATTATAGTCTCGTTAGTAAATAAAGAGCTAGCCGGGAATATAATCCAGACACACTGGTTGCGAGCATCTTTTCTTACTAGATTGGCTACTATGGTGCAGCTGTGTCTTATTTTTTTTTTTTTTTTTTTTTCCTCAACAAATGATGCAAACAAACAGCTACAGTTAGCCAAGTTCATGGGTGGTACAATTTCAAATGTTATTCATAAAAAAGCTACACAGAACTTTATGCTTCAAATTTCGTTAACCCTTTTATTATATATTTATTTTTACGTTTAAAAAAATAAATCCTTTTGTTAGTAGTATTAGGTAAAATATTGTGTTTGGAAGAAATTGCCTTAACCATTTGGGTCACCTAAATAAATGTTATTGGTCAATTAAATATTGCCAATCGAACCATCTCTCTCTTTAATTAAACATAATTTGTCCACTTTACCTGTGCATACAGGGGCATTTCCTGACCATCGTCCATCGTTTCCACAGACGAGACTTGCTTGACCAACCAGACGATAGCCGCTGTTGCAATAGAAGGAACATGACTGACCAACAGCACCAGGATTACACGTACCAGTAGTGCCCCCGGATGCTGGTGACGGAATCACTGGACAAGAACGGACTGCCAAGGATATAATTTCATCAGAAAAATAGCATTTGACTCAACCAATTTTAACATCATAGTAAAAAATGCACAATAAAACACTGTTATGTATTTCGGGATATAAAGTACAATACGAATGAATACAGAATAAGGTAAAGCGTTTATTGTAGGAAAAAGAAGTGGGTATGACACATCATATTCTGTTTGATGTCTCAGTATTTTAATGTGTGTAAACCTTTTTGTGTACAGCATGTATAATAAAGTTATGTTTTCCATAAATACACACTCTAAAAAATGTTATGAACATATAAAAATTACCATGATGAAAGTATGCAGAAAAGTGTTCAGAAACGACCGCATTTCCTAATATGCGTATTCTAGAACAAAAATATAAACATTTTGCAAATTATTGTCTGAAAAATTGGATCGCAAATGCCAATTTATGGATCTAAACATTTTTAAAGTTGGGACTCTTTTTTTTCGGCAGCACAAGGATAACAACCAAACTACAGACCCTAAACGTACCACTGACAGTGACTAAAAATACAAGTTGGCCACGCCTTTCCACTGAAAAAACTTAAACCCCTCCATATCATTGTTGACAATTGATTTGACGCCAATCGTAATATTCCATTCCATGTTTTATTTATTCATGGTATTTCGCACTTTCTATATCATTTGTCCTAAATATCATTATACTGTCTCAGTTTCTTTCATTATTCTTTTCAGCCACCGACAAGAGTGTCGAATAATGATAGGTTAAAAATTTTTGGATTTCTCTTATTTCCAATACTCTTTGATTCCACTTACAAATTGTGTGTTTGTTTGCTCAACTACTTATTTTTATGCACAATAATAGCTAATCAGGCAGAGACCTACAGCTTAACGTGGATTCCGAAGCACAATGAACATCCATGCCTAACGCAGGATTCGAACAAGGAACCTTTGGCATGCGAGGCCAGAGCGCTATACCCACAGCCATCAGGTTGGCACCTCATTCTTAATTAAATTTGATTGAAAGGGTAGCTCAATAAATATTGATTTTCCGGATCCTACTTCAAATTATTAACTTCTGCTCAAAATTTTGAATATATATAGGACATGCGGTGGTTTTTGAACACCCAGTGTATACCAAGTATCTTGTTAAAATCAAATGCAACCCTCTAAATATTTGCTTTCACTCCAATGTCTTTTACCCAAGAATATACTATTTATTCTTAATAAATGCTAGCACCCTGAAAAATGTATAAATATTTGCAAAGTTTTAAGTATGCCTCATTTAAAACAACAAGCACACAATATTTAAAATAGTGCTTATTGCTTTTAAAAATAAAAAAAAATAAACATTGGCTTAGTTGCCTTTAGTCATAAAATTATAATATTTAATTAAATATAAAGCTTATGTATTTTTTGACATTTTCACAGAGAGACTTACTTGCACAGCTTGGAATGTTGGCTGACCACTGGCCGTCCGTTTGGCAAATCAATGTCGGATTGCCGACTAAAGTGTAACCAGGTTGACAAGTGATTGTGCAAGACTGCCCAGGATTGCCTAGGTTGCAATTCCCGGATGTTGTGCCTTGTGGAACTTGAACAGGAGGACAACCGCTGGCTACAAAAAGAAAAGAAATTCTTACGTTATCAGCAATAGGTTACCTTATTTGCGATTTTATTATTTAAATAGATCTTTAATTTCAAACTCTATGGTGAAACTATTTCATAGATCACCAATTCACTTTCATGTTAACAATATTAGAAATAGAATAATAAGCGATTTTTTTTGTTTTTAAGTAAGACATTATTAAGTAAAGCTTTTCCCAGCGATTTGTCAATAAAATAAACATACATTTTTCGTTCACTCGTTGTTGATTCTATACTTAGCGTTGTCTAAATATAAAAAGAGCTGTAGAAGAATCGTAACTTACTAATTGTTACGAATCGTACTTTTCAAATCAATAATTTTCATTTCAAGAAAACAATCAGAATTTTTGAAAACCCAAACAAAGCAATTATTTTCTTTGCTTAGTTTCTCTTCCAGAATTCAGCAGTGACAACATCAAAACTTTACAAAAGAGGAATATGTCCCACTTCCAATATTGTCATAACTCTGAAATTTGGTACAAATGTCAACAATGACAGGTAAAGAAAAGGAAAGCTATTCCGATCTTGATCAAGCATTAAAAGGCATACATTGGCGGATCCAGGGTGGGGTACAGGGGGCACGTGCCCCCCCCCCCCCCTCAGAAAATGTAAAGTTACACTGGATATTATTGAATTTCCTCCCCAAATAATTGATAAGTCTATTTCTTTCATAATTTTTGGTAGGAAAACGTACATTTCTCATTCTGAATGACGTCATTGATTGTTGATGAAACCACTGATATGGCTTTAAAAGAGAAACTGTCGATCTGTATCCGTTATTATATTAAAAGCACTTTTACTGTAAATGAAGATTTTATCAAATTTTTAGAAGGTGAAGATCTCACTGGTGAAGGTTTGTGAAAAGTAGTATTGGAAGAACTGCAGAACCTAGGTTTATATATATCCAACTGCCGTGGTCAAGCTTTCGATGGAGGTTCCAATATGAGTGGAAAATATCAAGGACTTGAAGCTAGAATAGCCAAAATACAACCACTTGCCATTTATAGCCACTGCGCTAATCACAGATTAAATTTAGTTATTAGTAAGGCCTGCTCAACTCCATCAATGAGAAATGCTGTTGGGGTAATATCGTCAGTCGCAATTTTTTTTGGAGAATCTGCTAAGAGGCTGCAGAAACTAGATGAAGGAATGCACGATACTCTGAAGAAAGGAAAGCATGCAGTGAAAAAGTTGTGAGAAACGAGATGGATCGATCCCCATGATTTGGTACTAACTTTTTTAGATACCCTACCCTTCTTACCCCAAGTGTTGGAATCTATTGCCAACTCAGAGGACGGAAAAGGAAGTAATGCCTTTTCATTTTTGTACAGTATTATGTCCCCTGAATTTATCATTAGCGTGGTAGTTTTAGCAGATGTGTTTGCACTGACTCTCCCCTTAGCCACAAGACTCCAAGCAGAGTACATGGATGTGCTCAAAACAATGAAGTTAGTTGATGCCACACTGAAAAGCCTACAAAGTCGCAGAGAAAGTAGCAGCGAACATTTTAATAAATTATATTTAAAAGCTGACAATTTGGCTGATCAGATGGGGACTGAAGTAACGAAGCCAAGACTAACAGGCAATCAAAAAACAGCAATGCAAATCTACGGAAGATTACTTCAGAATCAGCATTTATATTCCATTCATGGACTTCCTCATCCATGAGCTTTCAACAAGATTCCCAAAATCACAAATGATTAATGTCGGGAACTTGCAAAAGTTATTACCAGTTAATTCACATTACGATGAAGATTTCGAAACTTCTGTCATAGAAGATAGTAAAATGTATAAGTCCGATTTACCCTGTTTCCAAGCACTGGAAGGTGAATTAGAAATATGGAAGCATATGTGGGATGGACAGAAGAAAATGTTACCCAAATCTCCAGCAGAAGCAATCAAATACGCAGAAGATTTGTCCAGCATATAACACTTCTTCAATTAATATGCACTCTTCCAGTTACAAGCAGTACTGCGGAGAGGTCCTTTTCTACTCTCCATCAGGTAAAGACATTTTTAAGGACTACGATGACGGAAGATTCACATTCATAAAGATGCAGCAGCTAATCTATCTCCTTTACAAGTATTGGATGTTTTTGCTTTGAAACAAAAGAGAAGACTGTGTTTGAAACTAGATAATTAATTTTAAAAATAAACATACTGGCTTTTAATATTTTTTTTTTTTTTTTAATAATAATATAACTACAACATTTTATTCTTAAGCAGTATTAATCACTCTGCCAAGTGCGATTAATTATATTTTAAATTTGGCAAGTTTAGTAAAAAAAAAAAAAACTAAATTTAATTTTGAAAAACACTCAGTAAGTTAGGTGCCAGTTTTTCTGTTTATTTTAAGTGCAAATAGTGTAAATGTGATTTTCAGCTTTTGATGATGACCTTTATCTCCTCTTGTGAGTATTTAATACGATTGTTGTGTGCCCCCCCCCACCAGGGCGAATTTCTGGATCCTCCACTGAAGGCATATGAAGCAAAGAATGGAAAAAATGGTAATTTGATGATATAAGAGGCGTTGAGCGTCAAAACAGACCACCCCACAATTAGATTTTTGCTGTTTATACCCAGTTTTTTCAAAACCATTCATACCAGGCTGTACCAAATATGAAATTTATAATGGCCACCAAAGTTTCCCATTAGATAAATCACATTTGATCCGTTCCGACATAAAATGGTTTTGAAAAAACCCCGAGTAGAAACAACAAAAATCAAATTGTGGTATGGTCAGTTCTAGTATTCAACGCCTCATACATAAAGTACTTACAGATACATCTCGGCAATGTGCTTGACCACTGTCCGTTGGTCTGACATACCAGGACCCTCGTGTCTGTAGGCCTGTACCCACTGATGCACACCATCTGACAGGTGTCACCAGTGTTAGCTGCCGAACAGCTGCCCACCAATCGTCCACCTTCTGAAGCGACTAAAGTTGGACAGATGTTGGTAACGTCTGGAGTTCCTCCTACCAACAATAAAAGAAAGATGTATTGAGAATTTATATCCTTCCCACTCTTCTGAGTCCTTCTTTCTAAACCTATACTATACTAAATATAATATCCTTCATATAACTCCTATAATATACTTCAACTTAACTAGACATCACTTAGACGGTAGATCGTCACAGTGCTCATAGGTATTTAATCCATTTTGGCGGCGTGAAAGCATAATGTTCGCCAAACCGCAACCCTATAGAAAACAAAAGGCTATAAGGTTTGGCGAGAATTATGTCTTCACTCCGCCAAAATGGATTAAATACCTATGAGCACTGTGACGATCTATCGTCTAAATGATGTCTAGTTAAGTTGAAGTTTAGTATAGCCGACAAGCTTACTAGACCCCATTGTTAACGTTGTAGGATGGATCCCTCACGCGTAAAAGACATAATTTCAGGCAAATCACAACTTTTATGGTAATATTGATAACCTGGCGAACATAGTATTGTAATAAACTTAAATATAAGTTGATAAAAAAAAAAGAAAGTGAGAGATTTTAAATTTAAATTTTACTTTACTTTTCCACCATGGATACTATTCGTTGGTTGGTTATTTTCAGATTATATGGCGCCCTCAGCAACACGAAGACTATAATGCGCCGAAACATTCGTCATTTGACAAGACAACGTACATTTACAAACACCCATGCCTTACACTGGACTCGGAACCCGCAACCTCGCGGTTCAGAAGCTAGTTTGCTAACCACTATACCGTTTGGTCGGCTACGGATACTATAAGAGTTTAAATGAATTATAAGGCTTAGATCGAGATATTTACTGCCGTCACTCACAAAGAGAATCACGCGACAAAACGTCAATTGAAATAGATTATTGCGCAGCTAATTAGGACGTCGCAAAACCGGTTCGCACATCGGTGTGGTGTATTCTATGAGGTCAAGTTAAAGCTGTTCGCTAGTATAGTAGTCCCAATTAAAATGTTTATTGTTGAAATATTCATCAAAGGACCACGTAAGTGGAGAGGGTATACAAAAGGCACTCTGCCTCGCATCCCATCTGGACCAAACACTAAATACTAAATTTCGATTTTAACATGCTTTTTAATTAATAAATACATTTTGCGAGTATATATGTAATGTATTCGCATTGGAATCGTCAATGTAGCTATTAGATTGCTCTCGTAAGTTCTACAGTTAGCGAGAATCACTTGGAACTTTGTAGAACGTCACTCAAACTCATATAAGCTATGTAATCCGTTTTTAACTCCGCCTTTTAGAATATCAAATCTTGACTATACTAAACTTCAACTTAACTAGACATCACTTAGACGATAGATCGTCACAGTGCTCATGGGTATTTAATCCATTTTGGCGGCGTGAAAGCATAATGTTCGCCAAACCACAACCCTGTAGAGAACAAAAGGCTGTAAGGTTTGGCGAGAATTATGTCTTCACTCCGCCAAAATGGATTAAATACCTATGAGCACTGTCACGATCTACCGTCTAAGGGATGTCTAGTTAAGTTGAAGTTAAGTATAGTGATTGCATCACCCCTTAGCTCTTAGCCTTTAAGACAATAAACTTTTACATTTGCTTAATCTCGGCTGCTTTTTTATATACTAAGAGTGTCGACACTATTTTACCGTTACATATATATATATTTTTTGTTGGTTACGTTTTCGAGTAGTGCTATCATAAAGTTAAACTTTTAAGGGGGTCCAGTACCGAAATTTTTTCTAAAATCCTAATTTTTTTTTCTGATTTAAAAAAATAGTTCATACATTGCTGAAGAGAATGATGGTTTTATTTTATTCCTCCGGTGATTAGAATGCCACAAAATTACTTGTTATTTAAACATCACTAATGGGCGCAACACCTTGAAGCGTCTGCTTAAAGTGCGTTTTTCGAACACTAGTGTTTTTCACAGATGTTGCATATTCAAATCGATATATCTCCAGAACCATTAATAATTGGCTATTCAAACTTTTGGAGCATTTAATTTATATAGTTTTAAATATTTTGTCTTCACAGAATTTTAATTTTTTAATTGTGTTTTAAAATATAACATTTAGCGTATAAGATAACATAAAAAAAAAGCAAAAATTTCAATATTTTAACTTTGAGAATTTTTTTAATTTTTTTTAATTCACCTATTAAAATTCTGTGAAGACAAAATTTACTTTATATAATTATGTATTACAGAAAGCTTTCACTTTGAAATTTTTTTTTTCTTGACTTATATCAAGATGCGCAAACATCAATTATTATGGATTTTTCTTGGTTTTTAATTTTTTTTTAAGTAACTAAACACAATATTTAAAAAAACATTTTCTAAAAGATATATAAATAGTATCTCATACATAAAATAAATTTTTGACATAAAAATGTACATAAATAAAGTTTTTTTTATTTTCGGTACCGGACCCCCTTAAAATTATTAAAAAGTTGAAATCTTCCCCACATACGATCATAGTTATATTAGTGTCTGCTGAATTCGGTTTCCAAACCCATATCTCCACTAACGCGTTTGATTTATCACGAATTCAGTGTTGGGAACAGGTAAATGAGATGGAGGTTTAAAGTGAGAAAAGGGGTCTGATTCCTCCCCCCCCCCCCACACACACACTCTACATTCCACACTTTTAGAGTTTTTGACATGAAGCAAGACTGTGTTTCAGCAAAATCTTGCCCCACCACTTTCGCTGCCTAGTCAACATAACGCAATTATTATTTAGATATTAGTGCAGATATATTTATAATTGCTCAATATACAACAATAAGATGAGAGTTTCTTTCACAAGCTTTTTCCATCAAGAAGGGATTTATAAACTAAAGGATCTAACATTTGAACGGATTTTGAAATGCTTTTACAGTTGGATTACGAATTTCAAAGCTAGTTCTGTTATACGAACTTTGTTTGGTCGGTTAAATTTCGTGCCAGAACTAAACGAAATCTATATAGGCTCAGGACCAGCCCAGTTAGGCGTTCAGACTGTTGTAGATCAAAATTATATTTGAAATTTTGTTACGACAATTTTGAGGCAGATGATTCATCCATTATCAATTCCCCTTACCGTCTAATCCGATTTATTAAATAAAATAAAGGATTTTTATTAATTATACAGATAAAAGAAAAAAAATTACAATTTGATAAGTGAATCTCCATTCAGTTTTCGCAATAGATTTCTTCAGCAAAGCTCCAAAATCGAGCAATATTAAATCATACCAGTTTCCCTAATATGTAGTGCTGCCATCTAGCGTAATAAAAAACAGTTTTAGTATCAAGTTTTTTTATAGTTTTACTGATTTCGTCATGATATAAAAACTATTCTTGATTCAAATTTGTACTTCAAGCAGCCTGAAAAAACGTTTGTATAAGATTTCTTTATTTCCTACAGTATACTTACTTACTATCTTTATATATATAAGGCAAAGCCCTCACTCACTGATTCACTGACTCACTCATCACTAATTCTCCCACTTCCCACATAGTCACAACTCTGAAAATCGGCACAAATATCAACAATGGTAAAAATAGAAAAAGTAAACTATTCCGATCTCGATTAACCCACTTTAAGGGGTCGAAAAGGGGTTAAACGTTCCAAACGGGGGACATTCGAAAATCCTACTTCCCACATAGTCACAACTCTGAAAATCGGCACAAATATCAACAATGGTAAAAATAGAAAAAGTAAACTATTCCGATCTCGATTAACACACTTTAAGGGGTCGAAAAGGGGTTAAACGTTCCAAACGGGGGACATTCGAAAATCCTACTTCCCACATAGTCACAACTCTGAAATTCGGCACAAATATCAACAATGGTAAAAATAGAAAAAGTAAACTATTCCGATCTCGATTAACCCACTTTAAGGGGTCGAAAAGGGGTTAAACGTTCCAAACGAGGGATATATTCGAATGTCCTACTTCTCATATTTTCACAATTCTGAAAACTGGTGTGAATATCAATAAAGACAAACGCAGAAAAAGTAAACTATTCCGATCTCCGGTGGATCAAGGGGTGGAAAAGGGGTTAAACGTTACCAAACGAGGAATATTCGAATGTACCACTTCCCATATGGTCACAACTCGGAAATTTGGTACAAATGTCAAAAAAGATTAAACATAGAAAAAGTAAGCTATTCTGTTCTCGATTAACCAACTTTAAGGGGTCGAAAAGGGGTTAAATGTTCCAAACGAGGGATATCCGAATGTTCCTCTTCCAATGTAGTCATTTTTCTGATATTTTTTTGCAAATGTTAAAAAAATAAGTCATTCCAATATCGATTAACGAATTTTTAAGGGATGAAAAGACGACGCAACATTGAAACTATACGAGGATTAACTTAATGTCTAATTAACTTAATTCCAATACAGCTACTACTTTGAAATTTAGAACTAAGAGCAAACATAAACACAATAAACTATTCCAGTTTACTATTCACAATTATAAATTTCGTTTAAAATGTCAACAAAGGAAAGTTCCTACTTTGATAAATCAATTTGTCGGGATCGAAAAGGGAGCAAACGTCTGAAGTGTAGAATACATGAATGTCTTTTGATCGCTAAAATGCTAATGGTAAAATTTCGTAGCGCAGCACGGGTATTCAGCTAGTAATTCATATGGTAATAACAAATGGAATTTATCTCTATCTCAAAACCTTAGTTGTGGTACAAATAAAGTGAACATTAAGTCAGCCGCACAAGGGGTAATACCCGACAAAACCCATAGAGTTAATAAATCATTGTTAATTTTCTCCCAATTTAAATGGTCACAAAACCCAGAAAACGCCATTTAGGTCATGTTTTAATTAATTATAATAATGGCAAAAATAGTTATTGAACTTTTTCACTTCTCACTGACTACAGCAGAATATTTTGGAGCTGGCTGCCACCATCGATATAAATAAACAACTGGATAGACTGCTTAACGCTGGGAAAATGAAGCCGTTGCCAGATGCCGTTGGTGGGATAAAAAATACGGATTGCTGAGGATTGAAAATAAAATTTTGGGTTGTACACAGCAGAAATGTCAATAGTAGACCTTTATTAGTAATAATGTGCAAAAAAAATATATACTCTAGCATTTTACAAGGTTTTTCGCATTTCCATCCAACTATAAAAGTGAACTGTGATTGGTTAATCTTCCCACCAGCTTCGCAATCCCCGGCGCGTTTTTCTCTTTGCATTGACAATGGAGCAGTCTATAAAGTTGTTTATCTATATCGATGGCTGCCACAAGTTTTTAAACACTAAAGTCGTCTGACTGTAGAATTAAAAATTAATTTTCAGTGAATTCTTCAATCAATATTATTATACTTCAGTTACGATAAAAAGATAAATCACAGTCAAAATGTATTAAACACTTTATTTAATGCATGGTTGTTTAGATATATTACTTAAAAGTAAGATATTTAACTTTTTATTTGAAACAGTTATACATTTTATTTGTTTGCCATTTAAAACAAAAAATATTTCTCATTTAAAATATATGAATGTATGGAAAATGCCAGGCATATTAACACCATAGAAGGGACATACACAAATTACGTAGCACACAAGAGGGATGGGAGGTAATTCGTTCAACGTGTTGTACAGTCATATAGAAGAGGATGTTATAATCGTTTGCGAGACGTAACACTTTAAGTTTCGTTAAATTAGTAAAGTTTTTTAAAAATGTATTTATATATTTTTTTATTTTTAAAGCTAAAAAAATAATTAAGTAAATAAAAAGCTAAAATAATATAATCCATAAGAAAGTTTTTAATATAAATCCTTTATATGCATTGCCAATATTTATATTCATTAACACAGCGTATGATTAGTGTTTGAATCTAATTTTAAAAATTAAAAACATTTCTATCAGCAAAATGTACGGCTAAATACGTTTCAAAATTTATTTATTAAAAATGAACGAGAATTTATGCATTCCCATCGAAATACCTTTTATTCATTCGAATTGAAACAATTTTATTATTTATATTTATTAAAAAAAAAATTGGCAACAGGAAAGAGTTTCTTTAATGGTCGGTTAAATGCTATTTTACCGCGATTGGATGACGGCAAGTTGGTTTATTAGTATTAAGTAAAAGCAATCTCTTAAGGACAGTAAGAGTCCAAAATTCGATAGAATACATTCTACTCGGCATCGAATCTATCAGCCAAGTTTCAGCCCGAAAGGATGACGTCAAGAGGGTTAGTTAGGCCTGCGCAGATTTGAGAGCAACCAACAAACATATACACAAAATCGAAATTAATATAAAAGATTCAATAAAAAAAAAAATAGTTTCATTCATTTGAATAGATCGTTTGACCAAGTTGGTTGTTTTCAGATTATCTGGCACCGTCAGCAACACGAGGGCTATAATGCGCCGAAACATTCGTCATTAGACAAGCCAACATACATTTACAAACACCCATGCCTAACACGGGACTCGAATCCGCAACCTCGCGATGTAGAAGCTAGCACGCTAACCACTATACCGTTTGGTCGGCTCATTTGACCAAGAATTACATTAATTAAAGTCAATCTACAATAATTTGAACTTTATTTTATCTGGGTAAATTTCTAAACTATAAACTACATTAAAGGTGTATTTCTTTTTAAATTTTAGAAGTATAGATTGCTTGATTTTTAGAAGGGGGTGGCAGCAACGTGATTTAATCTTAGGGGGAGGGGGGGGGGGGTACGATCAAACGTACCTGAGAGTGTCAGAGGGGAGAAGGAGTGTCAAAAGTGTTAAAATTTTGCGTGATGATTATTTATGTTCCTACCCAGACACAAAATTTAAACAGTCTAATTTTAATTTTTGACGAAAAGATCAAAAAAGTTAATAATAAAATTTACATTAATGAGAGGAAGTCCTATACTAAACTTCAACTTAACTTGACATCACTAGACGATAGATCTTCACCCATGCTCATAGGCATTTAATCCATTTTGGCGGCGTGAAAGTATAATGCTCGCCAAACCACAACCCTTTACAGAACAAAAGGCTCTAAGGTTTGGCGAGAATTATGTCTTCACTCCGCTAAAATGGGTTAATCGCCTATGAGCATGGGTGAAGATCTATCGTCTAGTGATGTCAAGTTAAGTTGGAGTTTAGTATAGTAGTAAGGATCATTCATTATACTCGCTTTGTTACAATCTTCTAGCCCAGTGCATTTAGAAACTAATTTCTATAAAACCTTAACATTTGGTGAGTAGGTACGAAAAAGATCCCTTAATGAAATGGCATAAATTAAAAACTCGAAAATGGAGTCCAATATATTACAATTTATGCATGAAATCTTTACGTTAATATATATGAAGTGGCACCACCTGGTTTTGTCTTTTGCTATTTCAATTTTTTATTTGTAATAGATAGACATTAAATGAAAACAATTTTTGTCGTTTCATTAAGTGATCTTTTTTGTACCTACTCAATAAATTTCAAGGTTTTGTAGAAAGTAGTTTCTAAATGCACTGGGCTAGAAGATTATAACATAGCGAGAATAGGGAATGATCATTATTATAGACTGAGAGGCGGCTGCAATTTTTAGAGAAAAGTGAGTAGATTACGAATCCACTAGTCTGCCGTGGCAAAAATGGCCGAAACTGGTCAAAAACCGACTTTTAATAAGTTGAACTAAATCCAATTGCCAAATGCGCCATAACTTGCTAGAAAATGAGCATTTTTTTTAAATTTTTTATTTTATTTGGTAACATTCACTCTTTAATTTTCAATTAAGAAGGATGCAGACGATTCAGATATCTGGCGACGGTCTACTTAAAGGGAGCCAAGTTGGCAAAAATATTACGTCACTTATGACGTGACTGATGTCGCCAATTTGGCTTACTTTTAAAAGATATAAGTTTTCCGAGCCAGAGATCAGAAATCGTTTGCGTTTTTTCTCCTCATTGAAAATCAAAATGAAGTGACGAAATCAAAATGAATGCCAGACGAATAAGTTTGTTCTATTTTTGGCAAGTTATGACATATTTGGCAATCGGATTTTAGTTCAACTCATTCCAAGTCGATTATTGATCAGTTTCGGCCATTTTTGACACGGCAGACCAGTGGATTGGTAATCTACTCACTTTTCTCCGATTTCTATAAAAAAATTCAGAATGATGTTCGATGGGGTCCAAAAATTGCAGTCGCCTCTCGGATTATTAGGACATCCTCTTAAATGCAAGATCTCACAGAGATGAATGCCGTTTTAAATAGATGTGTGGAACACCGCACAACTTTCAATAACACTATAATAACCGTCATTGCTTTCAAATTCGATATGGTGTTATTTACCGTTATCGTATTTTCACTCCATTACATAAAAATGACTAGTTAGGCAATATTTTTGACAATAATTTTTACATGGACAAAAAAAAAAAAAAAAATGGCGAAATTGGCGGTGTTATTTGATGAATATTACATTATTCTTTCTGAGCGTGAAACAGAGGAAAATCGATGTTGATGGGCGATGTTCTAGAGCAAAGAACTCTGTGTTAAAGGTGTCCATTTTCCAACTTTTACGCTTGTATCGCATTTCAATGGGAATTTCGGAGGTCGGGATGCTTAGAAAATCTAAGAGGCATTGACCAAGGTATTGTTGCACAAATTGTCTGTATATAGTGACGTATTATTTTAAAATTCTATTGTAATTTATTTTATCTTATTTCATTTATTAACAGCTATAATACAAGTTAGAAAAAGGTGGCAACACCTAAAGCAATCGAGAAATTTCGAGATGTTTGTTTTTCGAAGAATTGGCTGGAAATTTCGGGAATGTTCTCACGCGCCAAGTATAAATAAGACTGGAGAACGGGAAAGTTTTCAAATTGACTTCGGACTTCGATGAAAGCTGATCGCTTTGTTTACCTATTGGAGTGAGCTTGTATAATCGCTGTATTCGAAGTTGTTTTTGTTGAAGCTTGTGTTAAAGCTTGAGAATGATTACACTGTTGCCTTTGAATAAATGTTGTGAGTTTTCTGAAGAGAGAATAAATATTTTTATACCGTAAAAACTGTGCCATCATCGCCTCAGTGGAAAAATTCATAACAGTATTTTAATCAAAATCGTTAGAGCCGTTTTTTAGCAATTGCTGAAAAACATGATTTTTTCATAACTTTATCGCATGCGCGATTTTTGACGAAAACCTTATTGGTAGGTCCCATGGCCACCACTAACCCGCACAACAAATCTGATCACCATAGGTCAATTTGTTTGGGATTTATGTTGACCACGTACACACAGGCATTTTTTTCTATATCACTTTTTCTGGACTGTCACTTTTCTCCCGACTGAGTTTCTTCGTTCAGGGGGCTTGAACGTTAGTCGGAATTTCAATGAATGCGTTTCTGAAATGCGATTGATACAGTATGTCAATCCCATTCAAGCCCCTACACATCCAGCCGGATAGACAAGAAGTCAAAAATATTCGCAAATACTGTAAAGAAATTTACCTTGTAAACCAATGTGATTAATCGATTATATCAATCTCATTTCAGAAGCGCATCCATAGAAATCCCAACTGGGTTCAAGCCCCCGACGAAGAAACTCAGTCGAGATTTCAAATAATTTTAAGATTCATATTTTAATATCTGTTTTTTGGCTGTTTAAGATCTAAATTTGGCTCTTAATTTTTATTACATTTATAGGATTGTATTGCTCATTTTGTTTTCATGAAGCATTTTGCTGAGGGTGTGTGTGCAATGAATGGCTTTTTAACTTCATATTAATTAAAATTTTAACTTAAGTTTAAATGTTTTGATGTTTCTACTATAGATTTTTATAACTTTATTGATTTTGATGTATACTTATAAATTATCCTATTTGCGAATCCTTAATGTTTATCACCAACAGTCCGTAAGTAAGGAGCCAAAAACAGACAGAATAAGACTTGGTGTAAGATCCACAACCCCGCAAGCTGACACAGTGTGAAAATCTTTATCTACACTCATGTCCATAAATTAATAATAATTCAGTTTTTCCATAATAACTTCTCAGTGGAAAAGCATAGACACTTGAAATTTACTTCAAAGACACATCTTTATACAACAAAACGATAATTAAAACAACTCAATCGCAGAATGAAATGCAAAGTGTACAGCGGGGCATATGCAAAAGAATGGAGTACCATTAGTGTGCAGTTGTACAGATGCATTTACATTAAAAATCACTCAATACATGGAGTTGACTTTTAGTGTGAGATATGATCTTCCCTGTCATCAATATTTACTTGGCACAGTATTTTCATACTTAACATGAGTTAATTGATGAATTCTAGCGCCTAAATTGCTCGTCCCTCCTTTTGAAATGTTTGCAAGTGAGGGAAAGTTCCCAATGCATTATATCTTTACACAATGAATATCGTAGAAGCGTCCCACACATGTTTGATGAAATTTGGAGTAGAGGAGTGATTTGGTTTACTTATAGGGGCGATACTTATATTTTTAATCCTTTACCCAAAGCAAAAGTGGAATAAAATAAACCATAACTATCAATAAACGTGATTTTGATACTGATATTTCACAATTAAAGACGTGTCTAAATAAAGTTAACGTAATTACAGTAAAAATGTGGAATTTATTTATTTGTTGCGCTCTTAGGGAGCTTATTAAATAAATTAAACAAATTGAATATAAAGACCAAAACTCTTTTCCCACCAAATCATTATCTTGAACTGGCATTTACCATGAAATATCAAGTTCCCACCTTTCTACAGATCCTCTGATGTCCAATATTACTCATTAGACTGACAAAATTATTTTCAGTAAATAGCATCTGATGCTAAAAAGATTTGGTCTTTGGGGGGCAGTATGTTGACTTGGTTACATAAGCTCCCCAAGAGACCAAAAGATAATTAAGTTCCACTTTTTCCCTGTGATTATGTTAACTTGATCTAGACAAGTTTTTAATGGTGATATTTCGGTTTCTAAATCATATTTATTGATACTTATGGCAAATTTTATTCCACTTTTGCCTTCGATAAGCGATTAAAAAATATGAATTTCGCCCCTATAAGTAAGCCAGGTCACTCCTCTAATCCAAATTTCTTCAAACATGTGCGGGACTGATCTACGATATGAATTGTGTTAAGACTTGATGTATTAGGAACTTTCCATCACTTACAAACAGTTCAAAAGGTGGGGCGAGCAATTTAGCCACTACAATTCATCAAGTAACTCATGTTAAGTATAAGAATACAGTGCTAAGTAAACACTGATGACAGGGGAGATCATATCTCACAGTAGAAGTCCACTCCATGAGTTGAGTGATTTTTTATGTAAATGCATCTGTACAACTGCACACTAATCGTACTCCATTCTTTTGCATATGCCCCCGCTGTACACTTTGCATTTCAATTTGTGACTGAGTTATTTAAATTATCATTATGTTGCATAAAGATGTCTCTTTGAAGTGAATTTCAAGTGTCTACTCTGCTCCACTGACAAGTTATTAGGGGAAAACTGAATTATCCTTAATTTATGGACATGAGTGTATCATGCTCATTGAAAAATTTACCATTTCCCAGTCGACATCATCACTGGAGATAAAAGAGTCATAGATCTGCTGCAACCCGATCCTAGTTTTACCGACTTTTGAGGCGATTCTAGAAGCACTAAGTACGAGCCCAATAATGATAAGTGGCGGGAGAACCATTTGTAAAATAGTTTCTGAAATCAACGAGACAGAAGTGAGTTTGTAACCTAAAATCACAAAAGCAACAAATGAGACGTTGTGTTCAGAATTTGGGAGGATAGAAGTAGAAATGCTGATGAGGACAGTCCATTCCCAACTGAGTCCAACAATCTGTATAGAAATCTTTGGATGTGCATTATAGTCCGAGAGGCGACTGCAATTTTTGGACCCCATCGAACATCATTCTGATTTTTTTTATAGAAAGTGGAGAAAAGTGAGTAGATTAGGAATCCACTGGTCTGCCGTTTAAAAAATGGCCGAAACTGATCAATAATCGACTTGGAATGAGTTGAACTAAAATCCGATTGCCAAATATGTCATAACTTGCCAAAAATAGAACAAACTTATTCGTCTGGCAACCCACTTCATTTTGATTTTCAATGAGAAAAAGAGCAAACGATTTCTAACCTTGGCTCGGAAAACTTATATCTTTTAAAAGTAAGCCAAATTGGCTACATCAGTTATGTCATAAGTGAAGTAATATTTTTGCCAAATTGGCTCCCTTTTAATGGATGCAAGTAGACCGTCGCCAGATATCTGAATCGTTTGCAACTTTCTTAATTAAAAATTAAAGAGTGAGGGTTTACCAAATAAAAAAATGCTCATTGTTTGGCAAGTTATGGTGCATTTGGCAATTGGATTTAGTTCAACTTATTAAAAATTGATTTTTGACCTGTTTCAGCCATTTTTGCCACGGCAGACCAGTGGATTCGTAATCTACTCACTTTTCTCTAATTTTTATAAAAAATTCAGAATGATGTTCGATGGGGTCCAAAAATTGCAGTCGCCTCTCAGTCTATTAGTTTGAGGAGTTCGTTACGTTTTGGCGACTGGGGTCGTCGGAAATTGTTTATGTCTTGGCAGAAAGTGTTGAAGAAGTCACTGCATTCGAGCCACATAAAACTGCAACCACAGTAAGGTAGAAAAACATGATAAGGAAAATCAGAAAACATGTGATGCTTCTCATCAATATAACGATAGCTTTTATCTGCCTGAATGAAAAGGCTGAAATACCCTTTGTATCCATAGGGGGCTTCAGACATGAAAACCACACAAACTACTCCTGATAAAAGTATAACGACGCTGGCAAGTGTCAGACATAGGTTAATGAAATAGTAACTATGTATTTTGTCCCTGTTCTGAATACAGATCAGTCTCTGGAATTGTGCAATTACATTTTGCAGAACCTTTTGCTTTCTGTACACACTGTGACAAATCAACAACGAGAGAAAGTTTGTCAGAAAGTGAGAGGCATTAATTTCGATTCGACCGAGAGATTTTATGCAGGCAAACATGATATAAACTTGCATCAAGTGCATCAGAATTGGGAACGTTTTCTTTAAGATGTTTCTTCCAACTTTGCTTTCATTCGAAAATTTTTCGAATAGTGATGTACCAGTCACTTTCAAACACAACCAAAGAACCTCACAACCTTTTATACTACCAGAAGAGACCTTAAATAATCTTCTATCCCGAAATGCCCTTTTGGATATTGTAGTTACAGACATATTAGGATTTGCGTTCTTACTGCTTCTAAACCAAAATTTTAAAAATTCTGATTGCCCAACGCAGAGTCATTCTATCAGAAAATTTATCTCTTGTGAGAAAATAAATTCGATTACTATGGAAGAAAAATCCATATTCTTTCTTAAGTGATAAAATAATCAATTAATAGAAATGTATTCATTCTTTGATGGGTGTCTAGATTTAATAAACATCGATTTTCATGCCACGAACTGACATTTTTCTTTCTTATTAATTCAAAGGAAAAACATTGAGTGATTAATAGTTCAGATTTAAAATCTATATAATTAGGCTTTAATATATCTATGTTCCCTTTTAAAAAGAAACAAAAAATATTGTGAGCTTTGATTCATTCCTTATTGAGTTGCCCTTGTTTTACAAGTGGAAACTGTTTTTTCACGAACATTTAAAGCTTTTATTTCCTTTACAAATATTTTATTTCTTTTACAAATATTTTATTTCCTTTACAAATATGTTATTTCCTTTACAAATATGTTATTTCCTTTACAAATATGTTATTTCCTTTACAAATATGTTATTTCCTTTACAAATATGTTATTTCCTTTACAAATATTTTATTTCCTTTACAAATATGTTATTTCCTTTACAAATATTTTATTTCCTTTACAAATATTTTATTTCCTTTACAAATATTTTATTTCCTTTACAAACATGTTATTTTTCAGTTAAACTACTACATCCCAATCCTCAAAAGTAAAATAAAATAAAACTTATATGACATGAAATATATTTCAACTAGAGGTGTGGAACATCGCACAACTTTCAATTACACTATATTATTGATGAAGATTAATGTCACAGACACACAGACCGGCATTTTTCTAGATCACTTTTTGAAATCAGGATGTTCCAAAACGTGGAGAAATACCAAAAAAAAATAAAAATAATAATAATAATAATCGTTTTTTTTAAACAATCCTATATTTTCATTACATTATGTATACATAAGAGTATTTATGGCGCAGTACGGCCCACGTGTTACCCTTGCGCCGTTAAACTCCTACCAACCAACCAACCAACCAACCAACCAACCAACCAACCAACCAACCAAAAGAGTATTTTAAAAAAATTACGTCAGAAATTTATATAGTTTTTACATTTATATCGCCTTAATTTGTTAAAAACTTTGTACGAAATAATTACTTTCATAAATAATTTTCTAACAGCGTTTCAAAAAGGATAGAAGTCAAAAAAATTTACATAAAATATCCTTTTCAAAAATTATGAATATTTTAAAAGTATTCATAAAAAATTCAAAAGGTAGGAATACGAAAGACAACGCCATTCAGTAAAATGTGATAATTATTCTATATTTATTTAAATATTTACTAAATAATCAATAGACTGAAATTAATATGTTATTAAAAAATTATATTTATTGAATTGAAAGAAAATGTTAAGTGATTTGCTCATAATTATCAATCAATATTTGGTGTCATTATTTTTCATAAAAGAATAAGAAATCTAACTATGCATTGATTCTTTTCAATTTTGATGATTTATCAAAATTGAAGAGTTGAACAATAATAAAGTTGACTGAGTTGAAATTTAATGGACAAAGTTTTACTTTCTATCAAAACACTTCTATAATAAAAGTAAAAACCTTTCATTATAATACTTAACAAATAATGTAATGCATAAAATCCATTGTAATATGTCAAGCACAGTTTAGAGATTTCAAAACAATTTAAAAAAATGCTGACATAAAGAACAAATGATAAACTCTCACGCAATTGATAGAGCATTATAAGAATTAGCTTCCAATGCCTGACGAATAGTGCCTAATGTAACATGCTCCGTATAACTTGTAAAACTTAGATTTAATTTGAAAGCAAAATTCTTTAATTTCAACGACTTAAACATTTCCTTTTAATTAAATATATAATACAGTATTTATTTCATATTCTTCATAAATCTCAAAGGTTATAGAAACTTTTTAAGGATACATAAATACTTTGACTTATTTTTCCGTCACGTTAAAGAGAAAGCTAGCAAGTTAAGTTCCAAAGGACATGACAACAAAGGACATGTTTATGATTATCAAACAATGTGTTTAGGTAAAGTTTTTCAAAGATGAGCAAGTAGTGTAATCGTGCATTGTTTACTTAATTATGGAGATAATTGTTTAACATTGGTAAGTTGAACAATAACAAAATTCATTGGAGTTGTAATTTATTAAATTAAGTTTTGTCTCCAAGAAGGATAAAAACCACTTCATTTGAAGTGTTGTGGATCAACTGTGTACAGATGCAATAGAAGTTCAGAACCAGATTTATAGCATGATTGTTACATATTACATTTATGTAATTACATAAACGCAACATTTCAACTTTAAGAAGCGCTTGTTTATAGGACTGTTTGAATTGTAACAGATTTAAAACATGTTCGTCACCATGCCGTCAAACACGAATCATCAAGGGAAAATAGTTAGGGTTTCTAACGTCTCTTCTACTCGTCTACAAGTCCCCATTCTGTGGTCGATACTTAAACTGACAGGAGTGTCGATATTTGGAGACGTACCAAAAGACAGAAACAGCACATGGATCAAGACGTTCCCTATTTTGATGCACTTAATGCTCATTTTCTTCACAGTTAGTTCGATAAGATCTCCAGTGGAAATCAAAATTATGGCCTCTTACTTTCTAACAAACCTTTCCGCGGTTGCTGTTTGGTATAGCGTGTACATGAAACGAAAAGTTCTTCGTGGTATAATCAACCGAATGCATACTTTCGGAGGTCAAGGCAAAAAGGCAAGACGTCAATACTTTGTTACTAAAATCTACCTGAGTTTTGCTGCAGCCATGACTGTTCTGCCCTGTGTAGTTTTTATTGTTTTCATTCACGAAGCCCCCATTGAATTAAAAGGATATTTAACTCTTTATCTTGACCTTGATGAGGACAGCTGGATAACGATCTCCTTAAGAATACTCACTTGTTCGTGGAGCTTTCTCATCCTTTTTTTCTACCCCGCTGTTGTCGGCCTGAAATGCTGCTTTGTGTACAACCAGTGCAGTGATCTGCTTTCCGATTTTTGTGAAGACATTCACGCACTCCAGAAAAGAGCATCAGTTGGAAGTGAGCAACTGATCAGACTGATGCACCAGCAGAAACTGCTGTACGGACTGTTTCGATCCGTAGAAGACGGACTGTCTAACATAGCGTTCCTCCTGTTAAGCTCCCAAATGCTGAACATGTACGTGGGTTTTGCTACTAATGTAATTCTGAAACGGGATGACATGTCGGTGTCCCTGATGTCGGAATCCGTTATGCAAATGATTTTCCCATCACTTATAGTAACCGGAATCGCAATCAGTGCATCTAGAGTCACCTCAAAAGTCCGTGAAACTAAAATCAGGCTTCAGCAGATCCATGACTTTCTAATCTCAAAGGCTAATGTTGACTGGAAAATAATATATTTGGTAAGGAGCATGATGAGCAATAAGTTTTATGCGATGTCTGCATGCGGGATTGTAGAACTCAAACCAAGTCTCATTCTGTCAGTTTTTGGCACTTTGCTCACTTATGGATTGCTCGTGATAAATCTTAAAGACTCTTAACGTTTTCAAACTTTTTCCGTTATTTTTAATCCTCTGAAGTCCCCATGTTTACTTTAAGAAATTTTACGTTACGATCTCTCTCTTTTTCTATAGAGTTATAGTTGTAATTTATAAATGTTCATGTAGTGAAGTTTCTCAAAACGAAGTTCATTAAAAAAAGACCGATACGCTGTGAGGATAAAAAAATATACTTAAAAACACATTCTTCTCAAGATATTTCTAATGTAGCGTTTTCTATTAACACACATTATAGTTTAAGTTTCCTTCAAATATTTGGATATTTGAGATATTCACGTATTTTAGTTTTAACCGACTGAGCTATGATAGACTGGTTATTTATTTGACTGGTAAAAATATATAACACATTTATATTACATTTCTGGAAGTTTCACTTAAATCTTTTCTGCAACTTTTAATATAACGTTATGTTTCATCCTTTAAAAGATTTCGCTGAAGTTAAAATGAAAACTCCAGTGAATGATGGTAAGCTAAGCTGATGGTTAGTAAAAATATTTTTATTGCCGTTTTTACCATCCTTAATCTTATTTAATCATATTATTATAAATTTTATACAGTCTTATTATGTTATACAGGCTTTTATTAGATGAACTCATATTCTAAATTTGTAATTTGAAAGAGAAAAAAAAAGAAGAAGTCACCATTCTTTGCTTTATAATTGTTAAAATATGGTAAAATTTCATGACCATCCCCATACCCAAGTTTTGATGTCTTTAATTAATTTATCTTTGAATATTTTATAGATATTGACTTTTAAATACTCTTTCTATCAATATTCTGAGAAATGTAACTTTATTTTGAAAATAAGTATTATTTTAAGTAGGAAAACAAAAATTATATTTTTTCCATTCTTCAAAAATAGTAGCAATATGAAAACATTTATTTGATTTTAAAAGTTAAGACGAAAATGAACTGTTTGTTGTATTATCATAAATTACGACTAGTTCATAATTATTGATCTAAAACAACTAACACAATGCAATATTTAAATGATTTCTGCATGATTAAGAATTATAATGACATACTTTTTGCCTAATTTGCGCGTTTAAACATAACTATTGTTTAAATAAATTCATATGCTTCATAAATTGAATTGAATAATTATATTGAATTCAAGTTAAATGGTTCAATTTAAATGTATTATTGTGATAGGTTGGAAACGTTTTAGTTTATTATGGTATTCAAGAAAAAAAAAAAAAAAAAAAAAAACCCTCTACAAATGAAATGCCATGCATAAATCTATATAATAGGCCTACTCAGTTTCGAAGCATTATTATCTATTTCTTCAAAACATAATACCGTTAATAACAATAACCTTTCACGCAAGGCATAAAGCTTTATCTAAATTAGCCTTCCAAATCTGACGATTATCAGACAATATAACGTACAGCATGCAATTTATGACTTGATTGCTGGCGGGGCTTTATTCGAAGTATTAGCTTTTACCTTAATTTTCTAATATATTGCATTTCGTTTTAAGTGTAATACAATAAAAGCTTAGTATATTTTATAGATATTAAGAGGGAAAGTCAGCCTGATACTTTCCAATCGATATGCTATTGAAAAGGATTAGACTACAGTGGTTAAAAAAAGGTCTCAGTGCGGAAGCCAAAGTTACAAATAAATTAGCATAATTTCAAATCTTTTGCTTCATATCTTCAGTAACTACTGAAATGTTTAATCTTATTCTTTTAAATTAGTTCGTAATAAATTTCTGTTTTTCGAAAAGCAGCAAGTATTTAAATTGAAATAATTAGGAGATGTTTCTAAGTTCCATGCAAAAAAAGTTTCCGTATGTATTATGAAAATTAATTCTGACGTCTGTATGGTATCTGAATTAATAATACGGTTGCATTTGTTTATTACGCTAGATTCCAGACACGGGATAACAAATGGCTTTTATAACCTTTTAGCTGTTCAGTTATTTAGATGATTTGGGTACCTAAATTGTTCACTTTTTTTATTGCAAAAAACAAATGTTTAATACAAAATAAAATATACTTAGCAGTTAAAAATTAATATTTTTAATTATATACATAAAATTTTTAAATTTTTGTGGCGGCTGCCACTCAGCGGGGCAGTGGTAAAGTTCGCATCCAGTGGAGCATTATTTTCTAAAAATTAAAAAAAAAAAATCAATTTAATTATTTTTTAAATAAATAAATAAATAAAAATGAATACCTATTAGTAGTTCAGTTTTGTATATAACTATAATATCTGTATATAATTTTGTAATATCTATATAACGTTTACGGGATGCCATTTTGCAACAAAAAAATGCCGCGCACTTTGACTTTGACCTTTGGCCTCTACCCTTTGGCATCTAACCTTTGAAACTTGCAGTATAGTGCTGCCATCTATTGCATTGAGCGCAAATAAATTCCTCCCGAGATATATTCGGGTATAACAACACGAAGCAATCAAAAAAAAATTACCCCGAGTAATACTCGGGCGTGACATTTTGGAACACCAGTGCTGTGCCCGAGATTACCTCGGGCAGAACAGTTAAAAGGATAATTGTGTAAACGTTGTTGCACGAGAGAGTATTTTAATTTAAAAAAAAAAAAAAGCAATGAAAGGTATTTGGATTGTATCGTTTTCAGTTTTCGAAAAATAAAGTAAAGTGGCGGTTCGTTGAGAACAGGATGTGGTTTCTTGAATTTTATCTTTCTAACATAAGCAAAAGGCAACGACTCACAACATCTTCCACAACAGACTTGCAGTTAATTTTCAAAATAGAAATGTACGCAAGTTTCATGAAGACAAGCAATTGTTTAATTTTAGCTTGCAGCTGATTGTCTTAAAATGGATTTCCTAAACTTATTCTTGAGACGGATTCAGTTATGAAATGTTGGTTTATCTATGAAAAAAATTGGCGAAATATTAAATATATTGAAGTCTATAGTACAATATATTATTGGAAGACACCGTGAGCTTCAAACTTTTGAAGATAGAGTTTGATCCGGAAGATCTTCAAAGCCAAGACGCTTGCGTAAAAGAAATATCCTATTGTTATATAATCCGTGAATAAGTGCACCTCAAGTCGCACATGGCTTAATAATTGATAAAAACGTTGAAGACAATTCCCAAGAGACAATTTCTGTGCACTAGTTAAGACATTTTGAGTTGAAATTTCAAGATATACGTACCATGCTTATTTCCTTCTATATAACGTGAATTGACGACACCAGCAGCTCTCATATATTCCCACACCATAAAGCTTCCTTCACAGTGTTTGATAGTTTCACATAAATTTTAAGTTAACATTTGTTTATTTGGTTTTCTCCTGACCATAACTTGATTATTTGACCCTTGAATACTTAATTTTAATTCATCACTAAAATGGACTTTGTAAAATCGATGCGTTTTTTTCTGTTACATGTACTTATATAAGGCTTCTTACGGGCTGCAAGTCCTTTCAGACCCACTTTTTTATTAACATTTCTCACCATTTGAGATCTCACTTCAATGTTTTTATCAATTTTTAATCTATGTGTGACTTAAAGGTGCACTTATTCGCGGATTATCTTGAACCTTATTGTAGGATTTTTCTTTTATGCAAGCGTTTTAGCTTTGAAGAATTTACTGATCTATATCAGTTTGGAGCTCATAGGTGTCTTTCAATAATCTATTGTACTATAGACTTTAATATATCGAAGATTTTGCCAATTTTTATCATAAATAATCCATCTGAATCGCCAACTCACGAATAGATTTAGCAACTCAATTTTAAGACAATGAACTACAAACTAAAATTAAACAATTGCTGCTATCATGTTTTCATGACACTTGCGTACACTTCAGTTTTGAAAAAATTTCTGCAAGTTTGTTGTGGAAGACGTCAGAATTAATTTTCATACTGCGTACGGAAACTTTTTTTGCATGACACTTAGCAACATCTCCTAAATATTTCAATTTAAATACTTGCTGCGTTTTGTAAAAACAGATATTTATGATAAACTTATTTTAAAGAATCAAATTAAACATATTTCAGTAGTTACTGAAGATATGAAGCGAAAGATTAGAAATTATGCTAATTTCTTTGTAACTTTGGCTTCCGTACGGATACTTTTTTTTACCCACTGTATGCTATTTATGTCAGTCTATGGTATATTTTGTCAGCCATAATTTCTACTGGATCACTGCTTAGTAGCATATGAAATTTTACAACAGACATAACATCAGTAATAAAAGTCCATTTAAAAAATTCTGAAGGAAAAATAACTAGTGTTTTTTTATTATATATTGCTTAAGTATTTAAGCAAACTTAGAACAACTTTTTAAAAAAGCACTAATAAAAAAGCACTATTTATTTTGCCTTTTAATTTTTAATGAACTTTTAGTAGTGATATGTTATGCCTGTTATAAAATTTCAGATACTACAAAGCGATACTCCGGGAGAAATTGTGGGTGGATAAATATAGCATTGGGCTTATGGTTCAGGGGCATACTAACTGATTGCTTTTTCACCAATATAAAAGAGAATATTGACAAATTAAGATGTAACAAAAGTACAATTCGAATATTTATGAATCAATGATTTTTTTCTATCGAAGTATTTTCTAATGTAGAATATTATAGAAAAGTACAGCATAATATTCGTTTTTAAAATTCCTACATTTTTGTCCCAGTTCTCAAATAGAGATTGGTGGTGAATTACATATAAACATCTAAGTTTTAAAACTCAGAAAGTATCATTACCATTCTTAATCATGCAGATAACATTTAAATATTGCATTGTGTTAGTTTTTTGTTTGTTTTTTTGTTTTAGGCCAATAGTTAAGAACTAGTCGTAATTTAAGATAAATACAACAAACAGTTAATTCTCATCTTAATTTTTAAAATAAAATAAATATTCTCATATTGCTACTATTTTTGTAGAAAGGAAAAAATATCATTTTTGTTTCCATACTTAAAATAAAACTTAATTTCAAAATACGGCAAAATTTCTCAAAATATTGATTGAACGAGTATTTAAAGTCAAACAATAAAATATTCAAACATAAATTAAGGGCATCAAAACTTAGGTATGAAGATGCTAATGAAATTTCACCATATTTGAGCAGTTATAAAGCACAGTACTGTGAAGTGAAACATGTTCCACTCAATACCCTGCTCAAAGAAAAATAGCCATGAAGAAATATCTGACACTTCTGAAGTACCTTCTTCTAGAAGGTCCGAGGTTCTGTGGTTGTTTCTGAAGTTGATCGGGATATCACTCTTATACCATACAGAAAGAAAACAAGCGTGAAGGACATATATTAAAGAATATATAAGGCTTTGCGGATACGAAGGGACGTTTTTGTACAATCAAATTGCATATCAATAAAAATATTTATATTATATAGATATTAGTCTTCAAGTGTACCTATAGTACAGTCAACAGTGAATAGTCCTGTAACACTAATAAGCAGGCCCTGATAATCACCTAGGCCCACAAGGCCCAGGCCTATGATTTTAGGGGGCCCTGAAATTGGATGTAAACCTATACTTTTGTCTCACAAAAGCTATGTGAATATCTTTTATTAAAAAAAATATATATTTTTATAAAAATCATTTTGTATTGATCTTGAACCATCTTTGGTATCCCAGAGTATATTTATTCAAATAAACCAAACCATAATTTAAATACGTAAAAAACATCAGCAAATGTTGACTCTGAAGTTGTGAATAATACTGAAGATATTGTGATTTGTATTGTGATAGTGAAATGCAAAGCTATACATAACAAAGTTTTTCCTCTTTAGATTTATAAATTTGATTGTTAAAAATTTGTGATAAAAAAATAACTTTTAAGAAACAATATTAACATTAATTTATCAACTTTTTCAATATTTAATGTTAATTCATTTGACTTTGTGTCAAGCCCATTTCCAATATATCAAGCGTTTGGAAAAGGGGCCCCCGAATGTGTTCGGGCCCTGGGCCCTAAATTGTCATGATCAGGCCCTGCTAATAAGATTAAGTAAAACATACTCCTTATTTAAGTTATATTTTACTTACTGTTATTAATGTAGTAAATCTTCAACATTCAGTAACTTGATATTTTTCTCTTAGATTAAATTTAAGCCTATCATTTATTGTCACAAAATTGAGCAAAAGTGAACGGAGTACTATCATAAACGCAACCTGGCTGTCTATCTTTTGATTACTTACCTATAAAATAAGTGCGAAGATTTTAGCTTAAAAAATAAAAACGTGTCAATAAGAACCTATCTTTCAAAACAAGATCCAAAACGACATGTACAGTTTTGTCTAGTTTAACAGCTTCAGGTCATCAGTTAGAAAACTTTTCATTTATAAAAAAAAAAAAAATAATAATAATAATAATAATAAAATAATAATAATAATAAAAAAATAATAATAATAATAATAATAATAAAAAAAAAAAAAAAAACTAACATCTATTCAAACTCATTTCTCAAGAAAAGGTTAATGAACAGTTGTTTCATATTTTAATAGTATAACAAGTCATACATTCATAATATATTGTCTTATATTATATTTAAGTAACATTTTGCGTTTATACGTTATTGTAACGTTAACTCACTGCGACAGACGGGGAACTGCTCGTTCCAGCTTCCGGAAGACGAGCAGGTGATTATCGACGATCCAACGAGCATGAATCCTGGGTTGCAGGTCACTCGACAAACCGTCACCCCTACTTCAAGCAGACAAGTAGCCTCACCATTGGGAATAACAAAGTCTTCACAAATAGCACCTGTAAATAAGACACCATCAGATGGAATGAAGATGTAAATCTCTTTATATAAAAGTGAAAATGCACACAAGTTTGGATATTATTTTATTAAGTCATAAATGTAGGGATGCTGAGTTTGAAACAAAATCTTCTTTTTAACATGAACATAGTTTATTTAATGGTGTCTAGGGTTTAGAATACTATAGGAAGAACTTTAGAATACTATTGTTGAACATTTGGTACATCGCTCCGAAGAGCTTTTCAATATACGTCTTACAAATTTAGTTACATAGCTTGGAAAAAAATTCAAACAAGATGGCTGGCAGGAAGCAGTGACGTAGTACTGCTCCCAACCAATGCGATCCGAAGTGCTCGAGACGGGGGGGGTGGGGGAAATCCCACATAAATATTCAGGGTTAAGAGAAGTTAAAAGTTAAATTTGAAAAATCTATGTTTCGCAAACAGTTAGTAGATGAACAAATTTTAATTCACAGAAATAATGATCAATTTTCCCCTTATAAATAGTTAGTGTTTTACTCAATAGATGGCTTTGTAGGTTTCTGTGAGCAACTGTACAATCTAATTTAAGTAGACTGCTAGCGGGAGATCAGTAGATTTTAATAAAAAGTGCCATTTACTGATGAAAACGATTGACTTTTTGTGGGAAAAAAAAAAACCACGATTTTCTTCTGATCAGTCATGTAAAAACCTCATCGTCTTGCTTTAAAATGTTCGTGAATAATTGAGTTTTTATACTTTTTGTTAATTTTGAATCACTCCGTCAGTAATATAATGTGAGCGTGAGGCAAAGGTGAAATATCATAAACTTAAAGCTACATTTATTTCTATATAGAAATTTTCAAAGTGCCTAATGAATCAACTAATCACCAGCAGTTTTGAAAGCAGGTAATCTAACTGCGGAACCTTCCATGAATAATTTGGTGAAAACACATTAAATGTAAGTTAAAGCATTTACACGATAGCAGCTTCAGCTTTACTTCCTGGAAACGGAATAAACTTATCTAATAAGTTAAATATGAAAGAACTTATTCGACTGTTTCCACCAACAATGTTTCCAAATGCCGCAAGCTGAACAAATAATAAAGGTGTCCTCTCAGCTTTGAGACAATTCGGTAAAACATTTTATGTTGTCCTTTTCAAAGTTATATACCATTCAAAACAATGCGTTTTGCTAAGAGAAGATAGCTTAATGTGTAGCTTTGTCACCTAGTATGCAGTTGTGGTCACTATTTTTTTAGTCTCATAGCACAATATATTCCTGAGTACAAGTGTCTTCTGATATATTGCTTCAAACCAAACTATGTAATATTTTTATCAGTGATTAAACACAAAATGGTAATTTTTTAATGCTCATTTGATTCAAATAATTTTTAATTTGATGATAATGTTTTAAAAATAATGGGATATTAACTCTTGGCCAGCAAATGGCTTTTCTCTGAATTAAAATTTTTAAATTATATTAATCTGTTTCAATAATTAGTATACAAAATATAACAAATATTGAAGCACTTGGCAGATAAAATGTATACATTTTTTGTTATCATATTTGTTCTCATAACTGAAGGGCAACGGCAAAGAACTATCAGAGTCCAATTTTTTCGAGATATCGATGTTTTACCGTTATCTGTAAAGTTATAGCAGATGGTTTAACCACGCTGAGTTATCTGGCAAATAAATATCAGGATACATGAGATTTTGAGCAACCATTTACCTCAATTCTGACACAAGCCCTGTGTTGGTTGGTTGTATTCAGATTATCTGGCGCCGTCAGCAACACGAGGGCTATAATGCGCAGAAACATTCGTCATTAGACCATTTACAAACACCCATGCCTAACACGGGACTCGAACCCGCAACCTCGCGGTCTAGAAGCCAGTACGCTAACCACTATACCGTTTGGTCGGCCACAAGCCCGGAGATTTTAAATTTTAAATCAGCTTTTCTGGAGAATTGAGAAAAACGGACTCTGATCGTTCTTTGCCCCTAGCCTTTCAATGTAATTGTTATACATGGTACAAAAGATAACAAATATTAAAGCACTTGGCCGACAAAATAAATACAAAAGTATATCACAAACATATATTTCATACAGTTTTAAAACTTTTCTTTCCAGTAGTAAGGCAAATAATGCTCACCACTGGTCCTCCGACAGTAGGGTGTTTGCGAGCTCCACTGACCGTTGCCCAGGCATGTGAGTCGAGCCGGACCTTCCAGCGCAAATCCAGGACTGCACCGGAAACTGCAAGTCTGACTGACCACTCCCGGACTGCACTGCCCGTCCGTGTATCCATTCTCTAGACCGTAAAGGGACGGACATGTGGAATCTCCTCCACAGTTATTGCTGCAGCCACCGCAATTGTTGCAACCTCCGCAGTTGGTGCAGCCGACGTCGAGCTCTGCAATAAAACAAATTCAATTGTTACAGTTACTGTTACTTTAAGGCGTTTCTGGTTCGCTCTCATAAACATTGTACTTGAAATGAAATAACTCACTGAGCAATTTTACAAATAACAGATGGCTACATGAAAATCTTCAAGTTGGAATCGCCACGTTTGCGAATTTTACGACAAGTTGGTTGTTTTCAGATTATCTGGAGCCGTCAGCAACACGAGGGCTATAATGCGCCGAAACGTTCGTCATTAGACAAGCCAACATACATTTACAAACACTCATGCCTAACACGGGACTCGAACCCTCAACCTCGAGGTCTAGAAGCTAGCACGCTAACCATTGTACCGTTTGGTCGGCAATTTTACGACAAGATTTTAGCTTAAAGATTTTTCGTCAATTGGAGTCTCCAATCATTTATGCATGCATTTCCATAAAATGTGTATTTTCCAACAGCAATGATGCTGCTAAACAATTTCGTAGTTAAATATTTTCATATATTTGCTTTAGTTTGGAGATAGGTGAGCTAATTTCTGGTTTTGACGCTCGGTAGCTTTATATACAGCAGCATCGGATAGCACACAACTACTTCAACGTTCATTGATGCAACTTTTATGACAAGAATTTTCAGGGTATGGAAGTTGAGGGAAAGGCAAATAAATTTAGTGGATACGCTGTATACACATTAAGATTGCTGGGCCCTTCATATGGAAATGAGATACTTCTAGTATGTAGAATTTTAAAGAATAAGAAAGGTCACCATTTCCAGTAATTCAGTTGGTTCGTTGGTTTGTATGCTCAACGATTTAATTTGATGCACAGTAACGGGTAATCAGGCCGGAACATACAGCTTAATGTGGATTCCGAACCACAACGAACATCTATGCCTAATCCGGGATTCGAACCTGGCACCTTTGACATGCGAAGCCAGAGCTCTAATCTCACAGCCATCAGGTGGGCTCCAGTAATTCAGATATGAGATTAGAGTTGAACTTAGGAATGGGAATTCAACAAGACTTTTCTTCTGACATTTCACACGTTTCTGCAGAATTTGTAGTTTGGTTTAGGAACATTGAACACAGAAAGACCAACAGACATATCCTTACACAAGCTTCTCAGTACTCTATTGTGTAAAGTCTGAAATGAATATCTGTAGAAGATGTTAGTTCAAATAGCTTACAATAAGCAAATAGCATACAAAGAGCAAATAGCATACAATGAATGGTTGGTTGTTTTCAGATTATCTGGCGCCGTCAGCAACACGAGGGCTATAATGCGCCGAAACATTCGTCATTAGACAAGCCAACATACATTTACAAACACCCATGCCAAACACGGGACTCGAACCCGCAACCACGCGGTCTAGAAGCTAGTACGCTAACCACTATACCGTTTGGTCGGCGCATACAATGAATGTGGTTAGCTTCATATATTTTAATAATGAATATATATATATATATATATATATATATATATATATATATATATATATATATATATATATATATATATATATATATATATATATATATATATATATATATATATATATATATATATATATATATATATATATATATATATATATATATATTATGTTTTATTATGTATGAGGCTATTCTCTGACTTGCAAAAGCACAGCAACAATGGGATACCTTGTCGAAACAAAAAAAAAACTCTCTTGACTCAAATACTTTATACTATACAAACTCTTATGCTAGAAAGAGACTGCGAGTTCAGGTACCCCATCAATCATCATTCTGTATTTTTTGTAAATTACAGAAATACTGACCGAAACTGTTCAAAAAATTTATTTTAAATGAGTTGAACTAAATTCAATCGCCAAATATGCCATAACTTGCTAAATAATGAGCAGTCTTTTTTTTTTTTAATTTTTTTTTATTTTATTTGGTAATCCACCTTTAAATTTCAATGGCAAAGACTGCAGACGATTTCGGCTCTCTAACGAAAAATGCACTTTTCAAAAGTGCGCCAAGTTGGCAGGAAATATTACGGTCGTAATATATACGTTCGTTATAGCATTTTTGACTAGCGGGTTAAGTTCAACTCATTCAAAGTGGATATTTGAATAGTTATGGCGATTTTTGTACCATTAGATCACTATATTCATAATATACTAGCATATTTTATTTACAATTCAGAATGATGTTTGAGAGGGGTACCTTAACTTACAGTCTCCTCCTCTCGGACTTCTATGTACTACGTACCACATGCGCTCGTCCTTCCGCTCCAAGTTCCGTCTGTACGACAAAGGCGTACTCGACTCCCAACCAGTCTGTAGGGTTCTCGACAGGCGAACTGGCATTCCGCCCCTACGTGCCGATCGCATCTGCCCACGAACTGTCCATTCCACGGCTTCTGCAACTTCGCGCACTCTACAAGTAAAATAAAACACTTTAAAAAATTGGATGCTCTGCTTCAAATTAAATTTTACTTACGTGTACAAATTAAGACCACAAGGGAAAAAGTACTTAGAATAATTTTTTTTGTGTGAAAATACAGCAAAAAGTATTAGGCATTAACTGTTCTAATAGAGACTGAGAGGCAACTGCAACTTTAGGTACTCTATCGAACATTATTCTGACTTTTTACGGAATATAGAAAAATTCTAGTACGTCATATACAAGGTGTCTTTAAATTAGTTGGGCAATGTAGCTCAAATAGATCTGTATAACTAATTATAACTAGGCATTATAAAAGTAAAATGCATACAGAATAGCATGGTGGACATAAATTAGTTGAGGGAAAATAATGGTTAATAATGCCTAGTTATTAAGAGCTATACAGATCTATTTGATTGATCTAATTGCCCAACTAATTTATAGACACCCTGTATACAAGGTGAGACCGAAAAGCAAGGTGACTGATGTCATAATAATCACTGTATTATATATTTGCAGGTAAATACATCACTGTCCTTCAAAGTAGTTCCCGCCGTCTACAATACACTTCTGACAACGTTCATACAAGTTCTTGAAACTTCTGAAAAAATCCTCCTTTGAGACTGTCTTAAGTTCCTTGGTAATAGCAGCTCGAATGTCTGAGATGCTTGAAAATCGGTTTCACTTCAATGCCAATTTCTGTTGTGGAAAGAGGAAAAAATCTGCTGGCGCTAGATCAGGGGAATGAGGAGGGTGTAATACTAGACTGAAATTGGCACTTAAGGGAAACCGATTTTCAAGCATCTCAGACATTCAAGCTGCTGTTACCAAGGAACTTAAGACAGTCTCAAAGGAGGACTTTTTCAGAAGTTTCAAGAACTTGTATGAACTTTGTCATAAGTGTATTGTAGACGGCGGGAACTACTTTGAAGGACAGGGATGTATTTATCTGCAAATATATAATACAGTAATTATTATTACATCAGTCACCTTACTTTTTGATCTCACCTTTTATATTAGTCTATGGAGGCAAGAATAGCCCAAACTCTTCAGAAATAGACTTTTATGGAATATTTATTACCAACTTGGCTTGCATTTAAAAGATGCAAGTATTTGACACCAGATATCTGAAATTACCTGCACTCTTCCTCATTGAAAATTAAAGATGGATGACCATAAAATAATAATGTTCATTATTCGAAAGTTATGACATATTTGGCAATCGGATTTAGTTCAACTTATTCATACTCGAATTTTGAACAGATTTGGATAGTTTTGCCCGTCAGCAAGCATTTCTCTATCTTCTATGTATATATGTGAAAAAAAAATCCTGAATGATGCTCGATGGGGTATCAAAACTAGCAATGGCCCCTTGGACAATAACCAATGGTAGGTCGTTACAGAAAGAAGGAGAGAATGATACAGTACGAGATATAATTCACTGGAAAGATCCAATGTTCAAACGCCTTTCAAGCGTCAAACGCTTTCTTCAAATCGCTTTCGAAAAGTCACTTCCATTCGACTCAAATCGTTATTTCCCTTTTGTATTTACTAGAGGTTTCCAAATTTGAAAGTATTCTTCTTCTTTATTATTGATTAGAAATATGAAAGATAGCTTTGGATAAAATATACGTGTTGAATGAGAAAACTAGATATTATTTCATATTTAGATTTAGAATATATATATATATATATAAAAGAAAAAAGAAAAAAATCCCGTCACACTAAAAATTTATCGATGAATGGTTAGTAATAAGAAAATTAACAAATAATTTTAAAATGAAAAATCAGTATTTTAGACGTTCAAATAGGAATTTAGACTAAAAATATTGATCATTTTAGCGTTTCTATTTCCCTGTTTATTGATTCCTTGAAGCATGAAATACCACAAAACATTTATCTGCATATTGTTATAATTTAAAACTGAATATAATTAATAATTAAAAGTATAATTAATAATTAAGAGTACAATTAATAACTAAAAGTATAACTAATGATTAAAAGTATAATTAATAATTAAAAGTACAATTAATAATTAAAAGTACAATTAATAATTAAAAGTATAATTAATAAGTAAAAGTATATTTAATAATTAGAAGTATAAATAATAACTAAAAGTATAATTAATAATTAAAAGTACAATTAATAATTAAAAGTATAATTAATAATTAAAAGTATAATTAATAATTAAAAGTATAATTAAAAGTATAATTAATAATTAAAAGTATAATTAATAATTAAATGTATAAATAATAACTAAAAGTATAATTAATAATTAAAAGTATAATTAAAATTAAAAGTATAATTTATAATTAAAAGTATAATTAACAATTCTCTTAAACAAATTGAAAACTCTAAGAAGTGTAACTAAACTACGATAGCCACCTCCTCAACTGTAATTTAAAAATACCAATTTAATGCGCCTTGTTGCTGATAAATTCTTTTAAATTAAAGAACCTCCTTTAAATTTCAACTTATCTTTTCGAAATGTTGTCTAACAACAAACATTCAATTAATCTGAAGCTTACCACTCCCCCCCCCCCCTCACATACACACACAATTATCTCTTTCACGCCACTGACATTTTATCAATTTATAAAATACTCTGGACTGAATGTGATGATATCCTGACCCAAAAGGAATCACAATATCCTTAAAAGAACTTCCGTTCCTTTCACTATTGCCTATTAATTGCATTTCATTTGTTTCTTTAGATCCGCTAGCACTTTACACCGATAGTAAAATCTATTATTCACGCAAACTTTATAAAGAATATGCATAACTGGATGTGGTTTCATATTACGGGAATAGTTGAACCCTCCTTTTTACTAAGTAAGAAAGCATATGTCAAATGCACAAAGGATAAATTTACGTCACGTTAGCGCAACTAGACGAAACAATTTTGGAAATTACCTCCAAATATGCATTTCAGAGTTTTAAACTCATTTCATCATTTTCTAAAATCTGTATCACAGAGATTAAAATTTTGTTACACCGATTTCTAATTTATGATTGCGATTATGTGTGTATTTCATATTCTTCCACGAACACAAATAATAATATCTCATACAAGTATTTATTAACGAAATATTAATTTTTAAAGATTAGCAATTGCGTTAAGAGAATAGCAGATTTTAACTTTGATAAGTTCTTCTTTTCAATCAAGAAAAACGGAGATAGTTTGGCGAGCAGGATCGTTTTTTACTTAAAATGCGCCAACCATTTTAAGGTTCTGTAGACTAGACAGATATGGATATTGTTGCCCAAATTGTATGTATATAGTGTAAATAGTGACGTATTATCATAAAATTCTATTGTAATTTATTTTATCTTATTTTATTTATTAACAGCGATTATACAGGTTAGAAAAAGGTGGCAACACCTAAAGCAATCGAGAAATTTCGAGATGTTTCTTCCTCGAAGAATTGGCTGGAAATTTCGGGAATGTTCTCACGCGCCTGGTATATAAAGACCGGAGATCGGGAAAGATTCAGATTGACTTTGGACTTCGATGAAAGCTGATCGCTTTGTTTACCTATTGGAGTGAGCTTGTATAATCGCTGTATTCGAAGTTGTTTTTGTTGAAGCTTGTGTTAAAGCTTGAGAATGATTACACTGTTGCCTTTGAATAAATTTTATGAGTTTTCTGAAGAGAATAAATAGTAGTTTTTATCTTAAAAACTGTGCCATCATTGCTTCAGTGGAAAAATTCATAACAATATACATGTGGCAACTAACAGGAATTTTGGAAGTAAACTAAATTCTACCGTACTCTAAGTAATTTATAGTTTCAATGCATTTCTATGAAAAATCGGGCTTGTAAGTAGACAGTTTCAAAATAATAGAGAATAACAGATTTCATTAGCTTGATAAGTTCTGTTATTAAAAACTTAAGGGGGTCCGGTACATGAAAATTTTTCAGTTTATTAATACTTATTAAAATTTAAATTCTTATCTTTAAAATGATGCCTCAGTTGTAATTACATCGTATTTTGAAATTTTTTTTAAAAATTTATAAAGTAAACAATGCATGATATTAGTGCAAACAATGCATATAGGTATTTAATGTATGCTTTTTAACTTCAAAGTCGAATTTCTCAAAAAGCCGTTTTTTCATGTTTGGGTGCACATAAGTTAAAATCTATGTCACATAAATGCTTCAAAATGTTTATACATGTTTCTCAATAAATTTAAGTACTTTAGCATGAAGAATAAATGATAAGGACCATAGTTTTTTTTTTTTTTTTTTTTTAATAATTAGTCGACAATTTTAACAATTTTTTAAAACATATTTTCAGAAAGTCATAATTATTTTAATTTTGCAAAATATAATAAAAATCTTGCGTTGAAGTATTTAAAAGTATCCAAATATTATGCTGTGAAAGTTTCATAATGATTGAAAAACCGGTTATTAAATGAGATGCCCTCAAAGTTGTTGAACTTAACATGGGTCCTATGGAGGTGCCGGACCCCCTAAAGTTAAGTAAAAATAAGGAATGGGACGGGGGTGGAGGTATTCAAGATTTATTGTCTTTATATTTTTCCTGCGATCTAAAATTTCATTTCCAACCTCCTTTCACCAATAACCTTAGCCATACATATTCTTTAAGCTTCACATTTCCATTTGGTGATTATTTTTGTCTTTCTTTTATCAGATATCATTTTCTTATAGAGCAATTAAACAGTTGCACATAAATTATAACCGCAATTTTTACACATTATTTTACAGATTTTCATGAAAAAAAATCTACTTACGTCTTTGAGCAGAAGTCCTCCATATCCCTGAAACAAAGTAAAATAAAATTTGAGATAATTTTATTTAAACACTATAAGCTTACTTGAGTTCATTAAATACGCTGCAACGATGAGTAAACCGGTTTCACTACGCCCTGATTGGCTGATTGGAATGATGTATGGCCGATTCGTTAAAACTCTTTGCCATCTCTAAAAACTTTGTTAAAACTGATCCATCGGATCTTTTAAAGCCTACATCGTTCTTCTATTTCTAGCTCATCATGCCTCATTTTGAATCATATCACTTTTCACGCATTTTATTTTCATTTTCAAAATCCGGATGCTAATATGTACACCCTTGCACCTTTTTGACGTAGTCCTCCATGGTCGCTTACATGATGGGATATAAAACCAGTTAAATATTCTAGTTTTTAATAAGGACATGAAAAGCGCATACGAAATGTTTGGTTTTAAACTGTTAAAAAATTCGAAAACACGTGCGATGTAACTTGCTTTAGATATTTGTCGAATGATTTATCTATTATTTAAAATTGTATTTAATATTTCTATCAACATAAATAGTTCTCATAAACACTTTTTTAACTGAAAGTTACTCTTTAAGGTACCACATAACTATTAAAGTTCGTTAACTTTTAAAATAAATTAACAAGGAATACGCATTAGCGCTTCTCACATTCTTTAATTTTTTTATTTTTATTACTGATGTCAGAAAAAATTAAGCCCTATCAATATATATATATATACCCTACATACACCAAAAGTTATAGTTTGACATGAAAATTCATCTTCCACTCTTTCTTTTCTGCATTTGTATTATAATCAGACTCGTAGACAAAATTCATGAACATACTGAATTTAAAAACTAGTAATTACTTTATCATATTGAAACATTAGTTTAATTTTTTTTTTAAATTCCAAAGTCGATGCGAAAGTATAAAGAAATGTTCTTTAAATAAAATATATGAAATAAAAAAAAATAAATTACCTGATGCAAGAAAATTTAAAGTTTGTGACAATCAATCCCCATATTACTTCCATTTAAAGTTACTCTCAATTACTTAGTTACTCTGAATTTAATTATAAAACTTCATCCCACATGACCGACACAATAACATCAATACCTCAACAAAGTTATATAGTGACAAGTGCACTATTAAAATATAAGGTAAGTGACTCAAATAGGACACTCCAAACAATTTTAATTATTCTAATATTTCTTTCAGCAGATAATTTAAAATTTGGTCGATGTGTTGTCCTTGCAGGAACTAACAGGAAAATAACTAGAGGTGCGGAACATCGCACAACTTTAAAAAAAAAAAATCGCCAAAATTGTGTATTTGGCTATGTACTTTTCGATAATCCTTATATTATCCTTTATCATAAGTGAAACTGAGGGGAGAAGAAAAAACGATCGTTGATGAGGTATGCTCAAGGAAAGAGAACTCTGTGTTGAAGGCATTCGTTTTTCAACTTTTTACGCCATTAAAGCATTTTTACGGGAATTTCGTAGGTGAGGATGTTTACAACACCTTAAGAGGCATTAGCACAGCGATTTGTATCAATATCTTTGGAGCCGTTTTTTAGCAATCATTGAAAAACATGATTTTTTCAATGGCAGCTACCTTATGTGCATGCGCGATTTTGACTAAAACTTTAATGATAGGTCCCATGGCCACCAGCAACCCGCATACCAAATTTGAACATCGTAGGTCAATTTGTTCGGTAGTTATGCTGACCACAGACATATTTTCTAGATCACTTTTTTGAAATCAGGGTGTTCCAAAACGTGGAGAAATGCTAAAAAAATTCCAATTTTTTTTTTTACATCGAATGCTATACTTTTACTACCCTATATATCAGTGATTCTCAATCTTTTTTTTGTAGCGGCACACTTTTAACGATTTCAAAATTTGGCGGCACACAAAGATAAGTTTAAAAGTTGCTTACTTACCTATAATACACTGTGTAAAATAGGTTATGACAATAATTTGGAATGTAAAATAAAATAATATGTACTACAAAAACAACAGTAGGTTTATTAAGGGATTGATTACAAATGAATAATAAGAATACTTTTAATGAGAAATTTGAGCTTGATGTTTTTTGATAATTTCATTTATATTTAGTCGTAAAAAGGACAATGCTGCTCTCATATCGTCTTCTACATTTAACAGTCTCGATCTTTTTTCGTTTTTATGTTGATTAATACTGGAAATCCGAATTCACACAAATAAGATGTAGAAAATTGTAATAATATTTTTAAAGCTTTTTTGGCTAATCTAATGTTAATCCAAAAGGAATTAATTGATTCCTTCTGAATATTTTAAAATTAAATCTCGATTATTAGAAAGCGAAATTAGTTCTTCCTCTTCATTCAAAGTTAATTCAAATACAGAAGTATTCGTTATCATAAATGGATTACAAACCTAATCAAATTTTTTTATATCTAAATTTGGAAAATAATGAATAATTCTCTCCTCTAATGTTGTCAAATGGTCAATGACAATTTTGCGTACACTGTTAAAAAAAAATTGTCCACCTTGCACCAAAATTTGGTTCCCATTTAGCTGTCACCAACATTTGGTGCTTAGTTTCGTGATTTAATGGTGCTTACGGTCCGAGGTTGCACCATTAAATCGTGAAACTAAGCACCAAATGTTGGTGGCAGCTAAATGGGAACCAATTTTTGGTGCAAGGTGGAACAAAATTTTTAATAGTGTAGAAATCTAATCCCGAAAGTGGCGAAGTGATCTTTGAAATCGCCGCGGAATTCGTAGGAAACAAAGTCTCAACGGATGTGCTTTCCAAACATCAGACAACAAGACGCACACTCACACACCTGCAGGGGGTTGTGTGTAAAAAACTAGAGTAAAAAATAGGTCAAAAATGTGACACAGAGAAATATGAAACGAAGCTGTGAAAATGAAAAATCTTCGTTACAATATTCATACATATATAAGTACTTTTCTTTAATTTATACTTTACTCGTAATAAAAAAAAAAGCATTATAATTTTTACTATATACATTTCTAAAATTTGGCGGAACACTTTAAGAATTTGGCGGCACACAAAAGTGCCGCGGCACAGTGGTTGAGAATCAATGCTATATATAGTACACATGCGAATTGAAAGTAATGAGAATTTTATGAATTTTAATTTCGATATTAAAACTATATACGTTAGGATAGACGTAAAACGCTTTAATCTGTTCGAGTTTTAAGTATCGTATCGACTTGAAAAGTGTCTTAGTACCAGAAAAGCTTAAATGAATACTGCTCTCTAACCTTCAATAATGGATAATTCCCTCATTTTTTTAAAAACAAGTGAAGTTAGTTTATATTTATGAAGATCTGATTTCAAATATTCAAACAAAAGTTCTTTAAAAAAATAGTTACTTACATATTCAATTCAAGCCGAATGAATCGTTTTCTTGCTAAAGTCTAATAGGAGAACTTTGATTGCAAATTTAAAAATTGAAAAAGCGAAATTGAGCAGATATATTTGTGTTTACGGCCAATTCGAAACATTTAGAATTTAATAAAACAAAAGTGGGAATTGTCCATTGAGTTAAAAACATAGCAGCAATAATGGACGGTGTCCATATTTGGAATCCTTGCACCTAATATGGGCTCCCTTCAAAATTATTTCTGTCGACGAGAGTTTCTTTTTCGTACAGTTTTTTTTTTTTTTTAAATTTACGTCGTATTTTAATCTCTCCGATGTGAGTACAAAACTTCAACTGTCGAAAAGCATGACAGGTTTTTTTCTTTTCTTCTAAGTTATAACTTTAAGAAAAGCAAGGGATAAGAACATTTTTTAATTTTTTTTTTTTTTTTAAAGTTTTTTTTATATGTCATACTGTTTCTCTCTTTTTCGAGTTCACTCAGACTGCATTTAGTCATTTTGACTATCGGTTCTTCCTACAGCTTTTTGAGCCATTGACGGTCCTGCACGTATATATACGTCATAGGATCCCCAGCTTTTCCAGCAATACACAACATTTCTAAATTTATAAATAAAATTTAACCCATTGACGGTCATGGGAATGGGCGGTCGTTTTTTTACAGTTGTTTTGCCTGCAATAGTTTTTAAACTATATTTCTAATTCAAATACATTATTTTTTTTAAATTATTTTTTATTTATTTTATTTTAGATTGGTTATAAAATATAATCATACTAAAAATATTTGAAAAATATTTTATTTTAAATTTTATTTATAAATTTAAAAATGTTGTGTATTGCTAGAAAAACTGGGAATCATGTGACGTATATAAACGTGCATGACCGTCAGTGGGTTAAAATAAAACATTTTTTAGATATTTGTATGAGGATGATAGTCTATAAACTATCTAAAACAAAATAAATAAAAAATAATTTAAAAAAAAATATGTATTTGAATAGGAAATATAATTTAAAAATTATTGCAGGGAAAACAACTGGGGAATTTCGCCCATTCCCATGACCTTCAGTAGGTTAAAAGTTGAAGTTTAGTTATATACACACAGAGCAAGCAAATCTTAAAATACTGCAAAATAACTTAAAGACATTTCCCGTTTTTTATTTGAGCATGTATATTATACATGGTTTATCTATAATAAATATTTTTCATATACCCTTTAGCATTTAGAACTCCCAATTATTAAACGATCAAGCACACCATTAAATTACAATTAAAAAGACACACGATAATTTCAATAATAATCATCCATCATTGCAACAAAACACAACTTATCGGGATATATTCACTGTAAAACTCACCGAGCAGGAGCAGAGCCACCAGAAAATCCGAAACGAGAAGAGTTTTGTCCATTTGTGTGTTCACTGTAACCGAGACAGAAGTGAAAGTAGGGGACGGCATTCATGATTCTTTAATATGTCAACAGCAACAAAAAAGCAAAAAAAAGGGACATTTTTGTTGGGCCTCCCCCATTTTTTTTTTTTTATTTCACTTTCAGTGCTCGCGTGCACGCATTGTGTGACCCTACGTTTGTCACAGGGATTTTTCCTTTGTTCAAATAGCAAAAAATCCCTCATTTCCGAAATGACCCCTAATTGAACAAACAAAATCTGTAGTCGTGTTTATTTTATTATGTATCAATGAAAAAACATTTAATGATTTGTAACGCTATTACATAGTAAGTGAATTAATGATTTGTAACGCTATTACATAGTAAGTGAATTAATGATTTGTAACGCTATTACATAGTAAGTGAATTAATGATTTGTAACACTATTACATAGTAAGTGAATTAATGATTTGTAACGCTATTACATAGTAAGTGAATTAATGATTTGTAACGCTATTACATAGTAAGTGAATTAATGATTTGGAACGCTATTACATAGTAAGTGAATTAATGATTTGTAACGCTATTACATAGTAAGTGAATTAATGATTTGGAACGCTATTACATAGTAAGTGAATTAATGATTTGGAACGCTATTACATAGTAAGTGAATTAATGATTTGGAACGCTATTACATAGTAAGTGAATTAATGATTTGTAACGCTATTACATAGTAAGTGAATTAATGATTTGTAACGCTATTACATAGTAAGTGAATTAATGATTTGGAACGCTATTACATAGTAAGTGAATTAATGATTTGTAACGCTATTACATAGTAAGTGAATTAAGGATTTGTAACGCTATTACATAGTAAGTGAATTAATGATTTGTAACGCTATTACATAGTAAGTGAATTAATGATTTGTAACGCTATTACATAGTAAGTGAATTAATGATTTGGAACGCTATTACATAGTAAGTGAATTAATGATTTGTAACGCTATTACATAGTAAGTGAATTAAGGATTTGTAATGCTATTACATAGCAAGTGAAATCAGAAATTGTATTTTGTTTAAGAATAAATTTTTTCAAGTGTTTACTAATTACTTTTTGTGAATCCTGTGGCTTTCCTTTATCTGTTTTTTAAAGTTTTTCCCCCTACCATCTATTTACACATTTCTAGAAACATTTAATTTATGTATTTAAATTTTTAATGTGTTTGCTGATAATTTTTAAGCAAGGTCTTTCATAATAAGTCATTTCACACAAATAAAATCTGAATTTTTTTTTAAAATTATATCTTGTACTTACAACAAATTTGATGTTAACATACAAATAAAATTTTGTGCAGTGAATATACATGGATTATTTCAGAGATCACTGCCAACTAGATGTCGGAAATATCGATCAAAATAAATATAGATACTATATCGTTGCAAAGAAAAAAATATCGATAAAATATCGATACATGATTTTTTTAATTTGATTTTCAATTTTGCCAGAAACAAAGTTTTTCGGGGCAAATTTCTACTTTTCATGATTGCTTTTTTGTAAGGTGACTACTTTTTCAACTGAAATGGATCTATTACAAAAAAACAGTTATATTTACGCTTAATTAGTGCAGTGATTTTAAGAAAAATTTAGATAATTTTCAATAGTTTTTAAGTGTATGGAAAATACTGAATATTGGTGCAGTTTTGCTGTCTCTCAGCCAAGTTCAAACATTAGTTTTCAAGTTTTCGAAAAGAGAATAAATAAAATCGAAACACATGGAACTGCAAAACGATCATCAAAAAACTAAAAATGTTTGAAAATATCGATATATCGGTGACTTTTATCGATATTTTCAATATCGATATTTTTTTGAGAAATATCGATACAAATATCGTCGTATCGATATATTGCCGACCTTTACTGCCAACAGAGTGCCGATGCGATTTTTTTTTATCGGTACTGTTGAAAGAGGCAAAGCATCTTCAACAGTCTAAACACAACAGCATCGATGCACGACCGAAACAGATAATCTAATAATATACAGCCCGGTGTTCACCGAAGACAGTTCTTGACTTCTAGGTTGGTTGTATTCAGATTATCTGGCGCCGTCAGCAACACGAGGGCTATAATGCGCCGAAACATTTCGTCATTTAACAAACCAACATACATTTACAAACACCCATGCCAACACGGGACTCGAACCCGCAACCTCGCGGTCTAGAAGCCAGCACGCTAACCACTATACCGTTTGGTCGGCTCTTGACTTCTAGGAGATGTCATTGTAAGTCAAGTGGTCAAGTAAATTGATACAGGATTTTAAAAAGAAAATAATAATTTTATTTCAATGTTTTAGATAAACATTTTGAATAAAAATTACACATTTAAAAAGTAATATCAACAGATTCAGAATTTTCAAAGATTATTTTAGTAATTTCAATACCTAGTTATCCTTTTATAGCATTATTCAAAGAATCAATAACTGATGAAAATTACAAAAAATCGTAAGTTGATTGTGATAGTGTTTCTAGTTCTATTACACTTCCTAAAACTTTTCATCACTTCTTTTAATAAGTTTTGGATAAATTGAAAGAGATGTAGGGGTGGAAGTCAGGTCAGCACTAATCTACATGTAATCGCTCCCAGAACCTACACATTAACTATTTCTCAGAAGGTCAGGATTACAGAATATAGCTTGAATAGTGAATCACAACCTAACAACTAACTTAACGACGAAATAAACCACATAGAGAGCTTAGTTAAAAATATAATAAATTTTAATCAATAAACTTTAACTTAAATGAACTCATAACTACTGTGCAGAAATCAACACTTACTGTGTCGAACTAGGACTTGAAGCAAAAAGAAACATTTGATGTGTTGAACTAGAATACGAAGCGCCGGTTACATTTCAGGTGCTGCTTACATAGCACAAGTAATTTGGATAAATCAAAAGTCCTTAGTGGATTGAAGTTTCCTCCAAATCTATATGTTACCTCACATTTGGTTAGATTGAAGATTCCCTAGATTTCCTGAAAATAGGCTCAAGGCCCAACAGGGTTGGTCAAGTGAAAAAAAATTATACGTATATATAAATAGAATTTGCATACATAACACAATGCAGAAATGGATGAATAACATGATAGAAAGTACAGAATTTGTAGAATACAATATAGATGCACCAAAATTGCATATTACATAATATACCAGGATAATTAATAGGATACATACAATTTAAAACAGCTACAGGATCATACATATAATATACAATAGTTACAGGATGATACATAATAATACAATGGTGGACACAGCGTTTGACAATCATACTGGAAAAATACAATACATAATGCAGGCTGAAAAAGTTCATCAAATTCAACTATACGCAAATAAAACTATCCTTTTTATCACTAAATAACCAAATATAGTACATTAAATAACCCAAATTAAATACATACAAATAAAAACAACACCTGTACACACCAGGTCTCGAACCTGGGACCTTCCGCGTGTTAGGCGTATGTGATAACCACTACACTATAGATACACACACCATGGAGTATCACTACACATTTCTCTCTTGGAACCCATATAAAACTTATTGTGGCATATTATATACCCTCCGTATTACATATTTCAATGGTTAAAAGTGCAAAAAATTGTCAGCAAAAACAGCTGTATAGTAGCTCCATAGCTACTAGTAATGTGGTACAGTAAAATAAATGTTTGTTTTCTCCAAAATGTAAGAAATGACGGAAAAACTACCAAATACAACACTGGTCATGGTAGCCCTTAAATGCTCGTTTTTTGTTGTTTACGTCATAGCTCATAAACAAATATATGAAAATCTACGTTTTCGATATTCAGCTACTTTCGAGAATAACATGATAGAAACGTGATAACGATTTCGATAGCAGGATAAACGATCAGCTACTTTCGAGAAAAGATTTTTCGGAAATTTTGGTATTTTGACATTTAAATATACCCTTGGATCAAAAGCAAAATAAACGTCGATACTTACATCGATATTTATTTTTTACACAAACTTTTAAAGTGCACAAATCCAAATATTACATAGTAGAATTGCGTGGTAACCATAGACACTGTTGGGTTAAGACAGTTTAAATTTTTTAACTGTTATTCCAATGTCATCCGCCAAGCACAAAGTCGCGCTTTTTAAAAGTAATATTTAGCAAAAATATATATATATCTATCTTTTCTAAATGGTTAATATTCTCGTGAAATATGTTATAGGTACTTTGCAATGCTGATCTATAATAATAAAACAAGCTGTGTGTCTGTCTGTCTGTGGCTCTGTGGATCTATAGAAACCTACTTAATATTGGAGTAGAGCTGTGCAATTTTCAACAAAGGAAGTTTTGGCTTTCTAATTTTATGTATGTCAAACAGAATGTGGAAATTTTAATTAGTTCTTTTTTAATTAATTTTTTTAATTAATTTATTTTTTACAAAGTGACTTCAAATAGAGGTACAGCTCTGAAATTTTCAACATAAGTAGTTTTAGCTTTCTAATTGGACTTTTGAAAAACAGAATGTTAAAATTTTAATTTGTTTTTTAATGAATTTTTAATTAATATTTCCACAAAAAGCGACTTCTAATAGGTTTAGAGCGCTGAAAGTTTCAACATAAGTAGTTTTGACCTTCTAAATTTGCTTTTTACAAACATCGCATGTTAAAATATTCTTAAAGGGGTGTTGTATTATAGTTATTAACGGGAATTTTTTTTATTGTTTCTCGACAAGGGAGGGACTTGAAATATTAAAGCTTTACGTAGCAATTAGTGTTTAGTCTGTGAAGTGACCTTACGCTTAAGCAGCAATGAACCTTTCATAGAGAAAAGCGAGCTCATGTTTGCATAGCAATGAACCGTTCAACGAATTAAGTAAGCCTGTGCTTATGTGTTAATGACTTTTTCTGCGAGCGAAGCGAGCTCGATTATCCCGATTTTACGTTGCAATGAACCTACCGGGGAGCGAAGCGCCAAAAATTGGGGTCTATACACCAATGACGGATTTCCACAACGTGGGGCTTCACAGCTGGCTAAAATAATGCACATGGTAAAATTTCGTGGCGAAGCACGGGTATTTAGCTAGTATTAATTAAAAATGAAATTAAAAAAATACTTTAGTATTTTGGAATGCAATAATTGATAAACTTTGATTATGAACAAAATTGTAATTTTTCGATGAACGTAATAACATATTATTGAATTACAAATAAACAATAACACATATTCTTTCCTTGATAAGTAATTAATAAACGATAATCTGTAGTGATTGTGAGAAGTAGGACAAAATAAAAGATATAACTTGTTCTAAATTTTGTCGATTTTCGTATCAGAAATCGTATCTGTAACCTTAGAAGATATACAAACATAGATTTTCAATATGCATTGTTACGAAGTAATTGTTGACATCTTTTTTCCTGCCAAAGTGCATACATTCCTTCGGGATGGTTTGTTCATACCGTACTGAAAACCTCATGATCAATTGCTAATAAAATAGTTCCATTGACTGATGTGGGCCATATACGATGAAATCGAGGCCTTATTGATTGTAAATCTGAATGTGTGCTGTAGGAACAATATTGAATCTGTGTTTGTAGACTGATATCATATGTGATTGCACTTGTAACCTTGTACTTCTACGTTAAGCCACGCAAACGGGAGAAATTTCTTGGGATTTTTTTTTTTTTTTTTTTTTTCCTTTTCATTATTTTTGTCAATTTAATAAAGCTGTGATTGGTTGAAAAAATAAATATTATACTATTCGTTAGTAAAAAAAAAAATATTTGCTTAATGTTAATTTTTATCACTAAACACAATCATTAAAAAACAAAAAAAATCTTTGGAACTATTAAGTAGATTTTATAAATAACTAAGGGTCATCGCACAAAATTCAATTACAATATTATATAATATTGGTCATTGTAGTAAAATTGGACATTGTGTTACTTTCCATTTTCTTATTTTCTCTCATTTGAAAAAAATTGCCAGTTTGGAGTTATTTTTAACAATAATTTTTACCAGGGCAAAAAGAAAAAACAAACACCTTCGCTGATAAGGTGATTCTGGCGATATACTTTACGATAATCCTTATATTATCCTTTACTGTAAGTGAAACTGAGTAGAGAAGAAAAAACGATCGTTAATGAGGTATGCTCAAGGAGAGGGAACTCTGTTGAAAACATTCGTTTTTCAACTGTTTACGCCTTTAAAGTATTTTTACAGGAATTCCGAAGGTGGGGATGTTTCCGAACACCTTAAAAAATATTTTTTCTAAACAAAAGAGTTTTCTAATTTTGCTTGTAACCTCCGTGGCTAACACAAGCCATTGAGGTTATAAATAAGAAGAAATAAGTAGATTGCCATGCTTAAAACCTAACCTAAAAGACTGAGGATACACTGGCTTTACTTTTAAAGAAAAAATTGGCTATCTGATAAAAGTTAACGGCAAAAGTATGCTTAATACTAAAAGGAATAACGTTACTGAACATGGAGGTTACAAGAACAAAAAGTACTCACCAGATTTTTGAAGATTTGACAGCTTTTTCACAAACAATATAAAACTACTTACATCCAACAACATCACCAGACAAAATGGTTAACTTGAGCTTTACTTTAACTCTGGTAAAGAAGACTGTACTGCTATCTAGTAGAATTTTAATCAAGTTAAAGATATTCCATGGAGGTTACCTCAGCCCCCCATGGACAACTTATGTGCTTAAACTAAAGTGGTAAAATAAATTAAACTTCTATTTCTTTGTGATTAGTTAATTATTTATATAATAAATGAAAGTTTAGCCTATATTTTTCCACAAGTATATTATTAATCAGGTTTATTTCTTCAGTATACACCAAAAAAACAGGGGTGACATTCCATGGAGGTTACATTTCTCATACTTTTGGATTTAAAAAAAGACAAGAATAAGAAATAAATATGTTTAAATAAGGACTGAAAACATTAAATGTAAACTTTTTTCTACTTAATACCAATTTCCTCACTTAAAGGAATAAATATTAAGCCAGTAAAAGCACAGGGACTGAAATTTCCCCTTAATTTCAGAATCGCCCGTGGAGATATCAATTTCTGATAGTTATACCCGTTTAATTTATAAAATAATTTCAAGGCTTAAGTGTTTTGTGTACAAGAATGGAGACAGGTCAAGAGGTCATGCATATAAGTTATTTAAAACCCATTTTTACTTGGAGAATGGGGAACATTACTTTTAGAGTGATTGATAAATGGAACAATCTGCCAGACAACATAGTAAATTGTACCGCAGTCAGCAGATTTGAAAGACTGCTGGATCTATACTGGGGGATTGCTCTGAAAAGTTAAATTTTGGCCAATCTAGATGGACTATGTACCTACAGATGGTTGATAACCATCTGTATTCTGCAGTTACTTGTTACCTGCCTTCAGCTGGTCGCCATTTTCGTATTTGTGTAAAATATATAACAAGATACAAATGTGACATGTTTCTCAAGTAGACTGCATATTTACTAATCACAATGATGTAAAAAAAAAGAAAAGTTTCCAGTTTTAAATAAATGGAAAATTTCAGAAATTATTTAAAAAAAAAAATCAATGTTTGTGTATATGTTTAAAAATATCAACTTTATGTTTGGATATTTATGGAATAACTGTGTGACAAATTGCATTTATGATTCGTGATTGTATTCGTGCAACCATTGTAGTACATGAAGCAGCATCTATTGTTTAGGATGGACAGTCAGACGTCATAGTTATCTTTATTGATTAATTGATTTTACCTAAGGGTACATGACATTAGATTTTTCTACAAAATACATTTTTTATACTTCCTCTTGCTATATGATGTTTCAGTTTTCGACTAATTCTGGATTTTCCAGACGCGTGACAACTATGTCTCCAGCCTCTGCAACTCTCAACATAAAAAATTGAAAATCCCTACAGAAGTCCCTAAAAATCAGAAACTAGGGAAAAACCAGAGTCACAAAGAGCCATTGCAAACGTCCCAGAAGAATCCTCCCATTGATATGCCTTTTCATCCTGACACGCCCTCGAACAGCAGGTGACAACGGTAATTGTCGCCGGTACGGCTTTTGTAAGGCCATTATACGCATCTCAAACCAGGATGTGGACAAACATCATATGTCCCTAATACACAATTAAAGTCTTCACCAGGAGAAAAGAAGCTGGACAGTTGAATCGGCAAAAAGTAGCCAAACTCTGTCACTGGTGCCAAGGTTGTTTAAATATTTGAGACAGCGGGTTGAATTGAATTTGAAGGTGGATTTCCCTTTGCGTGGAAAAAAGAGATCACCATTGGAAAAAAGAGATGACATTGTGGATTTTAAAAACAGATGGTATGGTGGGTAACGACCTTGTAATGACTGGGCATGAGGTGGGGCTATGATGCAAGGGTGATTATTAATATTTTAAGGATAAATGTATAAAGTGAATACACTCTTTCGTGTTGAATTTGAATCATTTTGAAAGTTGTCTGTGTGTTTGAAAAGGAGATATGCAGATATGGTATGGTGGTTAATAACCTTGTTTAATTTTTTTGGGGGGAGATGTGATGCAATGCTATTTATTAATGGACTCATGTTATGCAAGGTATACACAAAGTTGTTTTGCAGGAACTGGACAAACATTGAAATAGGAAGTGTATTATTTATTAATTTGTTTCCTCTTCCTGTCTCGAAATTTTACTCGACGCAAGGTTTTTATTTCGTCATGCACATTTAGTCTATGGAATTTTTATAATTTTAGAGTTGTGCGATCACTTTAACTGTAACTTCCGTAAAGCTCATAAGCGGTTTCTGCACTGCAAGAAGTTGAAGCCATTTGAATACTGTCCCCAACAATGGAATGCAATAGGTTGCCTATGATTACCGACAGACGTAAACTGGTATGGGAGAAAGTTGCTAATATGGGATCTGTATGGTGATTGCTAAGTCTTCTTCAGCTTCAAGTCTATAACTAAGAATGCACTATTCAGTCCTATTGCAAATCAGTGTGTAAGACCCAAAAGAAATACAGGCTATCTTGAATGTTCCTTTCATCTACGCATTTGAAAGTAGCATATGTTAGGAGATTGAACTTCTTTTATGAAAACTAGTTAGGAAGTTGCATGTTTCAGGCTGCACTAACATTTTCGACCAATGGCCGACACTGAAATCACCATTTTTACTATCCGAAAGTTAGACCTAAAAGAAAAGTAATCTGAAGGGTGAAAAGTAACTTTCCAGTTGATAATTGGTATAAAATTATATAAAGGTTAATTATTGTAGGTTATTATTTTAGCTTAACCCCTTCAATAACTAAGAATGCACTATTCAGTCCTATTGCAAATCAGTGTGTACGACCCAAAAGAAACACAGGCTATCTTGAATGTTCCTTTCATCTACGCATTTGAAAGTAACATATGTTAGGAGATTGAACTTCTTTTATGAAAACTAGTTAGGAAGTTGCATGTTTCAGGCTGCACTAACATTTTCGACCAATGGCCGACACTGAAATCACCATTTTTACTATCCGAAAGTTAGACCTAAAAGAAAAGTAATCTGAAGGGTGAAAAGTAACTTTCCAGTTGATAATTGGTATAAAATTATATAAAGGTTAATTATTGTAGGTTATTATTTTAGCTTAACCCCTTCAATAACTAAGAATGAACTATTCAGTCCTATTGCAAATCAGTGTGTACGACCCAAAAGAAACACAGGCTATCTTGAATGTTCCTTTCATCTACGCATTTGAAAGTAACATATGTTAGGAGATTGAACTTCTTTTATGAAAACTAGTTAGGAAGTTGCATGTTTCAGGCTGCATTAACATTTTCGACCAATGGCCGACACTGAAATCACCATTTTTACTATCCGAAAGTTAGTCGTCGACCTAAAAGAAAAGTAATCTGAAGGGTGAAAAGTAACTTTCCAGTTGATAATTGGTATAAAATTATATAAAGGTTAATTATTGTAGGTTATTATTTTAGCTTAACCCCTTTTAGTGCCGCGCGAAAACGGATACCTGTGCGAAGATAACGGGAGGAATTTAACGAATTTACTAGGGGTTGGAAAAATGCTCAGAAAAACCAAACTAAAATTATATTTAAAAAATTCAAAATGCAGCGTATTGTAGGAGAAAAGGAGAATAATTTCATACCAATTATACTACTTCAATACTTATAAAATATCATAGAAATAACAGCAATATAAACTACGATAGAAAACATAAAGAAGAGTTGCTTTTGTACAAACAATATCTACACCTGTCATCGCTTGATCAATTTTGTGTCAGTCTCGTAGCATGAAATATAAGTACTATATAATTTTCAATAAATACTTATATTTCATACTACGTTGGTGCTTCGGCACCAACCAACAGATAACATAACAAAAAGTTCTAATAAATAATTGCAATTGAAAGAACTTGAACCATTTATAACGATTTATAAAGTTATTTTGAAATACATAACTCTTGTGATGAGTAATAGGAGCCAACGCTTGAGCAACGATATATCATCGTTGGAACTTTTCGCAAATGTAGCGAATAACGATATATCGTCGTTCGGCACTAAAAGGGTTAAACATCAAGAGTAACGGAGGACTCAATCATTTTAGCATTTTACTAAAAAAAAATAAAAAAATCGTGACTTACCATATTTGTTCAAGCCTGGCCTAATTCAAGTCATTTTATACCCCAGCCTAAATACTGGCTTAACTGATGTCTAGATACATCTGATATACGAGGCCAGAGTGCTAACCTTAAAGCAACCAGGTGGGCATACTTTAAAATGTATTTATGTAACAAACACTTTAAAAATTGTAAATTATAGTACAATTATAGATGAAGGGCCACGGCAAAAAACGTAAATTGTAATATGATTATAATTGAAAGGTGACTGCAAAGAACGATTTACGTTCATTTTTTTTCGAAATCGATGTTTTCCCGCCATCTACAAAGTTATAGCAGATAGTTTAACCACTCGGAGTCCTCTGGCAAATAAATATCATGTTTCGTGAGACTTTGAGCAGCCATTTACCTCAACCCTGATCAGCTTCTCTGGAGAATCAAGAAAAAAATCTTTCCCTTAGCCATTCAATTATAAATAGGCCAAAATTTAGAGACATTTATTCTTATTTCAGTAATCGCCATACCATTCAACTGACCAATGTCCATTCATTTTCGCCCATAAATAAGTCATTTGTGAAGGATGACCAAAAGGCAACCGAAAGAGAAACTCTTTTCTCACTGAATATTAGTATTGTGACCATTACGAATATTCTCTCTGAATATTCTACACTTGAGAACGATCGATCGTCTTGGACAGCAAGGTAGGTAGGTTTCTTGAATAAAATTTCATTCCAAAGATGTAAGTAGAGTCAGCTCTCGTCTAAAATATATAATAAAATATGTTTAGAAAGATAAGGAGTTTCAGCTGGAAAGAAATAGTAATCGAAAAACAAATTTCAGCCATCTATCAACATTTCTCTTTTCATGTCAACTTTAAACTTAAGTCACACAACCTGCCTTATTTTTCTCTTATTGATATGATACACAAAAATAGAACACAAGCGAGAAACTAGTAACAGATTTCACAACAAACAGTTTGATGTATTTTTACCTTGATTTATAACGAATTTATTAAAAATATATTATTTGCTATAATACTTAAAATAATAATAATCTTTTTATTAGACAAAACAGCAGAAAAATATAAAAAAGGCATTATTAGGAATTGCAAAAGCATAAAATAAAGGTACGCGATTTTTTAATCACATATGCTAAGAAATAAGTGTTCCAAATACAGTGCTAAAAAAAACCGTTAGGGCCGAGAGAAAACATTTATTATTTTCACAACTATGCATTTGAGTTTTTGTAAATTTTTATATAATGCAGACAATGTCATTTTCAATTATATAAATAGAAAGATCAAGACAAATTTATTTGATTTTTAATTTCATTTTTGTTTTTGCTCATGCGACGATCTGGAGAAAATAATAGGGACTTGCTCAATTTCAAATAGGTTCTCATTTTATTTTATTCTCGCACTATTTTATCATGAAGCCAAATTTTCTGAATCACTCGCTTGTCAGAGAGATATTTCCACTTTGTGAAAATTGAGTAGACCAAAAAATTAACACCGATTGAACAAGGTAAGATATTTAACTTTAAAAAATGTGTTTTAAAATTATCGGGAAATGGCTAAGAGATTACACAAATATAACACTGCAGGATATATTAAAAAAAATAAGGATAATTATGCTTTGGGGAAGGGTAAATGCCGTTGTTTTCACTGACTCCTCAACAAACGAAATGTTTTATTAACCGACCAACTCCCAAACAACTTTCTCCCTCACAAATTATGAGTGACCAGGGACGTATTGGCCATTGGGTTGTCCGGTGCAATTACCGGGCTGGTCAGTGTCTGTAAAAAATGGGCTGATCCGTTTTTTATTTTATTTTGCTTTTCCATTATTTTTCAATATAAATAGTTGCCTTCCTTAAGGTATTTTAAAAAAGCCCAATGCAATCAAATCTCACTCCCCCCCCCCCCCATACACACACACTCTCTCTAACCCGGTTTTATAAAATTTATATATTGTCGAATAACTTTTTATCTATTTCTTAACATTTAAAATTAAGGATGTCATTTTCTAATAAACTTTTTCATTAAACCTGGACATTCTTTAGTTGACAATTTAGATTTCTTTTAATTTTTGCATTTTACATGTGTTTATTTTAGTTTTGGTCAGTAATTAATTAACGGTATGTGGAAACTAAGTTCACTCAAAAGAGATATAAATATAGTAAAGGAAAAGAAAATTTGATTTAATTAAACTAATTATTATAACAATTCCATAATTTAAATTTATAAACAAAATTATTTAATTAATGAAATTAATTATTAAATATAAATATTCCACACACACAATAATAAAATATGTTAATTATTAAAACTAATTACTGGAATTTTTTATTAATTATGATTATTAAAATTTTATTGATGATGATATTGAAAATTTGGGCCGACATAAATCTAAAATTACCGGGCCGATTTATGTCCCCAGTACACCCCTGTGAGTGACTCATTCATTTCTTGCACTAGCCACTAAGTGGGCAATACTACGATATCAAAACACCCTACTATACAATTCAGTAAAAAGATACGCCAAAGCTTATGCGCCAACCAATGAGTGGTGCATCTTGAGTTTGCAACGAAAAATTTCGGTTTTTGGGAAAAAAGGCGAAAATTAGTTTTTTTTTGGTGGAAAAAAAACAACTATGTCGATGGACCAAACAGTTTTAAGCACTACTGTCGAGGCCTTCGAACTAAATCACTCAATTCCTCGTGGGGTCAATTTGCTGGTGGCACATAGGGGCGGTTTTGTTATTAAAGGAACAATAGAAATGCTTATATGAAAACAAAGACTGCATCAGAAGCTTACCAAAACACCCTTACAGAAAATTTATGGTTGCAGGTGCCTTTGATGACTTTTGAAGAGTGCATAAGTTCCAGAAGGACAATGCGTCCAAACATAATTCGAGCATCACCTAAGTCCTGCCTCAAGCCAAATGATGTCCAATGTCTTGATTGCCCATTAAGAAGCCCTGACCTGAACTCAACAGAAAATTTATGGGTATTCTGATGCGTGAAATTTATGGAAATGGTAAATTTACAACTTCTAAGATGAGTTTACAAAGGATGAAGCTGGAAGAGCATCTTAAAGGATACTTTAAGATTTTTTTCTGAATTCTATGACTTCGAGAATGATTAAATTAATAGAAAAGAAAGAAATATTTTTGAATTATTAGCAATTTCGTCAATAGTAATTTATGTGGCATTAATATTTTTTCCAGTTTTCTACTTGTTTAAGTATAAAGAGAAAAAAAAAAGTTTGATATAAAATAAATTAATTTTTTGTAATATTTTCATACAATTAAAGACCAACTTTCAAAAAGCTGAACAAAAAACTACTGTTAAGAATGACCTGAAATTTCACCTGTATATACTCGAAGAAGGGAGAAAATATATGGCATAAAGGAAAAAAAAAATAAAAAAAATTGCCATATGCTTTGGTACAAGAAAAAATTTCATGTTTTTGAAATCATCCATTTTGAAAATTGAAATTTAATTATCATCACTTTGGGATGATTAAAATTAACATTATTAAAATTTTCATAAGCAAACATCTATTTAAACGTTGTTTAGTAGTAAGAAGAAAAAATAGCTTTTCTTATGAGAGTGTGTAACTTTGACAAAAAAAAAAGTATTGAATTTTAGTCTCCGATAAAATTTCAAAAATCATGTAAAAAATAGCATTTTTAAAATAGTACTTTAAAAAAAAGTAAAACCGGACTCTTTACTGATTTTTGTATATATATCTTTATTGTACTGAAGAATTTTGCTTTCAAAACTTCGTCAGTAAACTCGAGAAGAAATATACCCACGAAAAGAAAAACAGCATGTGGTGCCATCTATCAAATTTGTAATGTACTAGAAATGAAAGTGATAAATTTATCCAGATTACAATAATAATAAATGTATTTTTATATATGTGAGGAGACTGCATTAAATAGAATCAAAACCTCCATTCCAAGTTTTAAATTTTCCATGTAATGAACACAACTAAATAAGTTTCTTGTTCTGTTAAGCTCAAACTTCTCATGCATTGATATAAATTTTTAAGAAATTAAATGCTATCAAGAATTGAAAAATATATATGTTCTAGCTTCTACACTATATAAATGACAATAAAAACTTTTACAAAATATTTTTTCTCTTCTCCTATGAAAATATTCTGAAACAAAACTACAAATGCAACAAAAAGTTCGATTGGAAAAGTCCTTTCAACACTACGATCTCCAAAATTTAACCAGAAGTAGGAAATTTGAACAGAAAGTCAGTTTTCAATATTTTAAATATCTACATTAAATACTGCAGACATGTATCATGCATCACTTTGGGTCTATAATTACATGAAATTCAATCGGAATTGTTTTAAATATCGACAGGAGAATTCTTAGTTTAAATTTTGGCTCAAAATAGAGACAGTAAATATGAATTTAGGTATTCAGCGATAAGTTTTCACGCCAAATGTGTACATAAACTCACTAACTTAGTGACATTTTTCTTGGTTGAAAACATAAAATTTGGTGCGTCTTGGGTGTTTCTGTTATCATATCCACCTTAACAGTAGAAGCTTTATACGTGGTTATATAGAAGATTTGCGACTATACTAAACTTCAACTTAACTAGACATCACTTAGACGGTAGATCGTCACAGTGCTCATAGGTATTTAATCCATTTTGACGGCGTGAAAGCATAATGTTCGCCAAACCACAACCCTATAGAGAACAAAAGGCTATATATAAGGTTTGGCGAGAATTATGTCTTCACTCCGCCAAAATGGATTAAATACCTATGAGCACTGAGACGATCTATCGTCTAAGTGATGTCTAGTTAAGTTGAAATTTAGTATAGTTTTATAATTAAGCAAGTAAATGCGCATTTTCTTATACTGGGAGGAATGTATTTTTGTTGCTTCATTTTTCACTTTTCATTACTTTGAATTTACATGTACGAAAATTTAATTCTTCTTATACGTGATTTTTCAATTTCTACTAAATGTAGTTTTCTAATATTAGTGAAATGGACACATCATCTTTTTCCATCTCCCTCTCCGCTAGCCAAAGAAAAACTGCAAATAACTCTTTTAACAGTAGATGTGTGTGTATCAGATTTGGATTGTGCTTAGTATTTAGTACTGCGAGTAGGACTTTAAGACAACTGATGCCAACATTTCCCATGTTATTACAAACTCAAGTTATCTTTGCTACATGTGGCCGCTGAAAGCAAAGTGCAATAAAACCAAATCACATACAGGTACATTTCAGAAATATTGATATTATAAATAAATTTTCTCATGTACAGCGCTACTGTTACCGTATCTTTTTATCTCCAGGATTTTATCTTCTACGTACATAACGTAGTGAGGTAAGCCTATAAAATATCTCTATCTTTCCATCTGACCAACAATACAGCATTCCTATACAAAACCACAAATGCTACAGATACGAGCGATATATGAAATGAATGGCCTTTTAATGTCTCGTGTACAAATAACAGATACAACTCCTAGACACCAGAGATCTCTTTTATCTAGGGAATAGGGTATCAAGCTGGAAAAGCAAAGGTCGCCCGATCGATCCCCGGCGCCCACACAGAAAGTTCATACACTTTAGCTTTACTGAAACGAGTTATTCCACAAAGTGGAAATCGGAACCACCAGAAATTGAGATCGTAGGTCCATTTCCATACCATAAATCATAAGGCAACACATATAAGAACATGTGTCATGCACGTTGATTCAACGATCTCGGGGACATTAAATTTAAACGAAGGCTCTAACAGTTAAGTGCTTCAAAAATTGACTGGAAGAATGATTCTATGTCGCTTACTTAGAAGTTCATTTCAATTCTCATTAGTAAGCTGGGTAAAGTTTAATCAGAAATTCCCACTAGAGAAGGCTCTAAAATTTGATCTCAGTAGTACTTCCAAACATTAGAACATTGGGTACTAACATATTGTCCCTTTGAACGTTGGCCGAGAGAAAAAGTTCACCGTACTTATTCTCTAAGTCCGTCGAAATGGTCTCAGGCAGATATCCAATCCACCCCATGAAATAAATATCTCTAAATTTCGATAAATTCAAAGAAAGATAAGAATCTTACCTGGCTCTTTGTCGGATGGACAGCCGGCGTACTTTATGGTATTGGGTTGGCACCTGACATCAAGAGTTGAACCTAAAATCCTCTGCTTCACACCTCTACACTTATGAAAAGAAAGTTCATTATTATTCAAGAATAGGAGTCTAGATGCTTTTAACTTGGATTTACTTAAACTTCTTAAAGGACGATCACAGGACACTACATACAAAAGCAAGTACAGTTACAGAAGTGAATTTGTTAAACAGTTACATTATTCTCAAAGGCGGTCTGCCATCTGGTGGTGGAATGTTCAATTATTTTGGATAGTCAATTCTTAACACTCCACAGCTGAAGCTTTCCACCAGACATTGCTCCAAGATGAAATAGACCTCTGAAGAGTTCAGACGTTTCACACTTTTTTTTTTTCTCCTTGAAAAAGATCGCCAACGGTTGATGTAATGTAAGTATCGAACCTTACAATTTCTTACAAGTTCGCAGCGTTAAAGTATAGGATATGAACTTTGATTTTTAGCAACCAATCGTTTCGCCAAACTTGCCAAAAATCACCAAAGGTTACCATTGTCAACCTATTTATAGGATGATATTGCTGGCACGAATGTCATCAAATATTACATTCTTGGCATCATTACTTCTAAGAACACTATACAGTCACAGTCAAAAGTGAACGTACACCTCCTTTTTAAAATCAAATACATCGAGAAAAATTAAACATCAAGTAGAAATTCAAACTTTTTTTTATATAGAACAGATATATCAAATATTATGTCAAAGTTATCACTAAAGAAAATAGAATCATAAAATATGTAAAAACGACACTTACGTATTTGTGAAAAATGGTACAACTATACTAGTCAAAAGTGATCGTACAGCACTGTACAGCCCTTAGGAGAAATAGTGAAAATGATGAAAAGAGTTACTTGTCTGTTCGAGGTATCATTACAAGATATTATGTGACTGGAACTATTTAGATGTGTCCACGTTCAGGGCAACCAAAGAAATTATATGTCATAGTCTCAAAAAGAAAACCTACTTTCTGTAAGGCGAATCGTCGTGAACGTCTGCTATTTTTCAAAGGCTTCTCAAATACCACCCAATAGAGTATTAGAAGAATATTTTATTTACAGATGAATCTAAGGTTGAAGCATTGATACATCCAAAATTTATATGACTGAAAATTCTAAACTACAGCAAAGAAATATAGTGTCGAAAGTGGAGTATGGTGGTATATACCAAATAGTTTGAGGGAACATAGCGGCTTCAAGTGTAAGCGAATTTGCTTTTGCAAACTCTAAAACGGATATATTTTTATCGACTCATTTATACTGCAATAAAAAGATTGTAAAAGTATTAAAAACTAGGGATGTGGAACATCGCACAGCTTTCAATTACACTATAATACTAATGTCAATTTGTGTCATTTACCGTTTTTATGTTTTCCTCATTCATTTAGAAAAAAAATTAGATGATTTTGGCGTACTTCGATAATTCTTATATTATCCTTTTTTATAAGTGAAACTGAGGAGAGGCGAAAAAAATAGAACTCTGTGTTAAAGGTATTCGTTTTTCAACTTTTTACGCCATTAAAGCATTTTTATGGGAATTTTGGAGGTGGTGATGTTTAGAACACATTAAGAGGCATCACCACAGCGATTGCCGTTTCTTAGCAATTATTGATAAACATGATTTTTTCAATGGTAGTTATGAGTATGCGCGATTTTGACGAAAACCTTAATGGTAGATCCACGTACCATCACCAACCCGCACACCCAATTTGATTGGTTGTTTTCAGATTAGCTGGCGCCGTCAGCAACACGAGGGCTATAATGCGCCGAAGCATTCGTCATTAGACAAGCCAACATACATTTACAAACACCCATGCCTAACACGGGACTCGAACCCGCAACCTCGCGGTCTAGAAGCTAGCACGCTAACCACTATACCGTTTGGTCGGCACACCCCCAATTTGAACATTGCAAGTCAATTTGTTCGGGAGTTATGCTGACCCCAGACACACATACATAAACACAGACAGACATTTTTTTCTAGATCACTATTTTGAAATCAGGATCTTCCAAAACGTGGAGCCGACCAAACGGTGTAGTGGTTAGCGTGCTAGCTTCTAGACCGCGAGGTTGCGGGTTCGAGTCCCGTGTTAGGCATGAGTGTTAGTAAATGTATGTTGGCTTGTCTAATGACGAATGTTTCGGCGCATTATAGCCCTCGTGTTGCTGACGCCGCCAGATAATCTGAAAACAACCAACCTCCAAAACGTGGAGAAATGCAAAAAAAAAAAAAATAATAAAAAAATGAGAATACTTTGACCGAATACTATACTTTCATTACCCTATGTAAGCATATGAGTTATTGAAAGTAAAAATGTATACGAAACTTCTTTGTCTGTAAGTAGGACAGTCACAAGGGCCGCGTATCCCAGTCGGGAGAGTATCGTTCTCGCAACTAGAAGGTTGCGAGCCCTGAGGTTGCGAGTTCGGGCCTGGGACCCGACTAAAGACCGCCGTGTTCGCTAATGGTGACTGGAGCACGTTAAACCAGTCATGGTCGCAAAGTCCTCCAAGCTCCCATACAAATCAATACCTCTGGGGGTGGCAAAGCCAAGTCTTCTGGTGGAATCTTCTGCTTGGTGATGCCTCTAAATTAAGAAGTTTCACATACGGTCGGTAGTACTGCCATCTACCGGATAGCTACCGAAAGAGGTAGAAATGAACTCTGCGGCGGCTATAGGTAGACTTGCGCACTCCCTCTTGCGAGTGTGCTCTTACATCCTGTGCAGTACTGCCCACTACCGATCTGTACGGGATATGGGGTTGGTACAAAATGCTCAAGCAGAGGTACCTTAGTCCCCATAGTCCTTGATAAGAAGAAGAAGAAGGACAGTCACACCAAGCATCCAGTTGTAATAGAGAAGCTATGGCTCCATTACCACTCACCATAACAACAACTGAATTCCAAGCAAGATATCACTTTGAAATGTATTGAAAACGACATGGAAAGTCATTAGGATAACATAAAAAAAAAAAAGTTTATTCATTGCCCAGGAGACTCAAAACAGTCATAAGGGTTCGCGTTGAGCAAAGCAAAATATTAATTGTTAAATTTTAAGTTGACTAAGTTAAAAATAATTTTGCTGTACGGTGACTTTTTCTGTATTACTTTTCTTTTTGATTGAACAAATATTTAAAAAAATATGTATTTTTCATATTTATGCAAAATTTTCGAAGTAATATTTACCTTTGGGGATATAATTTTTTTACATAAAAGTGATCCTTTTCCCTACTTACTAAGTACGCATTTGAAAACTAAGTTTTTCAAATTTGAATGTGTACTTTCACCTTTGACGCTGACTGTGTACAATAGAAGCTCGAATGAAAATATATATTTTTTTACATAAAAGTTATCCTTTTCCCTACTTACTAAGTACACATTTGAAAACTAAGTTTTTCAAATTTGAATGTGTACGTTCACCTTTGACGTTGACTGTGTACAATAGAAGCTCGAATGAAATATATATTTTTTTACATAAAAGTTATCCTTTTCCCTACTTACTAAGTACACATTTGAAAACTAAGTTTTTCAAATTTGAATGTGTACGTTCACCTTTGACGTTGACTGTGTACAATAGAAGCTCGAATGAAAATATATATTTTTTTACATAAAAGTTATCCTTTTCCCTACTTACTAAGCACACATTTGAAAACTAAGTTTTTCAAATTTGAAGCTGTACGTTCACTTTTGACGCTGACTGTGTACAATAGAAACTCGAACATAAATGATGTTCAATAAATAAAAACTGATCTACCAATATAAATGAAACATGATCTTAAAAGACGGAAGCCGTGTCTGCATCAACTGGGTAAAACTCTAATAGTTTCATTTACAAAGCAAAGAGGTAATTGGAGAAAATGACAGGTTATGCAGCTACATCCCGGATGTCATCCAATCATCATCAGTTTACTACAGAAAAAGGATGCAATCATTAGTCAACTCCTTGGCTAATTCATTTGGGTTAGCATGGGTGCAATCAGTTTCTTAGTAAAATATGTTTCAATAGAGTATATTTATTTGCCGCGCAATCCTCTGTTACTTTAAAACTTTAAATCAAAAAAATGCCCAATTTTTAAATTCTTTATATTAACCCCGATTTTGAATGTGGCTGGGTGTGTCGATGGCGGGCAAATCTGCGGAGGTCTTATTAAACTCCTGGCCGTTATCCAATAGGGCTGAATTTTGGAAGATAGATTCAATTTAGATGGCAATGCATTCTACCAAACTTTGGTGGATGTCACTTTCACTAAAAGGTCACTTTTATGGAAATCTAATAAACCAACTTGCCGTCATCCAATCTCGCTGAAATAACAGTTAACCGATCATTGAAGAAACTCTTTCCTGTTGCCAATTTTGTTTGAATAAATAATAAAATTGTTTTAATCAGAATAAATAAAAGATATGTGAGTGCATAAATTCAAATTCACTTTTAATGAATACATTTTTTAAAGTAGTTTACCGCATAACTTGCTGATAGAGAAGTTTTTAATACTTAAAATTAGATGTCACTACCAAGCACACGCTGGCAACAGATACGACGCTTTTTAAATGAACATAAAAATTGGTAATGATTATAAAGGATTTAGATTAAAAACTGTATGGGTTGTATTATTGTTTGTATACTCAGAGCGTACGATTGCTATATATTCTTTACATTTAGTGCTCCGTTTCAAACAAAAATGGAGCACTTATTGAATCACTTTCTTTGTCTGTTCTACCGAAACTTTGACAGTTGAATTAGTTAGTCGATTTAAATGATATTCGGCATACCTCTAATTCATACTGTTACGAATTTTGTATATTTGTAAATATTTCGTAGTGTTAATTTTGTAAATAGATAAATTGCTGTACATTTCACATAAGACAATGCAATGGTTTGTTTCCCAGCAATGAGCCTCCCATCGCTTGATAACGGGTTTTACAGAGGTAACTCTGGGAAGCGAGTTTCAAGAGGCAGGGCATTTAACATTATGGTAATGGGAATCTCGCCAAATTGGCGAGATAGAGCCAAGTTGGCGATGGTTTTGGCGACTAATTTTTGTCGCCAAATTTGGCGACATTTTCGGTACATGTATGGTACATGTATCCCTTGTGTACATGTATCCCTTGTACATGTATATAGGGACTTTTCAACTACATTCTGGAAAGTTCTCCAAATGTCTATGGGCCTGATTCTGATGTCAAGGCGAGTCGGAATAAAAGGCGTAATCGAGGATAGTTGGAGACATTTCAACTTTTTGCGATTCTGATCTCAAAATTCCGTTTGACGGGCTATTCGACTTTACGGAATACTACTCGGCTAGTATGGAGTAGGCGAGTAGCCAAACTACTGTCGGAATATCGGAAGAAATGATTTTTGATTGGTTCTTTGCGAATTACCCGGGGTTATTTTTTTTAATAGAATGTCGAATGAAATACTCTAACAGATTTGCAAGTTCTCATAATTTCTTGAAGCAAATTTGGGAAAAACAGGGTAAATATTCTTTTCGTAATATTTTATTTGTAACTTGAGTAATTCATTATTATTCATTGATGAAGTGAATAGTTTAGCTAGCGAGATATTTTATTTAGTAAATATATTAGAAATACAGAAAATTCTTTGTTACGATTGATCCAATTCTCTTTGAAAAGAAGGAATTAAAGGGTTTCCATTTGAAAGTATTTAATTTTTAAGCAAAAAAAAATCCTTAGGGTCCTATAGTGCATATTTGTGCGTTTCAACTATGTATATAATAAACTGTTGTGTTCGATAACAAAAACGTACACTTTAAATTTTATCGTAAGAACAATTTATCTTAACAGTTATTTTGCATCCTCTCTTATTTCGTCTCTATCAAGTAAAGTTGTAGCAATTTATTGTTCAAACATTTCCATAACTTTGTACCCTATCCTTTTTCCTTCTTTTTTATGATGATGATGATTCATGTCGTTAAATTTTATTTTGATAAGTCAGAGTCTGAATTTGATCGTCCTTTTTGTATTTGTATACTTTTATGTGAGCGATGTGAAGGGACATATTCCATACCCTGTGTGCTAGTTGTGTAGTTTAAGTTGGCATTAGGTTTAAACAAAATGGAGCTTGTGATTGCTTTGGTCGTTCAATTTTTACACAACATTTATCCTTAATGCAATGGAGATTTTTTTTGCTGGACAAATCCAATCTGTTTGACAGTAACAGTACACATTTTACAAATGTTTAATCTGTCGAAACCAGTGGTATGGTATGTTAACAGATTAAACAGTAAAGAATGAGTCCTGAGCAAAAGGTAAATGTCATGTTTTTCTAAATTTATTGAATATAGACGACTTACTAGTCACTCACTATTTCTGCAAGTAAAAAGCATTCGAGCTTTAATTTACTTGATTTTACCAATAGTGTTAAGCTAAAAAAAGACTTGACTAAAAGTGTAGTATTGGGTAACCCTTTATATTTTATCGAATTTTTAAGTCAAAAATATTTTATTTTACCATGATGGTCAAAACCAAAAACGACTTTGAAAACTCTTACATTTCGAAGATGGCATTTTAACTTGCTAAGTACTTTCTTTAGCTAAAATGAAGTAAATATCATTACAGGGCACTTTAGACAACTATGTTTAATAAATTTACTTTTTGAAAAGTGAATAGTTTTAGATTGTCACCCTTCCACATTTTTATTTTCAAACGAGTTTTATAGTTACAATTAGTAGTGTTTGACCATATATTTTTGTCTCAAAATGTGGGTCAAATTACCTGGTTTCATAATGCATCTGTACCTGAATATTTTAATGGTATAATTATTAGTGAAATCGTGTTAAACCTAACCGTTAAGTAAGACAAGGTTTTCAAGGAAAATAGTTACTGTGAGAAAATGCACATGTAGGTTGTTCGCTTAAAGCATACTTTCTCGGAAATCCACTTTTTCTATTTGAGTAGTCGAACGGCCACATTAGCTATGCTAACCATAAACTCTATTAAAAAATATTGGTGCAATCTGTCATTGAAAGCCATGTGTATAGTTATAATTTGATTTAATAAACTCGGTATTACTTCATTTTAATGAAAAAGAATAGTTACAAAAACCAATATATATGCCGCTTCACTAATGCATATGCCGGCAAAAATTATTTTATTACAAACATCAATTGTTTAACAAAAGTATTATTCTAAAATAAAGAAGTTTTTTTCTAAATGAATTTGATGAGGGTGTGTTTTTTTCTTACAAATTTGCTAAAATGAAATTTTTAAATTAACTGTCGACAGATGAAAAGTTATTTATGATGATTTTTACTCTATTAGAAACTGTTTTCTTTGGGAAATATAGAAAAAATAAATGTGAATCTGTTTCGTTGTAAGAGTGGAAAGGATTAATAAGTACTCTTCTGGTAGCCGACCACCAGTTAGAGACAAGTGTAATTGTTTACATGAAGTGTAAATGTGTCGCCGGCCCTTAATGTTTACATTGTTTAAGGAACTATGAATGATTAAAGGTTGTTAGTGTGGATGAGTTATTGCTGCAATTTGGTGGTTTTTATCTGGTACCCGGCTTATAGAAGAGTACCGTTTAATGAAAACAACATAAGCAATTTAAAAATATTTTTTTCTCAAATAAGAAAAACACCTATATTCCTTATGTATATAATAATGACTGCTCTCCTAGCAGATAAATTATTACAGTCTTGGTAAAATGTGTCTTTTCTGATTTTTGCTATTAGGTTCTACACAGTTTATTTACTAAATGGTGCTTTGCTCCTGAGAAGGTGTTTCAATAAATCTTCTCGGAGATAATTCACCCTTTGGTTTAGCAGTTTATACAAAAGTACAAGTCTCAATTCGACTTTTCGCACCGACAAGTTCAGCCTTGGATGTCGGTAAGTTTTGATGATCACATGTTTTATCTTTGCAAATCTACTTTCATTCTAATTACTCATATATGTGTTATTTTATCTTGAACACATTAAGATTGTTTTTCTATTTATATTGTTTGATGTTTATATATATATTTTTTTTATTGTAATTCTCTATAAAAATCATTTTTCAAAGTATACATTACAGAGAGCTATTACCCTCAACAATAAAACTAATGTATTATAAAAGTATAACCACATAGGGAAAATGGGGGATGCCGAGCAGTTTTGGTTAACAGTAGTTTGTGTAGCATGAAAATTTTACTGGAAATATAATTTTGTGTAATGGTATTAGTGGATACTGTAGCACAGGGTTGAATTTTAAATGCAATAGCTGGTGTGGGGGGATTAATGGTGAATAAAAATAGGGCTTAGACTACCACACTCTTTAGAATATTAATTTTTAAAACAAATGTTTTTTTTTTTTTTTTTTTTTTTTTTTTGCATATTCACTGTAGTATAGAATCCTTCTTTAATAATTTTTACAGTCATTTTTGAGATTAAAATAATGTTTATGTACATGCGAGATGGTACCTTGGTACTTCTGCTTTCAAACTAATTGTTGTTGTGCAGGAATAACATATTGTTTTTAAATAACTTTTGATCAGCAATGTTTGAAAAAAGTTAATAATCGCAGAATTCTATTGAATGTTAGCTTAACTAGTGGCATAGAGATTATACTATGTATCGAGGCATGGATTTAATTTCTAGAATTGTGGCACTTTTAAATCTATTAAAAAAATTAATAGACACGATAGCAATTGTGACAAATGATCTATCACTGTTAATTTACCTCAATTTGTTAGTCAGTTTAGTCTATTATTTATTAGTCAGTACTCTATTTGTTAATTAATTAATAACAGTTTGTTAGTCTCAAATGTATAGCAATTCCCCTTGAAAGGCATTCAATGAGCGAGATATTGTTTGGAGTTTTCAGGTGCAACGGTTACACAATATCCATGCTGCGCTATAACATTATAACATCTATAATCATGCCTCACAATTTTGAACTAGGTTTTGATTGCACTGACACTCGAGCTAGCACTTCTCACTTTTACAACATGACATTGAGGCTTTGGTGGTTTTTAAACGCAGTTGTTATGGTAGTTTCCTGACTCAATCTTATATGATTAAAGTTAAGATTGGATATTTTCTTTTACAGAAAGTATACGAAAGCTATCTTGTGTCGGAACATCATTACAGCAATAATAAATAATTTAAATGTAAAGGAGTGAAATCTTTCTGGGTGATTTGTCAAGAGAAAACAGTCCTGCCTTTGTTTTCTACATGGGAGTATACCTCGAACAACTCCCCAGAAAGCCTGACAATCACCATTTTTCTTGTCATAAGTGATTTTTTACCCATATAGTTTTAAGTTAGAATCATAAAACAGTGTTTTTTTTTTATTATTATTTCTTAAAATGTTGTAGTTTGTATGTGTTTGAAAGAAAATATTTATATATTTTAAAAATTCTTAAGGGATTTTTTTTTATGAAACTAAACACACAAATTGTTGATGTAATACCTTTTTATATATATATATAAGGAATACTAGATTTTCAATATCCAGTAAAACTAGAAATACTTGTATCAGTATGAGAACTTTTAGATTGATTCATTTTGATTTATAAGACTGTGTAAGATCATTAAGTGTAAATATCTTGTGTCAGAACATCATAACAGCAAGATGCATGCAATAATAATTTAAGTGTAAAAGAGTGAAATCTTTCCATTTGATTTGTCAAGAGAAAACAGTCCTGCATTTGTATTCCGTATGGGAGTAAACCTGGAACAACTGATCAGGCAGCCTGACAATCAACATTTTTCTTGTCATAAGTAATCTTTTACCCATATAGTTTTAGTTAGAATCATAAAACAGTGGGTTTTTTTTTTTATTTTTTTTTTTTTATTATCTCTTAAAATATTGTATTTTGTATGTATTTGAAAGAAAATATTTTTATATTTTAAAAATTCTTAATGGATTTTTTTCATGAAACTGAACACACAAATTGTTGATGTAATACCTTTTTTTGATGTGTAAGGTATACTAAATCTTCAATATCCAATAAAATTAGAACCACTTATATCAGTATGAGAACTTTTGGATTGATTTATTCTGATTTTTAAGACTGTGTAAGATCATTAAGTGAAAATATATTAAAACATTACGAAGAGTAAAAAGTCGTATATACTAATGAATAAAACATGCTTAACGATTCTGAGATTTTTTTTTTTATTATTAAAATTGCAGCATAAAAATATGATGCAAAACTTCTTCAGTGATTCAAAAAATTAAAAGATCGCATTGCAAAATTTATTTCTGAAATTGAAAGTTTTTTTTTTTAACCAATCGTTACATATTATTCATCAAGTTTCAATACAAACTGACACATCACATCTGTGAAAAATAAGAACAAGATATATTAACGTTTTATAAACATGAACACGCGCTTTTCAAATCCGCAAAAAATAAACATTTTTGAAAAACCTTCTGCGCAATCCCTTAGCGCATTGAACAGATTGAACCCTCTGCGCATTCGACTACGCATCTTTTTAAAGAGTAGAGTCATGGTAGAGTAGTCAATTCTTCGATGTCGAGAAAAGGAGAGATCAGAATCACCCTTCTTCTACAGGACGAGAAATGGGCTCCATCCCGCGAACGGGCTACTCGACTTTTCTGCTCGACTCGCCTGGAGATCAGAATCAGGCCATATCTGGAAGGTTCACGTATGTTCTCAGGTCACCCTATAAAAGCTCAGGAGAGCGGGTGATGGAATTAGTTGACTGGTGAGTCGACTGTAGTTAGTTAGTAAGTTGACTGAGTGTTGTAGACTGATTTTGAGTCACGGAGCTAGTTGTTAGCTGAGTCCGATAGTTGACTGAAGTTAGTTGATTTTGAATCACTGAGTGAGTTGTCTCTCAACGTTCATTGCGAGAGCTGTATTCCTGACTTGAGTTAGTTCTTGGATTTTGAGTCACTGAATTAGTTGACTGGATATACTGAGCGAACTGTATTGCAATGTCTTTTGCGGCGATTTAGCAGTTGTTGTCAAGTTTTTAACTGCTGTTTTGTGCTCTATTGAGGTGAAAAGAGCTGTATTGTGTCTACTAGAACGAGAAGTTCTGGAGCTGTAAGAGAATTGTGAAGATTTATTTTGGAATAAATTTCTGCAAGTTTTGATCTGCTTTGGCGTCAAATCTTTCGAACCCGTACAACGCAACAATACATAAGCAAACATGACACATAATAAAATTAAAAAATAAAATTAATAAATAAATTAAAAATATTTAATTTTTTTTCCAAAATATTTTTTATTATTTTTATTTTAAAGAATGTTACCAAATTGGGGTAGAGGTACAGATGAGAAAACTTAAAAAACTTGTAATTTTTTTTATCACATGTTAGGAAATTTTGAAAGATATTTATGACACAAAATAAGATAAATTCAATGGTTTTTTATAGTTTCAAATCAAATTACTTGAATTCATCAAAATACCTTAGATTAAAAAATAAATTTAAACGTGTTTAATATTAAAGCGATTCTAAATTCTAATACAAAAATTGCTTGGTCAAAACTGCCTTCAAATCTAATCTTAAATTTAAAAAAAAAAAAAAAAAAAAAAAAAAAAGTGTTTGGCACATTGCACAATATTCATATACATTTAACACTAGTCACTGCATTTAAATTTGTCACCGATTGGCGTAATCTACCATTGTCGTTTGCATATTATTATTAATTTTAAGAAATGGGCAGTTTTTTTTATATTTTTACTGTAACTATTACATTGGTAAAAAAACAAAAGGAAAAAAAAATACACCACCAAAATAGAGATATTTTTTTGATAAATGTTGCATCAATCCTTCTTTAAAGAGAAACTGAGAAGAAACAGTCGTTGAGGAGCAATGCCCAAAGGTTGAAAACTCTGTGTTAAAGACATTCGTTTTCAACTTTTTACGCGTTTTTAACATTTCTACGAAAATTTTGGAAGAGGGATGATTAGAACACCTTGAAAATCATTACCACAGTGATTTTGATCTAAATCGTTGGAGTCGTTTTTTTCCCCTTGCAAATTCCAGAAAAATGTTGATTTTTAATGGGCTACCTTATGCGCAATTTTGACAAAATCCTTAATGACAGATCTCATGGTCACCACAAAACCCTATACAAAAGTTGAACACCGTAGGTCAATCTTTTCGGGAGTTAGACTGACAAATCACCCAGACATAATTTGTTGACTACTTTTTTAACTCAGCCCGGTCCAAACATGCAGAAATAAAAATATATATATATTGTTACGAATTTTTGTATATTTGTAAATATTTCGTAGTGCTAATTTTGTAAATAGGAAAATTTATGTATATTTCGCATAAGGCAGTGCAATAGTTCGTCGTTAGTTTGCTTCCCCTCAATGTGTGTCTCAATGCTTGATAACGAGTTTTACAGAGGTAACGCTGGGAAGCGAGTTTTACAAGGAGCAGGGCATTTAACATTATGGTAATGGAAATCTCGCCAAATTGGCGAGATAGAGCCAAGTTGGCGATGGTTTTGGCGACTAATTTTTATCGCCAAATGTCGCCAAACTTGGCGACATTTTTGGTCCCCATGTACATGTATGTATAGGACTTTTCGACTACGATCTGGAAAGTTCTTCAAATATCTACCTCTAGAAATTTCAAGAAGGTTTGATTCCTATATAAGCCGGCCAAGCGAGCGGGGGAGTTAGTTAGTCAGCTAGGTTAGCCAGAAGTTGACTGAGTTGAGTCAGTGAGTTGACTGGAATTACTGTATTGAGATACTGAGTCTCAGTGAGCATTCAGAGAGTTCCGAAAGCGAACTGTACTGCATTGTCTTTTGCAGCGATTTGAGCAGTTGTGTTGTCAAGTTTTTAACTGCTGTTTTTTGCTCTATTGTTGTGAAAAGAGCTGTATTGTGTCGACTAGAACGAGAAGATCTGGAGTTGTAAGCGAATCAGTGAATAGTTATATTGGAATAAATTTCTGCAAGTTTTGATCTGCTTTGGCTTCAAATCTTTCGAACCCATCCACGCAACAATATATATGTATATATATATTTTTTTTAACTGAATACAAAACTTTCGTTACCCCACGTTAAAAGCCGATCAAACGGTATAGTGGTTAGCGTGCTAGCTTCTAGACCGCGAGGTTGCGGGTTCGAGTCCCTTTTGTTAGGCATGGGTGTTTGTAAATGTATGTTGGCTTGTCTAATGACGAATGTTTCGGAACATTATAGCCCTCGTGTTGCTGACGGCGCCAGATAATCTGAAAACAACCAACCCTACATTAAAATAGGAGTAATTGAAAGTAAATACTATTTAAGTGGCATTTTGTCTATGTCACCCAATGGTATTCGATACTATTGAGTGACTCGTTTCCCTATGTTGAAATATGATTAATTGAATGTAAATACTACTTGAGTGACAGAAGCTAATCAACTGCTTGTTAAGTTTACAAACAGTTCTTTGGTAAATATTAGTGAGTCACTTAGTAGTTTTTTGATAAATACTCAGTAGTCACTGATAAGATTGTGATAAATATTTTACAGTCGCAAATAAGTTTTTGAAAAATATTAAGTCGCTTTCAAATCATCTAATTTGGGATTTGATTGCATTGTATAGGAGAAAAATAAAATATGTTATTCAGGTAGCTAGTCAGTTGCCCATCAACATGCTGGTAGAACTGCATGGTCACGTCTTCAAGTAACTATACTTCTCTTTACTACACACTGTTAATGCATTAAATAACTAGGGGTGTGGAACAACGCACAGCTTTCAATTACTACACTGTAAATGCTGGTGTCTTAAATTTAGACACAAAATGTCTGAAAAATTAATTTCAGACACATTAGGTGACTTATTTTGCACAAAGGTGGTTTACTTCTTCGAATTTCAGACATCACACGGGTCTTAAATTGCTTTCAGTCACAACAAGTGACTTAAAATAAGACACTTCGGACCAAATTAAGACATTTCGAAATTCAGACGCTTCTCTATTCAGACAGTACAGACCATCATGGGCCGTAGCAATTATATCATTTAAGTTCATTTACCAAGTAAAAGGAATACCTTTAAATTTTGAAGGATCCCCAAAAAAAAGTGTTGTTTTTCACAGAAATCCAAAGTTGTCTTATGTAAACGAGCATAGTTTTTAAAATTTAACAATTAAAAGTAGAACTACTTTTCCAGACCTGTTTTCACGCCAATAAGAAAGTTTGCAAAACCACGGCTAAACCAAAATATAAAATCAATAATTTAGAGTTATAAAAATGTTTTATTTTTTATTTTATTTATCAGTATAAAATGCCAAAACCAAGCAAAAACAGTCACTAGAATATTATATATAAAAAATAAAACAAAAAAAGAAATTTTTCTTGTATCTTTCCGCCGTAACGTTGTTTGTTTACCTTTGAAACTCGTTATGATCGTTTGAAATCGCGCCAAGCGGACAGGAATACGGAAACTCACCATAACTTTTATTATTTTCACTGTGTCGAAAGATATGGTGGCAAAAAAAAAAATGATGTTGTATTGCGATGTTGTTACACAAAAGTAGCTGTGTAATTTCAAACCTCATGAAGCTGAGCTGCAGTCTGAAAAATTGTTTTGATGCGCTGCTCTGTTTCACGCCGTTCTCCAATAGCTCTAGAGTACCAATTGAGAATACCAATACCTTCAACCGTCAGCAAGTTTTTTTAAAAGCATTGGGTAAATTCCTAGTTCACGATTATGGGTTGGCGCACTTTTGAAAAGTTGGCGACAAAGCCAGAATGTCGCCAATTCGGAATTCCAATATGAAAAATTGAGAAACGAACCAGCTCCATGATTTGTGGTTTAGGAAGGTTGAAGCCAAAGCGCGTCAAGAAAAAAAATGGGGTTACCAAATTTAGAACTGTGTTACATCATTAAGAATAACACGCTAAACCGTATTTTCAGAAAATACAATTATCTTTCACACAAATTTGTGTTGTTTCTTATTGCATGAAGCCTTTAAGAAGCATGTGGTGGTGTAGATGCAACACCTAGGCACTAGTGGTCACTTTCCCTAGTGGTTAGCATGCCTGTCTACTGACCTAGGAGTGACATTTTGAATCCAGTTAGCTCACATTCGCTCCAAAGTGGTGGCTACCGAACAACTGAATCATGCTGTCATCTATCGGCGCCTTCTGAAAAATTTACTGCACGACCTCCACACTACCAACTCAGCAAGCAACTTTTTCTCTCACACAACCACTCAACTCTCATGTAACGAACTCAACTCGCACACAAGCAACTCAATCGTTCGACCCCTTCGCAACTCAATGCGAAGTGACTATGTGGTGGTCTCGTGTACAAATGACAGATACAACATCTAGGCACTAGTGGTTCTTTTTGCCTAGCGGTAAGCATGCCTATCTACTGACCTAGGAGTCCTGGGTTCGAATCCCGTTGGCGCACATTCGCTCCAGCATAGACAGCAATACGACATTCATTTTCATATGTAATTGCAGGTTTTTTTGTATTTAAAGTGTATTCTCATCAAAAATTCTATCTATTAAAGCAAACTTTGTCCAAATTGGTTCTGTAGATCATGAATTATAGGCCAATATTAACCTATTCTTGATCAATGATTACAACATCATTTGAATTCTTCCATTTGACGGGTACCAGATAAAAATAGCCAATTTGCAGCGATAACTTATTCAAACTAATAACTTCCAATCTATGATAAGGTTTGGTTTGGCAGTCTCCCAAACTAATGAATAAAAATAAAAGTTCACTAGATCAAAATATTATTTTCGCGTAAACATTTCAGCTTGGCGATAACTACGCCAACTTTCCGACTTAACGGTTTTTGGTACCCGTCTAACGGAAAAGTATCAAATATTGTTGCCAGAGTTTTCTCACATACCCAAATGTGTCTTGAGTGTTTTTTTTTTTTTTTTTTAATATTCAATTGGGGGTTATAGGAAAAATATTCCTCATTAATCTGATGCAATAAAAGTGTGATCAGAAGTGTTGGTGTATCGCTTGCCTCTTCTAGAACTGCTACCACTGCTGAATCATGGACGAACGGTATACACTATGTTCTAATTGCCCTTTAATACTATTACTTCAAACTCAATAGCACTTAGCAACATATCCAAACTGAGCATCGTTGCCAAGCTGTTGGAGCAGTACTCTTTGATTGCATGATATGAGAGTAAGTACTATGTCACAAAAAACATAAATTGAACGCCGAGGGATATTAATGACAACAGTATTCAAACTTGAAATAATTATGTGCTTGAAGTAGTCAAATGTTTTGATCAGCATTAAAAAGCATTTGTTCACAATAATATATACATGTACAAGTAGAATAGTATTTAAGTGACTTGACAATCAATTGCTCAAACTCAGAAATGATTATTTTGATGTGCACAACGGCTTCATTCCTAGTGAAAAAGTTGGTTTATGTAATATTAGTTATCTTATTTTCAGTGTTTTTACTATAGTAAATTTTAATTGATCGATTTCTAAATGACCCTCACAGAATTCTAAATTTTCTGTTTTTAACATTCAATTACATTTTTATTGGTTTTGTTGCATATTACAAGTACTAATGATTTTGAAAATATATTTAGCATGATTTGATGTAATTTGGATAAAACTTATTGTGTCCTTGAATTTTATTTCATGAATGATCTTATATGTTCCATATTATTACATCTGAGGATATTTATGATATGACCTGCATATTATGAGGACTGGGTACTCGATGACAGCATTAAAATCAGAAAAATCAACGCATTTGAAATAAATTGAATATTGGTCAAAATGAAGAAATTTTTTTTACATATGTTGTTCAAACCTTTTTAAAATTTTATTTTAGAAAAAAGTTTATAATAATAGGCTAATAATTTATTAATAATCACTTATTTAAAACTCGATTAAAAAAAAAAATTGCAATGAGTTGAATTTGGTTACGTTCGTAGAGGAATCTTCTTAAAACTAATAAAAAGTTTTTTTGCTTTTTATTTCTTAGAAATGTCTAATTAATTATCATTAAATATCAGCTTTCTCAAAATAATAAAAAGTTTTTTTTATGTGGTAATTAGTTGAGCGTATGAAAATTTGCAATTTTTTAAGTAATAATAATTAGAAACTAAATTGTATAGATTTGAATAATATTTTTGTTTAATATGTACTTCAGATGTTATATAATTGCCATAAAAAATTTCAATTCTATATCTTGCATAGTCCTTTATATGAGCATACCAAAAGTTGGAAAATCAACGTTTTGAGAAAACGTGAAAGAACTATAAAAGTTTTAATAACTTGTATGTTTTCCAAGTTTAATGTGCTTCAACTCTGTATTTTGAAACCGCCATTTCAAATTCCTTTTTTAATTCCCCCCCCCCCTCCCCCTTTTCTTACATTTTTTTAGGTTTTTTAAATGCCCTCTCTTCTTTACCTTCTCAACGATTAACGAAAAGTCGCAGCGATAAGGAAAATTGTTGTAAAAAGGTCCCAACCCCAAATTACTGGAATTTTAATATTATTTTAGTTTTAGTATGCACTTAATATGTTATTTAATCATAATAACAAATTTCAACTGTATATCTGGCATATTTTTTTTACAAGCATACAAAAATTTGGGAAACTGACGTTTTCAGAAAAGCAAAATTTTTTACGCAACTTGCTTACTTTTCAAATTTAATATACTCTACCTCCATATATTCTAAAGCGTCTCCTTACAGATACTTCTAATGCCTTCTGTTTTAATTGTTTATCTTTTATGCACCTTTTAATGTTTTTTTTAAAAGTCCTATATCTGCTTCAACTATTCGACAATAATTGAAGCATTGTGTTATTATAGGGAAATGTTATAAACAAGTTAAATTCCCAGATGGGGAATAATTAGATTATTACTGCTTGATTCATCATTCAAATAAGTTTATGTTGCCACATAATGTATCTTAGACTTGCCAATGCAACTACTATATAAGTGTTTACATCACGCTTGTTATTTGATGTTAAAATTGACTTGTAAAAAGCAACTTAAAACTGTGATACAATCTTGGAAGTCAAACCTTTTCTATTTAAGATTCACCCACAATACAATGTCCATTTTATCCCAATACATATATTTACATTAAGTCCCAAATCCCTTGCTTGGATATATTAATAGTTGTGTGCCTATTATTAACAGTTGTGTTGCAGTTTTGCAATCCCATGCTTAAATTTACCAGGAAAGTGAAACATAGTCAACAAAAAGTTATGTGCAACATGGTAATAAAACAGTAATTTTGACTTTTCTTTTAATAAAACTTTGTAATTTAACACAAGCTCATTTATTGCATTTTAATTTAAATAAATGTATTTTTAGCTTCCCAACATCTGAAAGGTAACATAAACAACCCTTTCAGACACATCAACTGTCTGAAAATATCCCCAATTCAGACAGTCTAAACGTCTGAAAATACCCCATTTTAAGACACTTCAAGTGTCTTAAAGATTAAGACACCATTTTAGATCTTAAAACAGTGCCACTTGTTTAAGACAATTTTGTGTCTTATTTTAAGACATTTCCATTTGCTGTGTATAATACTGAAATCAATTTGTAACATTTAACGTTTTTATATTTTCATCATTCATTTCAATTCAAAAAAATATCAATTTGGCGATATTTTTTTACCATGATTCTTGTATCGATCTTAAAAGGGGAAAAAAAAACTTTGCCAAATAAATGATTTAGGCGACATACTTTTCAATAATTCTTATATTATCCTTTCTTATAAGTGAAACTGAGGAGAGGAGAAAAAATTATCGTTGATGAGGTATGCTGAAGAAAATAGAATTCTGTGTTAAAGGCATTCGTTTTTAAACTTTTTATTCTATTCAAGCATTTTTACGGGAATTTCGGAGGTGGGACACCATAAAAGGCATTACAATAGCGATTTGGGACAAAATCGTTTAAGCCGTTTTTTAGCAATTACTGAAAAACATGATATTTTGGATGGCAGCTACCTTATGCGCGATTTTGACGAAGACCTTAATGGTAGGTCCTTGGACCATCACCAACCTGCTCACCAAAATTGAACATCGTAGGTCAATTTGTTCGGGAGTTATGCTGACTACGTACACACAGACAGATATTTTTTCTATATCACTGTTTTGAAATCAGGATGTTCCAAAACGTGGAGAAGTGCACAATTTTTTTTTTTTTTTTTTAATCGATTTTTTTTTTATCAAATATTTTACTTTCATTACCCTATATATTATTGGTAATTGAAAGTTAAAAGTGACACTTATGAAGATGGTGTTATTGTACCTATTCCAATAGTCCATCACAAAAGTTTACGATTACATTGTTTACTAGAAGAATTTTATTAATAACATTCATACAAACTAATTCAAATTGGGATTTGCTAGAATAAAATATAAAGAACATCTTTGACACTTTTAGGTGATTTTGTGAAACTTTATTAAAATATTTGGAAGAATTTAGATGTTCATTAAGACTGTTAGTTTTCTGTGAAATATCTTAATTCTCAGAAGTATCGTCATATTTCTGCGAAGCATCGCAATTCTCTGAATGACACACGCTACATACTGTTACACAAAATTTTCTGTATATAATTGTAAATAGTGACGTATTTCTTTTAATGTTCGATTAATTTTATATGATTTGTTAACAGCAATAATACAGGTTAGAAAAAAGGTGGAAACATTTAAATCAATCGAGTACTTTCGAGGCGTTTCCATCAGATGATTGGTTGGCTGGATTTTGCTAGAAATTTCTGACACGAGACTATAAAAAGAGGCGAAAAATAGAATTGCCAGATCAGACAATTATTGCACGCCGTTCGGAAATCTTCGATTATCTTTGTTTACTTTCGCTGAGTCTGCATTATCGCTGTGTTCGAAGTTGTACGTACCGAAGCTTGTATTGAAAGTTGATAGCAATTGTTCTGATGTTCGAAGAAGTTTTGTGCGCCATCAAAGAAAGTTTAAATTATAGTTTTTATTTAATAAAAACTGCTTCATCAATTCCTCTGTGAAAATTTCGTAATAGACTGAGAGGCGACTGCAATTTTTGGACCCCATCGAACATCATTCTGAATTTTTTTATAGAAATTAGAGAAAAGTGAGTAGATTACGAATCCATTGGTCTACCATGGCAAAAGTGACCGACACTGGTCAAAAATCAACTTTTAATAAGTTGAACTAAATTGAATTGCCAAATGCGCCATAACTTGCCAAATAATGAGCATTTTTTTTTATTTGATAACCCTCACTCTTTAATTTTCAATTAAGAAGGTTGCTGACGATTCAGATATCTGGCCACGGTCTACTTGCATCTATTAAAAGGGAGCCAAGTTGGCAAAAAATATTACGTCACTTATGACGTAACTGATGTTGCCAATTTGGCTTACTTTTAAAATATATAAGTTTTCCGAGCCAAAGACCAGAAATCGTTTGCGCTTTTCTCATTGAAAATCAAAAAGAAGTGGGTTGCCAGACGAATAAGTTTGTTCTATTTTTGGCAAGTTATGACATATTTGGCAATCGGATTTTAGTTCAACTCATTTCAAGTCGGTTATTGATCAGTTTCGGCCATTTTTGCCACGGCAGACCTGTGGATTGGTAATCTACTCATTTTTCTCTAAATTCTATAATAAATTCAGAATGATGTTCGATGGGGTCCAAAAATTGCAGTCGCCTCTCGGACTATAACAATATCGGATGCAACGTGCACCATGACTCAACTACATCCAAGCTAACTTCTTTAAAAAATATGTTTCCCCTCTCGAAAATGATTGGAATCATAACTCATTCCATCTCTCACATCTAAACTGAACTGAATTTTTACGAAGAAAACGGATATTTGAGGTTCTGTTTCCTACGAAATATTCTTCAAATTGTAACGCATCTTCATAGGGCTTGACTAGAAAACGCTGACAAGTTTTTGGTCATTATTCACCAAACTCGATTTATTTTAGTGATGTTTCACCGGCGAATACTCAGGATGCTTTCCCCCCCCCCCCCAGGTGTAATCTGCAAGTCATTTGTCAGTCATCAAGGCTCATTGTAGATATAGGTCTTTAATTTCTTTACTTCGAAAAAGGATTTTTGCTCATTAATTGCAAAACTGTGCACGTCTTAAGTTGAAAATGACCCTGCGTATGTTTGATGATGCTCCTCGGTGATGTTTCACCACTGATTTTCAGAGCTGGTTTTCTTTATAGACTGAGAGGCGACTGCAATTTTTGGACTCCATCGAACATCATTCTGATTTTTTTTATAGAAATTAGAGAAAAGTGAGTAGATTACGAATCCACTGGTCTGCCGTGGCAAAAATGGTCGAAACTGGTCAAAAATCGACTTTTAATAAGTTGAACTAAATCCAATTGCCAAATGAGCCGTAAGTTGTCAAATAATGAGCATTTTTTTTTATTTGGTAACCCTCACTCTTTAATGATCAATTAAGAAGATTGCAGACGATTCAGATATCTGGCGACGGTCTACTTGTATCTATTAAAAGGGAGCCAAGTTGGCAATAAACATTACGTCAGGGATGACGTAACTGATGTCGCCAATTTGGCATACTTTTAAAAGTTACACATTTTTCAAGCCAGAGATCAGAAATCGTTTGCGCTTTTTCTCATTGAAAATCAAAATGCAGGGTTGCCAGACGAAAAAGTTTGTTCGCTTTTTGGCAAGTTATGACATATTTGGCAATCGAATTTTAGTTTAACTCATTTCCAAGTCCATTATTGATCAATTTCGGTGATTTTTGCCACGGCAGACCAGTGGATTCCTAATTTACTCACTTTTCTCCAATCTCTATAAAAAAATTCAGAATGATGTTCGATGAGGTCCAAAAATTGCAAAAAAACTCTCGGACTATTACCAGATAGCCTTTAAAATAACTTTTCAGACCCGTTGTTGAGGTTGATATTTTATTTTACTTGGAAAAACGGATTTTTGGCCATTGTTCTCCGAACTTCGTTTGAGTAATTTTGAAGAGGATCATGCATAGTTGAATATGACATTCAATGATGTACTGGTTTTTCAAGCATGTTTTCTTTTCCAATAGGAATTTGGAGATAATTGTTCAGTCTCGTTATGAGTGTGGTTTTTCCACTTTATTTAACTTTTCTATATTATGCAGCTTTATTATCTAGCCTGTACTACCGATTTTAAAAACATAATTTTTTTTAGAAAAATAAAATCTTAAAAAGAAATATGTACTCTATTTACAATTGTTAACAGGGAAATTGGTAACAATATGTTTCAAATCAATCAAAAATATTAATTTCGCCTAGATGAAGTAAACAAAATTTCTCTCTTTAAATAAAAGAAAATTCATTAGTTCAAGACTCGAACTATTATAAAGATCGATAGAAAAACAACTTGCGTATCTCAAGTGCAGACACCACCATACAGATGAAAAAAAGTAAAAGCTTTAGTCCAATTATCGGTATTTATAAATCATTCAAATCCAAATGTATTGAAAATGGGGTACTTCATCTTGGCTAGCACAGTTTCCGAAATTCATGACTTGGCAAAACTATATTTTATTCTCAAACTTTTTTATGTCCTCATTCTAAATTTCATTGTATTGAAATTTTTGAAATTCATAGTACATTTTATTTAACAATTTATTATTATTATTTTATGAAAAAGATAAAATTCAATTCAATTCAATTCTCCAATCAAAAATTTACTTTTATCAACCCTTTGCACTCGAAAGGTGACTCTCACTCACCACATAATTGGACCACTAGGTTTGATGCGGATGTTCGATGCAAGGTCAATGACTGTGTTTAGTTTCTTTGAAGTGGATCTGTAACTGCGAACCGAAGCAAAAATGGCGAAAAACGTCTCGAGTTGCTGGCTCCACCGCGAGAAAAAGGCCTCGAGTGCAAAGTGTTAATAGTAAAAAAAAAACCTTTAAAATGTGTGATATTATCGTGTTAAAAAGTACTTTACAATTTTTCACAAAACCAGCAAAAAGTATGGATTTTGACTACTTTCTCAAAAAAAAAAAAAAAAAAAAATTGAAATGAATAAATTATTGTATTGTTTTAACAGCATAAAAAATACCGTAGATAAAAACACACCGACTGTTTTGTTTCAATACTTTATAGATGGAAAATTGACACACCACTGTTTCTAACAATACAATGTAGAAAAGGAATTTGTGCTTCCAACTCTTAGAACAGTACAGTTTAGACTCGACATGAATAACAAAAACAAATTCTTCTTCAACTCCGTCAAAAAACCTCCAGTTTCCCCACTCGTGAACTTATAATGAATTCAAAATGTCCCAATAAGAAATTTATGTTTTTGTCACGTCGTGAACAGAAACAAAAAAATAAACTAAAAAACAGCAAAAGAAATACACTTCTTTTCAATTGAAGCCATAGATTCTTATTCTTAAGGTATACGTATAGGTTTCAATATTTTTTTTTTTTAATTTTCATTTTAAAAATTAGGACTTTGCACCTTGAAAAGTACATTATTTGCTAAACTGTTTCCGATAATTTTTTTTTTTTTTTACATTTCTTCAATTTTAATAATTAATAAAACATTTAATCAACTAATTAGGCTAATTTCGAATGGTAATGACAAAAATTCTAATTCACCCACAGATACAATTTTGGTGTTCAATAATGCGGAATACCCTGCTCTATGTTTTGACCCTATTAACAGAATTTTACAGTGGGTATATTTTGTGATATCTTTCTTTAACTGAATCTATTAGAAAAATCCAAGTTTTTTTATACAGAATCTTATCTTTAAAATTCAATTAAAAAAAAATATTTATTCACAAATCACTTAGTATTTAGGGTCAAAACATTCAACAATGTATGCAGATTATATAGCAAAAAACAAATTTCAAAAAATATTATTTAAACTGGAATTATTACTGTTTGAATGAAATGGAAAATAGAAAAAAATACAATCTGAAAATAACTTTTAAAAAGTATGTTTTATATAAAAAACTGTTAGTATTATACTAATTATTATATATTTCCTTTTTAGTATGCTCCTCCATCATAAGGTTTCCTTCTTTTGTGTTGTTTTTATTTTGCTTTTTACGGCCTTACAAATCGTCCCCGATTTTTGCGAGTTTTGCGATTTGAAGCCTATTCGTATGTATACCTTAAAAAAAATTAAAAAAAAAAAAAAAAAAATTATGCATGGCTAGACACTTCCAGCGGAAGTGAAACTGATCAAATTGAAGTTATGATATATAAGTTTTTCGCAAAATGGCGCTGCCTTCCTAAACGACATTCCATTGATTTACTTAAAAGGTTCTGTCGAGTGTTTGATGATTGCAAATGGATCAAAACCAAGGCTCAGAGATTAAAACAATTGGCCTCTTAACTAATGTCTTTCATTTCCTTCCTGTTACGTACTGCTTGCTAAGAAAGATGGCTCAAACAATGGCTCTAATTGCTTACATTTCAATTTATTTACCGCAACGGTAACACAGGAGCCAGAGTGCACCAGTGATGTCTATGAATTTTTCATCGATGTTAATTCTTGGATTATCACCCTTGCAAAAAAATTAAAAAACAAATAAAGAAAATTCTTTTTTGAGTTCAAGTTTGTTCATCTGTACAGAAATACAGATTGCATGCACTTGAAACAACATCATAAGTCAGTTCCAACCATCGATATAGATAAACAACTGGATAGACTGCTTAACGCTGGGAAAATGAAGCCGTTGCCAGATGCCGATGGTGGGATAAAAATATGGATTGCCGAGGATTGAAAATAAAATGTTGGGTTGTACACAGCAGAAATGTCAATAGTAGACCTTAATTAGTAATAATGTGCAAAAAATTATCTACTCTAGCACTTTACAAGGTTCCTCGCATTCCCATCCAACTATAAAAGTGAACAGTGATTGGTAAATCATCCCACCAGCGTCATCAACCACCGGCGCGTTTTTCTCTTTGCATTGACAATGGAGCAGTCTATCCAGTTGTTTATCTATATCAATGGTTCCAACTTGAATTCAACTTGCAAACAACCTTGTGCCGTTCATCCACTTTCATATATATACAGCCTGAGGTTCTGTTCACACTTTGACTCAAAAATGAAGAATTTCGAGTTGTGTCACTTTTGCAGCAAGGGTGCGATACATTTTTAATTTATTATTACCCTGGGTATTGTTTTCAGTTGGTCAAAAGTGTGGTCCGGCGTCCGTCCCCACTTAACGTTTGATCATGCGCAAGAAAGGCATTGTGTGGGCATGATCTAGCTTGTATAAAAGAAGATGTAGGCTGTTGTTCAGTTGCATTGATATATCGATAGTTTATGAAACTCAAAAAAAAAAAAAATCTTAGTAATTGGCTTGGACTTAAGGCCTAGGGTGAACTGCACACCTGCCCTAAGCCGATTATTATTGTAGACATGTTTGTACTTATAAAGTTTGGGACACTTTAATTTCTGCATAAGTTTATAATTAAATGTGTTCAATTTTGTAGCATGTTTCGCATACAGAGTCGGTAGGATAAGAAAAAAAAGTTGTTAAAATGTTCGGTTAAAATACATTCTACTGTGCGATATATTTTCGCAATGTCCTGAAGAGTTTCTGCCCATCTGATGGCCGTGGGGTTAGCTCTCTGGCCTCGCATTGCCAAAAGACCGAGTCATGCCCGAGCAAGACATGGATGTTGTGGATCGGATTCCACGTTAGGCTGTAGGACTCGGCTAGATTCATTATGCATAAAAATAGGTCGTTGAGTGTGTAAACCAGCCTGAAATGTTTCTCGAATTTTTTCTAAAACATTACCTGACAGAAATGCATTTGTTGTACGATTAAGTTTAATATAACATTTTTTGCCCCTTCTTTTTAGTGTCTTTAATAGGCTATGAAGAGCAAACCTGATAAACAATACTGCAATAACGATGATGCGAAGTTCTCGAGACACCAAACACCTGCCTATAGACTTAACTAAGTACGTTCCTTTCCTGTAGAAATATTGCTTCCAATCATAAGAATAATTTTGCGATGCGTAACAGCAATAAGTATAGTTCATTAAATAAGTTTAAAAGAAAACAGTACACTCTTATGATGTTATATAATTTAAGAAATAATTTCCAACAGATATTATTAATTACTATTATTCTCTGAACCAAACCTTACAAAATTGTACTCTCAAATTTTTGCTACTTTGTTCCAATAACTGTTGGTGAATCTGGCTTGTTATGTTAGGAGGAATTATTTAGGCAGGGAATGTAACCAAGGAGATATGAAATGTGAGAAAGACAAAAATGTATATACTATAGAAAACCCAAACCATTGTACAAAATTGAGAACTATTATATAACTATTGAGCCTACGCTTTCATCACATTTCTACATGAAAGCAGAATGTTCAATATATTCACACAAAAATTGCAATTGAAAAATACTGAAAATCAGAATCAAAAATTTATGTAAAATAACATAAAATTTATGATTTTTTAATATTTTTCAATTGCAATTTTTTGGTACAGAAGGAGATGTTTCACTAGGTCTGTTGAACAAAAAAGAACTACAAACATACCTCTAACATTGGTGAAGCATTTTAGATTTAGTAGCACTGTACAAATATAGCACGATCATGTGATTAATTATATTTTTCTTAGAAATCGCCTTCTAGTGATGTAATGCGTTTGAGAAAGCTAAAACATTACGGCGCAATGATCTCTTTCATCTATCAACCTTGTGAGCAAATGAACACTCATTTTTCATTTGAGTGAAGTTTTCTGTGAAAATCCCAGCATAAAGGACTGCAATAAATGCAACAAAAAGGTTTCAATACCGATGCTTTTAGCGGCGATAAACACTCCCCCTTTGAAGTAAGCTGTTTTCTCGACCAATCAAATTTCTCGATCTTGAGTAATCAGGAGTCCTGATTTGAGTTTGAAGATGCTTTTATGAAGCTCCAAGAGAACTTTTAATAAGTGAATGAATTTACTCTAAGTTTATTTGCGTACTTTGAGGGATTGCCAGAAGTTGGAAGTTTACTTTTAGCGATAGGCAAATTTAAATGTGGAAATTGTTTTCGAATTAAGTTGCGAGATCAAAGCATTTGTCATTTCAGTTAGCAAATCGCAGTTTAATAGAGTTTGCTAAGCGTAAAGATTTGCATTAAATCATCGAATGGTTAAAATGTAAGATGATTAAAATTAAAGTTCAACTTTAGAAAAAAAAAAAAAATCTGTAAATAAAACACCACTGGTCCGAATGTCCCAAAATTTGATCTGGATAGTAAGGTCGGCCGAAAAACTTTTATTTTAAACGCTACAGTACGGGAATCTTAGCTATAGGCTCCCCCAGGAAGGTGCAAGGAGGTGAACCCTCCTGGATTTTGAAAATTGTAAATAATGTGGAAAAAATTATATGATTCACTGGTAATATAAGTACGAAATAGGTTTTCAATATCGTATGGATAAGAAACTAAATACGTAACTAGAAATAAAAATTTAATAAAGATACTATTGAAAAATCAAGGTTTATACAAAAAATTAACCTTGCACCCCCTTGGATACCATTTGCAAACTCCTGAAAATAATTCTGCCAGCACACATGAATTTGCTTTTAGGGTAAATAAGTAAAATGCTAAAATTATATTTATATATTAGTAAAACAAAGTACAGAAAATATAAATAAATGAAAAAAATAATACATTTTACGAAGTATTAGTAACGGATAATACAAAAAAACACCTAATTTCTTACAAAAATTTACAACTTAAGTGAAACAAAAACATTTTTTCTGGTGGTGTAAAATTTCAGTTTGTAATGAAACATAACAAGTTTATAGTTGAACTTTAATTATAATCACCCTGTATATTAAATCATACGAGAATCATAGAATTAATTGGTTTTACTATAAACTTTTTCACAAAGTATAGTTTGTGTCTGTGTACACTATCCGGCCAAAGTATCCCGACATCCCCCCCCCCCCTCCCCTTCCCTACACTGTTAAAAAAAATTGTCCACCATGCACCAAAATTTGGTTCCCATTTAGCTGCCACCAACATTTGGTGCTTAGTTTCGCGATTTAATGGTGCTTACGGTCCGAGGTTGCACGATTAAATCGTGAAACTAAGCACCAAATGTTGGTGGCAGCTAAATGGGAACCAATTTTTGGTGCAAGGTGGAACAAAATTTTTAACAGTGTAATTTAGAGGATCTGACAGATGACATGACTTGATGGGTAACCGAAAACTATAAAAGTGTTGATAGGTTATATTTAGGCGTTTGTGAGACAATGAGTTAGTCAAAGGAGCTTAGTGACTTTGATCGTGGCATTATAGTGGGATACAAACTTTGTGGGAAATCAGATCGTGATCAGCCGAGATCACGAGTGATGTAATTGTGAAGTGGAAACGTCGAGTCAGTGAAACTGCAGAAAAATGAAGTGGCTGGCCGAAAACTCTGTGGCAGTTGTAGAACTCTGAAATGGGTCATGAAACAAAATCGCAAGGCCTTGTTGGTTGAAATCCCGCAGGATTTCTAAATCTCATCAGACGTTAGTGCAAGCAGCAGAATCTGTTCATCGAGAGTTAAAAAACCTGGGAATTGATAGTCGTGCAGCCGATCAGAGGCCGAACATCACTCCCCAGAATGCTAAGCATTGATTGCAATGGTGCAAAATTCACCGTCATTGGACTGTGGACTTGTGGCAAAATGTTCTTTGGAGTGATAAATCTTACTTTGCAATTTGATAGTCCGATGGAAGCGTCTGGGTTTGGCAGATGCCCGGCGAGCTTTTCTTAAGTGACTGTATTCATGGGCGCCCCCAGGAGGGTGCAAGAAGGTGCACTTGCATTCCCCTGGCTCTTGAAAATTAAAAAAAAAAAAAAATGATTGGAAAATGTAAATTCCAAGATAAAAAAGCATAATGCCGTTTATACTTTTATGTTAGAATGAAAAAAAAAAAATGCTATTAATCTAGTCTTGTTTCTTTCCTACGTCGTTTTTTATAGCTATTTGCGTGACGATTTTCTGGTGCTTATTATCTATGATTATTAGAGGCTGATGAGTAGAAGTAGTTATTCCTTTTATTGTAAAATCATTTCCTGTGTAATTCTCAAATTTCTAGGAAAATGTTTTGTTTTTAAGTCATCAGATATACTATTGTGAAATCTATTTTTAGAATTCAATTGAACATATTCCAATACTGCCTTCGTGTTTCATTTTGAATTTTTTAATCATTATATTCGAAACTTGGAAGAAATAAAAAAGTGTTACTCTTCTGTATTTTTTCATCTTCGACTTCCTCTTTTCTAAATACTGTCTCTCGAATGCCGTGAGATCTAGTTGGATGATAAAAAATTGTTAAAAAAATATATTTTAATATTTTTACTATTTTGTATTCTTTTCTCTTTAACAGGGTTGCGCTTTCAAAAATATATACCATGAATCTTAACTATTCTCAAATAGTATAATTTATAATGAATAATTATTAATTAACATTTCTAAAATTTTTTTATTGTTTTGATAAAAATCTAGTCTTGCACCCCCCTTGCAAATATTCCTGGGGGCGCCCATGACTATATGGTGTCAACTGTCAAGTTTAGTGGTGTGAGGGTGTTTTTAAGGGTTTTGTTTTTTATAGATTTTGGAAAAAATTTCAACAAAGGAAAGCTATTTTGTTAAATCAATTTGTCGGGATCGAAATGACAGCAAACGTCTGAAGTGTAGAATACATGAATGTCTTTTGATCGCTAACATGCTCATGGTAAAATTTCGTAGCGCAGCACGGGTATTCAGCTAGTATTAATATATACCTCAGGTTGGTTGGTTGTTTTCAGATTATCTGGCGTCGTCAGCAACATGAGGGCTATAATGCGCCAAAACATTCGTTATTAGACAAGCCAACATACATTTACAAACACACATGCCTAACACGGGACTCGGAATCTCGAGGTCTAGAAGCTAGCACGCTAACCACTATACCGTTTGGTCTATAACCTCAGGACACTCAGAGTCCTTACTATTGAGTGTCCGGATACTTTTGGCCAGATAGTGTATGTTGTTTCTCTGAATGGCTCACCATACATTCCGGCATTTAAAGCTCCGAAACCCCCAAAGTTGTTCAGTGATCCTAATTTCAAAACTATAGTTATGAGTTAATTAACTAATAATTAACTCAGAATCTGAAAGAATATTATGATCCGATCATTGTTTAAACTCTTTTCTGGTGGCCAAACTTTTATTCGAATGCCAATAGACTATTTAATGGAGTGGAGGTTATTGTCAGTGGGGTTTCATCGAATGGCCACACTTTCGTAAATTTGCTGGTGACCAATCGCAATAAACTGATAAAAATAAGTTAGAATTATCTCATTCCACAAGCCAATCGCAATACACATTTATTTGTCCCGTGAACATTAGCTGTTGATTGTGAAGTGGCATATAAATGTAATTAGGTATACAATACACGAATTTGGCATGAAAGTCAGTAGTACAAAAAGATATTAGGATTTCTTCAATATCGTGGGTGGACATAAGGTACCCATCGATATAGATAAACAACTGGATAGACTGCTTAACGCTGGGGAAATGAAACCGTTGTTAGATGCAATTGGTGGGATAAATAATACGGATTACCGAGGATTGAAAATAAAATTTTGGGTTGCACACAGCAGAAATGTCAATAGTAGACCTTAATTAGTAATAATGTGCAAAAATATATACTCCAACACTTTACGAGATTTTTCGCTTTCCCATCCAACTATAAAAGTAAACTGTGATTGGTTTATCATCCCACCAGCTTCGCAATCATAGGCGCGTTTTTCCTTTTGGAAAGACAATGGAGCAGTCTATCCAGTTGTTTATCTCTATCGATGAAGGTACCCGAAGAAGTCCAACTAAAACATAATTTAGCTCATAACTAAGAAATATTCCCCCATATAATACTGCGATCTACATCAGCTAAAGATAAATTATGTTTTGAAAACTTTAGTGGGATATGCGTAGGACACAGCAGAGCTAAAGTTCTATGTCAAAATACAGTAGTAACTAGTATTATAACGTTCATAAAGTTTCAAATCACGTAGACCAAATTGCAGACAACGTATTATTACCAATTATATATAGTTGTCAAAAGAATCACAAGAAGAAATTATTTCTGCCGAACTACGAGTGCAAAATATTTCTGACCACAATGTATGAAAACTATTGTTACGATGACTGATTTGTATGCTGTATGTTTCTTGTCCTTCCGATCCTGTAATCTCATCACACTAAATCCTTGTGGCAAAGAAAAGACAACTAATTTACTCGGAAGTGATGAGTCAATTTTCTCCATACGAACACTCTGGGGATTTCCATACTGATACATCGAACAAGATAGTTAAAGTTTGTAACAGATGACTTCTTTGATTACTTGGTAAATAGATTCATATACTTTTTTTTTTTTTTTAAAGATCCATTCGCTAAATTTTTATTTTTATCAAAATATAAATACTTTCATTTTTATTACTTTATAGAATATTTTAAAACTCCATTCCAATAAATAAAGACAAGTTTAAATACAAAAAAAGTAATTAAATAGTGAATAAAAAAAAAAGAAATTCAGCATTAAAAATAGTATGCGATAAAAATACAGCATTTTGCAATTGAATAAATCTAGCTTGGATGAGACTTATCGGGAAGCTTTAAACTGAAGATAAAAGTATCTTTTAAAGTTGTTTAACGAAATTTGTAATTTACAGCACAGGAAAAGGTGTGTTGAGCTGGTAACTCGTAAATCTCTGAACACGCATTGAAACCTTAAGTAACACCCCTTTACCACTTTTTTTATTCTAAATGTGAAATAATAATATGGTTTTGTTACCTAACTTTTTGAATTTTATATTTAAGGTATACATATACGTTGGGAATCGCAAAAATTGACCCAAACATGCATTTTTGTTTTTTCATTCTAAAATTTTCTCCAATTCATTATCTTTAAAATGATTCAAATAACTTTCTTATAGTTAAAATACTTTTTTAATTACACGCAATTTCGTAAAGGTCGACGTTTAAAACATATTGGAAAAAAGAAAATGTCGAAATCTTTGAACTCAATTTCTGGAGAACTGCTTTTTTGAGTGAATGTACTCCAAAGGTGATATCTTAAGAGTTAATTAACTGATTTTTAAAATTTAAACTGCATAATTTAGATAACATTTCAGAGCACGGGCTCTACCTGTTTACAAAAAGTTTGGTAAAAAATAGATTTTTTTTATGTATTTTAGAATATTTTTATTTTTGGAATTTTTTTATTTTTTCTAGTATTTTTCATGTTAAATGTTAAAATTTAAAAAATATTTAAGTTATACCATTATATTTTGCTTGGGCCCGTGTATCGATACCTTGTCTTTAATTTCTAGTAAGGAATTTGTTTCGAAATTAATTCGGTATTATTTTATCATCGTTGCAATTAGGCCTTTAATTAGTGAATTAAAATTCAATTAATTAAATAAATATTTTATTTTTTTACTTTTTGTTACGGCAAATACATTACATTTTTTGCTCTTGTAATTCTCACAAAAATTTGACACGCTGGCATAAGAACTAAAAAAAAAATTGTCCAACGTATATGTATACCTTAATATGTAGATGATGACACCTCATAACAAAGAAAAAAAGATACATCCATATAAAATATCTTTCACTAAAAAGCTTGTATGATTAGCTTCTCTGTATATTTACTAAGTACTATTCATGCCTCTTTGCACAACAATAAATTAAGCTATTTTTGGTTCGCTTCTGCTTTCTACCTTTTGCCTCCTCAATAATCAGACATCACACTATAAAAAATTATCTCAAGCAATGATTTTTCATGTAATCTTTTGTGAATCTTGAATTAGTTTTTGATGTTAAGGATCATTGCCAGAAATTTTCTTTAGTAAATCGCATATCACAAGTCTTGAACAGCAATTTTCAAAAGCCTTCTTTAAGAGTCATTTGCAAGTCTTGTCAACATTCATTTTCACAAGTCTACATCAACAGTCATCTTCACAAATCTACATTAACATTCATTTTCACAAATCTACATTAACATTCATTTTCACAAATCTACACCAACAGACATTTTCAACCGCCTTCATCAAGAGTCATTTCCTAAGTCTTTTCAACAGTAATTTTCACAAGCCTATATCAACAGTAATTTTCACAAGCCTACATCAACAGCCATTTTCAAAAGTCTACATCAAATAATTTTCACAAGCCTACATCAAATAATTTTCACAATCCTTCATCAAGAGTCATTTTCGCAAATCATCATCAACAAGCATTTTCACAAGTCTTTATCAACAGTCCTTTTCATAAGCTTACATCAACAGTCCTTTTCATGAGCTTACAACAACAGTCCTTTTCATAAGCTTACATCAACAGTCATTTTCATAAGCTTACATCAACAGTCATTTTTCACAAGTCTACATCAACAGTAATTTTCACAAATCTACTCTAACATTAATTATCACAAGTCTACATCAACAATCATTTTCACAAGTCTACATCAACAATCATTTTCCCAAGTCTTCATCATGTAATTTTAACAAGTCTTCATCAATAAGCATTTTCATAAATCTACATCAAGCATTTTCACAAGTCTTCATCAATAGCCATTTTCGCAGGTCTTCAAGGGTCATTTTCTTAAGACTTCAATAAAAGTCATTTTCATAATCACATCAACGGCGACAGTACACTATACTGACACCATTAATTGCAAGCCAGTTAAAAGACTACACCAGATAAAAAGCACACGAAATATGTTAGTTAATTATGATTGTTTTCAGAATTTTTTTTGAATGTGAGTACACAGCAATCAAAATAAATTATCTATCACCAACACCTGGAATTTAGTCTAATCAACGATTATGTGGTCGTTCTCTACCAACAGTATGAAAGAGACATTTAATGAACTCAAGCATTTAGCTCCCAACGATAATCTGAATTATCTTTTCATATCAACAGTACAAATCGGCACACACTCCTATTCTCAATTTTCAATGGTGAATTCAATTCTTTACATTCGAATAGAATCCCCACATCTCCGAACATTATTTATCTTGTTTTCTACTCCAGGATTCAATTTTATTGGATTTTAAAGCCCGATCCCTGCACTTTCGATAGAAAAGATTTCTTTTTTCTTTGCACTCTTCTTTAGAAAATGGAATATTCGTGTGTATTTTGCATACTCATATTTCTTTTGAGATCAACAAGTATTTTGCCTCGTCTATTTTGAAACTATGTATTTCATCTGTTTTGTATTTCAAATTTTAGAATAAATGAATATATGTTCCCGCGCGCGCGTACCGAAAATATTCAGGGGTTACATGATTTGAATTTCTTGTGCACGTGTTTCTTGGCATTTGGGAATCGTATTTGAATTGATACGATTTTTCATTCAAAATAAACTATTTTGATACCTCTTTCTTCAAAACATGATATTTTTACATCTTTTGTATATGTACATATTTTTTTTTTTTCTTCATATAAACGAATTTTTGGATGAATATATTTTATTTGATTGAACAAGAATATATATCTGTAAAAAAATGCATTTTAAAATTCCCAATAAAGTTTAAATTATTGAAGTTATTTATTTGCACATAAGAGATAATTTTTACAGCAAGCATTTATACTACATTGCCTAAAAACCTAAAAATTATAAATCTTATAATTTTATTTTATTACATTATATTCAAATTTACTTTCTCTCTTTAAGGAAGACAGAATTGTAATATATTCTCTCTCTGAAGTCATTATATACCTAAATGGTTGGTTGTTATCAGATTATCTGGCACCGTCAGCTACACGAGGGCTATAATGCGCCAAAACATTCGTCATTTGACAAGCCAACATACATTTACAAACACCCATGCCTAACACGGGAGTCGAACCCTCAACTTCGCGATCTATAAGCTAGCACGCTAACCACTATACCGTTTGGTCGGCTATACCTAAATGATTTTCCAAACACTAATGAACAAATATCTTTGTGTAAACTTTTAATTAAAAAAACTAAGTATTTACTATTTAAAAAAAAATCAAATCAGAAAAATCGTTATAATCATCATCCATTAAATGATTATCAAATAGGCATGATTTAATTCTTGTTGTGAATATAAGCAACTTCAGTTAACTGAAATCACGAATCATTAAATAGTTAATTTATAGAAGAATGAAAATTGGCCGCCAATATGGTCAGTCATCAATGATAAGATATTAAATAAGAGACGTTCTATAAATTCAATTCAATGCTTACTTAAAATAGGTGTTTTTAATATGTATTTATTGTTTAATTAAAATATATGTGAATAGTATTTATTAAAATACTATCCACATATATTTTAATTAAGCATTGAATACATTGTATATGTAATACATAAGTGAAATAGTATTTAATAAAAATACTATTTCACTTATTTATTTATAATTTCATGATTTTGGCTATTCCAGTCACTCAAAAATTAATTAATTTGAGACAATATTCTCCTCATTCAGTGATTAAATAACCTCAATTTAGTATTGACCGGTCTTATTTACATATCACAGCTCTTTTTGTTACTTGGTCGGGCACCGGACCGGCCATCGAAAAGCCAAAACAATCTTGTTTAGCATCCCAAATCAACCCTAACGTCTTAGTGGGACCTTTGATGCTGTAAGGCTCTTCCCTATGATCTGACCTGTTCTCCACTTTCTTGACATGATGACCCATCGATGTCATCAAGTCTTGATGATTCCCACGCCATTTATGAAGCTCCAATCCGCAAAAACTCAACAACTCGATCAACAATTTTTGAAGATCTTTTGCAGATTCTAGGTCTTCACTTCCCGTTAAAACGTCGTCCATATAAAATGAATTCTGGACCACCTGGGATGCGGCTGGATATTTCTTCTCGCCGTCTATCCCTAGCACCTCATTACCAAGTAGGGTGGATTTGTCGTTCCATAAGTCACGGTACAGTCTACAAGTCTCGACTTTTTCATCCTTGTCATTCTTCCAAAAAAAATTTCTGAAGTTCGCGTTGTGACTCGTCGAGGGATATCATTCTGTACATCATTTTCACATCAGACGTAAAGACAAACCGATGTGTTCTGAATTTCAAAATAACCGGAAACAAATCATCCTGAATCACACCTCCATTTCTTTGTAAGGAGTTCAAAGATTCTCCTGATGAGGTTGCCTGGCTAGCGTTGAACACGACCCGCAATTTCGTTCATTGCTTTTCCGGTCGGTAAATAGCGTGATGAGAGAGATTGTTCGCGATGACAGGGTCACCAGTTTCAACTAGCTCTTCCATGTGCCCTAACTGTTCATATAGTCCTTCATGAATTTTCAATACGAATCCAACAGTTGCGGATTTTTATTCAAACGATTCCAAACAGAATTCAACCGGGCCAGAGCAATTTGTCTCGACTCTCCCAAAACCTCAGGATCTTTCTTCAATGGCATCTGCACAATGAACCTACTATTTGCATTCCTTTTATACATTTTTATAAAATCCTCGTTACTTCTTCTACACTTTTAAAATTTTCCCATTCCTGCACATGTTCTATTTCCCGAAACTTTTCCATTTGTTTACCAATATCCTGTTCGCACACTAAACTGCAAAACATGTTATTTTGGTTATTGGAACTAGTAAAGCTGCCACTAACAAGACTGTTTTGAAGCAACTCTGTTGTTGCCACACAACAGTTTTGAAGAACTAAATTAGTTCCCGGATCTGCCAGTCTTTCGGCACAAAGTAACTCAAAAAATACTTCGGCTCCCAAAACAGACAGTCTGTCCCGTTTGACACATTAAACTCACTATCTGCTAACATCAAGTTTTCCGGCAACAGCAATCTTAAATCAGTTTTTCGTGTTGGATTCAAATGCATAATTTTTCTCACAAACAAGAAATCCAAACAACGACAGTAACTCTCAGATTTATTAATAATAACCGCCGTTGCTTTATATTTAATATTCATCCTTCCCTCCGATAAACCAGGAAGAGACGCATCATTTTTTTCTTCTTTTTTGTTTCAAGCATCTCTGCAAAGTTATAATCAAAGCACGAGACCTGTGATCCACTGTCCAATAAACAGCGAACTTTAGCTACGTTTCCATAAATGTCCCTAAAATAGATGATCGTAGTTCGCAAAAATACGTTCTGCTCCGTCAAATTTGCAGCACCAATAAAATTTTTTGTTTCGAATTAAGATGCTCCAGCATTTAAACCCACGTTTAAACACGCCCCTACCAAAGAGTTTTAAGTACAAGCTATTATCTACCAAACACATGCCGCCACCTACATTTATTTCCAACTACTAAACAGTTATCCAATATTGTTATTACAATATTATCATGGAAATCGATTATGATAAATATCCTTTTAAACTTTTTACTTCTCATTATAATCTACATTTTTATACCAGTTCATATTGTCCCAACTTGTGATCCAATTAACGCATCGTTAAAATAAAGACAATTTTAGAAACTTAAGGATTTTGGCAAGTATACTCACAAACAATATTAGTTTTGTCGAATTTCATCGAAGATCACTTTTTCAATGTATAGCAAGTACCAAATATAATTACGAAAATAGAGACATTTTTCACTGTGATGTATATTAAACTGAATCCATATATCATTCTTCATTGAACAAAGAAACGTCGCATATTAAATACCACCACTACTCACGGAACTTCACTCCCATATGGATTCTATTCAGAAACTTCCCCCTTCAAAAGATATCAGTCAAATAATAACAGCCTTTTTCCCTCACCCCTATCCGACGACTGCAATCAGCTATGACTCCCGCGACCCTATAATTGAGACATCTCCCCGACTATTGCAAAATATCGATGTCTTCTTATGTGCGGAAATGCGAACAAGACATGGTGTCCAATCATCTCCGTGACTCATACCATCCAGAAGAGGGGAAGTTATTCTGATGTATCAGCATAAAAGGGGTGACTGTGGGTTTGGCGATTGGTAGATTGATGCCTTTAATAGATCAACTCGAAATCTCGAACTCTATACACTAGTTTGACATCCAATCTGTCAACACTCAATTTTGGTAATTGCTATAATACACTATCTACCAATAATTAATTGGACACCTGTGATAAAAGAGATAAACACAATTCATTTAAATTCAATAGGTGGTTGAGCCACCACCCTAAGACAATTACAGTATTAACACTCCGGGGCATTCTTTCCACTAATGTTTGGATGATAGACAGTGATATTTTCTTCCACTCGGCTTGGAGTGGACATGTAAGTTCTTTCACCGAGTTTGGTCGGTTGCTGCACTCCTTAATTCGGCGATCCTACTCGTCCCAGAGGTGTTCCATAAGATTCACGTCTGGACTCTGAGCAGGCCAGTCCAGTCGGTTCAGCCCGCTGTCATCATACTAATCCATGGTGGACCTCGCAACATAACAAGTGGCGTTTTCATCTTGGAAGTAACAATGATCCAACCTTAAAATTGCCACAGCGTAGGGAGCACATAGTTATCTAGGTTAGTGGAGTAGTAGTCAGCGTTGAGCCTACCATGAATTGGGATCATGGGTGACGTAGATCAGGACTGCAGACATTCTCAATTGCATGAGTGTTCAAATACTTATTGGTGGATAGTGTAGTTACGCCCATCACTGACTGACTGACAAAACGGTATAGTGGTTAGCGTACTAGCTTCTAGACCACGAAGTTGCGTGTTCGAGTCCCGTGTAAGGCATGGGTGTTTGTAAATGTATGTTGGCTTGTCAAATGACGAATGTTTCGGGGCATTATAGCCCTCGTGTTGCTGACGGTGCCAGATAATCTGAATACAACCAACCAACTCATCACTGACTGACTCTGTAACGTTTTGAGATGGCGCGAACATCGCGTGCATTTTGTATTGATTTTGGAAGAGCCTGGACGAACTTTGATAAGAGCAAAAATCGTTTCAACATGAAATCACAATGATATAGTTCTAATTACCAGGATTGAACTCACTTCAACCGCCGAAACATTACTTTTCATATTAAAACGCTGCCAATTTCTGATACTAAATAAAAACTCTGTTACAATAAATAAGGCTCAAACTCAGTCATTTGATCACGTTGGCATCAATTTATAGATTGATGTATTTTCACTCGTATAACTATGTGCGATTACGAGTTAAGGTTACTATTTAGCCATTGCATCAAACATCATTTTGAATTTTTATAAAAAATGGAGAAGAGTGAGTAGATTACGAATACACTGGTCTGCCGTGGCAAAAATGGCCGAAAGTGGTCAAAAATCGACTTTGAATGAGTTGAACTAAATCTGTTTGCCAAATAATGAGCATTCCTTTTCAGTTGGTAAACCAACGCTCTTTAATTTTCAATTAAAAAGTTTGCAGACGATTCAGATATCTGGCGACGGCATACTTGCATCTTTTAAAAAAAGTGCCTAGTTGGTCATTGGTGACATAACTAATTAAGCCAATTAGGATTACTATTAAAATATGCAAGTTTTCCGAGACAGAGTTAAGAAATAGTCTGCGCCCCTATCCTTATTGAAAATCAAAGTGCGGCGGGTTACTAGATGAAAGAGTGTGTTCACTTTTTTACAAGTTATGACATATTTATGGCAAATGGATTTAGTTCTACTCATTCAAAGTTGATTGCTAACAAGTTTCGGTCATTTTTGCCACGGGAAATCAGTGGATTCCGTATAATCTACTAACTTTTCTCCACATTCAATCAAAAATTCAGTATTATATCCAATGGAGTACTTAAACTTGCAATCGCCTCTCAGACTATTATTCACGACTAAGAGTTGCAAGCCAAATGAAGGTGTATATCGAATCGAAGCCATTGCAAGGAAGATTATTGAATGGCCGAAACTTGTACAGTATTTCTAGAGGTTCCTCACCAAAAACAATGTCATGTAAAATATTTTTTTTTACCATTTCATTCATACAGATTAGAAATAATTATTTGCACAATATTAAGAGAAATTGAATTTTTAATAAATGGTTCGTGCATACTAAATTGAAGTGTTTCTTTTATTCATCATTTTTCAACGGGCGAATTAGGTGCTTTAAAAATAACTAGTTGTGATACAATATTATCTTTTGGTGACAAATAGTTTAAATTAAAATAAAAAGTAAGCATGACCTCTGTAAACAAATTTTTAGTGAAAACCAACTAAGTTATCGGCGCTAAACTACACGACAACCTTAGTAGTTATTAAAGTTACAGCAAACAAATAATAAATAACAAATAGATAAACAAATGGAAACTAGGGGTGTGGAACATTGCAAAACTTTCAATTGCACTATAATACTGATGTCAATTTGTGTCATTTGCCGTTTTTATACATTCATCATTCATTTAGGAAAAATTACCAGTTTGTTGATATTTTTTACCATAATTCTTGTATAAATCTTTAAAAAAAAAAAAAAAAAAAAAAAGGCTTCACCAAATAGATCAATTTGGTGAAATACTTTTCGATAATTCTTATATTATCCTTTCTTATAAGTGAAACTGAGGAGAGGAGAAAAAATGATCGCTGATGAGGTATGCTCAAGGAAAGAAAACTCTGTGTCGAGGGCATTCGTTTTTCCACTTTTTACTCCATTACAGCATTTTTACGGGAATTTCGGAAGTGGGGATGTTTAGAACACCTTAAAAGGCATTACCACAGCAATTTTGGACGAAATCGTTAGAGGCATTTCTTAGCAATTTTGACGAAAACCTTAACAGTAGGTCCCCGTGCCATCATCAACCCGCACACCAAATTTGAACATCGTAGATCAATTTGTTCGGGAGTTATGCTGACCATAAACACACACACACAGACAAACATTTGTTCTAGATCACTTTTTTGATATCAGGATGTTCCAAAACGTGGAGAAATGCAAAAATTATCAATTTTTTTTTTTACCGAATGCTATATTTTAATTAATTATCCATTATATACATACAGGTAATCGAAAGTAAAATGGTATATTTGTCGATTATAGTAACTTCGTCAGGGGTTGACTACCATAATCGACGCCAAAATACGAGAATTTTTCTGTATTGTTATTAGCAAAAGCCTAAATAACGTATGTTACCCCAAAATTCTCATTCCACAAGGTTTGAAAGTCAAACACATTTAAACGATAATGAGAAAAGCAAATTAAAACATAACAAATTTGCCATCCCAATAAATAGAAACTTGTGGAAATTCGAACTTACCGCATTTTTGAAATGGGTGGTCTGATTGAATCAGATTGTGAAATGCATCCAAATTAAACTTAAATATCATTCAATAACACCCTGCGCCATCTGTCGGTATAAAATGTAATCCTCAGTCAGTTTGTCTGTATTAAAAAAAAAATTCTCCGAAATTATTCTTAATCAAACTAATCCTAAAATTGTTGCATCCTTCTTAGAAATCTTTCGAATCGTTACAGATCCTCATAATTCGATTAAAGAAGATGCTATGAAATAACTTTTTGTTCAAATTACTGTGAAAATTGGTAAAAGAAATTACCTCAAATTTAAAATCCGATCTTTTATCATATATTCCAGTAAAAATATTATTATTGTGAATTACAATTTTTATTTCTAAGTAACTTGCAAATTTTTAAATTGGAGTTTCTCGATATTAGTGTCAAAGTATTTGGATAAATATCCTTTAAAACTCCAAGATTGTCAAAATCAAACAGAAATAAATCGTCAATATATCTGGTTGGTTGGTTGTTTTCAGATTATCTGGCGCCGTCAGCAACACGAGGGCTATACGGCGCCGAAAAATTCGTCATTAGACAAGCCAACATACATTTTCAAACACCCATACCTAACACGGGACTCGGAACCCGCAACCTCGTGGTCTAGAAGCTAGCACGCTAACCACTATACCCTTTGGTCCGTCGGAGTCGGGTTTCGGGGTAACATGTTAATTAGGCTTTTGCCATAACATATGCAGAAAAGTTCTCATATTTTGGCGTCGATTATGGTAGTCAACCCCTGACGAAGTTACTATAATCGACAAACTTGTCTGTTTTCCTAGTTGTTTATCTTTTTGTTATTTATTATTTGCTGTAACTTAACTTTTGGTATCATTTGAATACTCATTTGTGAAACTTATTTTTTTCTTCAAATAAATGTTATATAATATAAGATACTTTATTCGTGAATTGAAAAACAATCTATGCATTGAAATTAAAAACTAGGGGTGTAGAACATCGCAAAGCTTTCAGTTATACTTAATGCTGGTCACTGCATTTAAATTTGTCATGGTTTGGTGTTCGTGTCCATATTTTCATTATTTAAATAAAAATGGCAAGTTTGTTAATACTTTGTCGATAATGCATTACAAGGGAATGTTATAGTCATTAGATTTTCAACTTTTTACGCCGTTATTACAATTCTACGAAAATTGCCGAGGTGGAAAGGTATAAAGCAAATTACAAAGAATTTCCACAGAGATTTTAATGAAAATCTTTAAAGCCGTCTTTCGGGAACAGCTAAAAATCAAAAACGTCAATGACAGCTACCTTATGAGCAGGCGCAATTTTGACAAAAACCTTAATGGCAGGTTCCATGGCCACTAATAAGCCGTATTCTATAAAGTTAAACATCGTGTATCAATTCATTCGGGAGTTAAGCTGACCCCACACAAACACTAAAAAACAACAAAGAAATAAACAGAAATATTTATCTATATGCAGCATATACAACACGTATAGTTTAGTGGTTACCATTAACATTTCAATCATCATTAAAAAAAATAAAAAAAATTGAAAGTAATCGTAATTATCTTATCAATTCGTTCGGAAGTTATAACTGACCACACACACAATAAAAAAAAACAAAGAAATAAACAGAAATATTTAACTATATGCAGCATATACAACACGTATAATTAATGGTTACCATTAACATTTCAATCATCATTAAAAAAAAAAGATAATTTTGAAAGTAATCGTAATTATCTTATCAATTCGTTCAGGAGTTATAACTGACCACACACACAATAAAAAAAATCAAAGAAATAAACAGAAATATTCAACTATATGCAGCATATATAACACGTATAATTTAGTAGTTACCATTAACATTTCAGTCATCATTAAAAAAAAAAAAAAAAAATTATAATTTTGAGAGTAATCGTAATTATCTTATCAATTCGTTCAGGAGTTATAACTGACCACACACACAATAAAAAAAATCAAAGAAATAAACAGAAATATTCAACTATATGCAGCATATACAACACTTATAATTTAGTGGTTACCATTAACATTTCAGTCATCATTAAAAAAAAAAAATTGAGAGTAATCGTTAATTTTCTAAAAACAAGAAACAATCTCGATGACATCTCACTCCAACCCATTACAAAATCGATAGATACAAATATCAATCCAGACCCTGCGGTGACATTGATTTCAATAACTTTAAAAGCTTGTCCAGGAAGGGAAGATCTCAATCAGACAAAGTCAACAACAAAAAAAAAAACCTCGTCGTCTGCACAATCTTCTCGATTGTCTTAATGGAAGCAGAACAAAGAAAGGATTTTGTCATTCCGGAAGCCAATTACTAAGCAACGATAAGAGGAAAGGCTGGAAGGCAATTCAAAGGGTCAATGCTGGATTCTACGTAAAGTTAATTTAATTTCCTCTTTTCTATCATACAGAAGCAATCTCATAATGAACAATTACCTTTGATTTTCGCTCATGATAAGTCAAACACCCGTTTTTTTGTTTTGTTTTTCTTCATAATGGGGGAGCCTCCGAGTAGGAATTTGGACACCCCCCCCCCCAAGCCACACAGTTTATAAGAGTAATGCTTTAATTTAAATGTACTTGATTTCAGCTGATCAAGCTGACTTCGCACATTTTTCAAATTGTATGTTTGAGTGATTGGCAAGATATTTTTTACTTTCAATTACCCATATGTATACATACATAGGGTAATGAAAGTATAGCTTTCAATAAAAAAAAAATATTCAATGTTCACGTTTTGGAACATCCCGATTTCAAAAAAAGTGATATAGAAAAAAATGTCTGTCTGTGTGTCTAACTCCCGAACAAATAGACATAGGAAGTTCAAATTTGGTGTGGGGGCTATTGGTGACCATGAAACCAACCATTAAGGTTTTTGTCAAAATCGCGCATGAGCATAAGGCCTTTGAAAAAATCATGTTTTCCAATGGTTGGTTGGTTGTTTTCAGATTATCTGGCGCCGTCAGCAACACGAGGGCTATAATGCGCCGAAACATTCGTCATTAGACAAGCCAACATACATTTACAAACACCCATGCCTAACATGGGACTCGGAACCCGCAACCTCGCGGTCTAGAAGCTAGCACGCTAACCACTATACCGTTTGGTCGGCCATGTTATCTAATGATTGCTAAAAATAGGCTCCAACGATTTTGATCAAAACCGATGTGATAATGCCTCTTAAGATGTTTTAAACATCCCCACCTCCGAAATTTTAGTAGAAATGTGATAAAAGCGTAAAAAGTTGAAAAACGAGTGCCTGTAACACAGAGCTCTCTGCCCTTGAGCATCGCTCATTAACGATGGATGTTTCTCCCCCTATTTCAAGCACAAGAAAGGACAATGTAATGCCTATCGAATAACATCACCAATTTCACCATTTTGGCGTGTTTTTTGGCCATGTAAAATTATTGCCAAAATTATCACCAAACTGGCTATTTTTATTTAAATTAGTGAAAATATGAAAATGATAAATAACATTCAATTACATTATAATATTGGCCAATGCATCAAAATGAAAGTTGGGAAATGTTCCTCAACCCTAGTTTTAAGATAATTGTACAACACTGTTCATATTTTTAACGTTTTTAAATTTGAGTTTGTAAAGTAAAAAGTAAAAAACATCGAAATTTTGGAAAAGTAAAGTTAGTAACATCGTTAGTGACTTAGTAAAATCGTTAGTTACTTTTTAAATTCTGTACATTGACTTCGATTTTGTTTGTGCTAATAAATAAAAAAATTTATAAACGAAATTTTAATTTAAATTTTTCTAAAAATATTGCCTGAAGTTATCGAAATTCTATCAGACTGGAAATCTATTCGTTACGATTTGGTTTTAATTTGCCCTCGCATTACTTCCATTATTTAGAGAGTAAAAAGCATTTATTTTTTACTCTGAGATGAATTTATACCCTGAAGAAGGTCAGGGAATACCTGAAAACTTAGGTGAGATGAATTCTCTGTAGTCGATCGGAAAAGCTTACTTTTTCTATGGCTACACCTGTTGACATTTGTACCGAATAGTAGAGTTGTGACTACAATGGAAGTAGGACATTTGAATATCCTTCGTTTGTTACGGTTGACCCTTTTTCGACCCCTTAACTCTCTTGTCCCCGTTCCGGCCCGACCACCCCAATCGGCTGAGTCCCATTCCGGCCGTGCCTCTTCACTCATAGATCTTACTCCCCTTTCTTGACTGGATCTTGGAGGTCTGATACCATTAGAGGCACACTACAATGCGACAGATGACTCTCTTCACAGCTGGGGGTGATTTTTACGACACTCGTCACAACAGGGGGGTAACAGGTGAAAGTTCGAAACACAAATACTTTGTACTATTAAAGAAAAGAAAAACGCCTTGAGGATATACGAGTTGTCAACCTCTGCCTGGAAACCAGAAAGTGAAGAGAGATAAATCACTCTTAGTTTTGAAGGGGTATATTCCCTGTCTCTCTAATTACCCCACTTGGAGGGGTGAAAATGCTTTTTCTTCTCAAGCGGGAACCCGGTCCTTAAAGGATATTCCAGAAAATTGCAATGGGAACTAAAGAGTTCAAGTTGGTTGATCGACATCGGATTAGCATATTTTTCTACATTATCCCTTGTTACCAATTTTCAAAGTTGTGACTACATTGGAAGTTGAATATCGGAATATTTCTCTTTGGAACGTTTCGACCATTTAAAATAGATTAATCGACATCGGAATAGTTTATTTTTCAATGTTTGCCCTAGTTGACACTTATACCAAATATCAGAGTTGGGCTATAAAAGAAATAGAACATTTGAATATCCTTCGCTTGGAATGTTAGACCCCTTTCCGACCTTTAAATTATCTATCGGGATCGGATTAACTTATTTTTTCTTGACATTCGTATCCAATATTAGAGTTGTGACATTATTGGAAGTAGAACATTAGGATATTCCTCGTTTGAAAAGCTTCGACTTTATAAATTTGATTAATAAACATCGTAAGAGTTGACTTTTCTATGCTTGACCTTACTGACATTTTTAGCAAATATCCTAGTTGTGGCTATATTAGAAACGGAACATTTGAATATCGCTCGTTTGGAACATTTAACTTCTGTTCGATGCCTTAAAGTTTTGTTTATCGAAATAGAAACAGCTTACTTTTTCTGTTTGTCCTTTTTGACAATTGTACCAAATATCAAGAGTTGTGACTGCATTGGAAGTAGAATACTTGATCCCTTAAAGTTGGTTAACTGAGATCAAAATAGCTTACTCTTTCTATGATTGTCCTTGTTGAAATTTGTACCCATTTTCAGAATTGTATCTATGTGGGAAGTGGGAGAATTAGTGATGAATAAGTGAATAAGTCAGTCAGTAAGAGGGCTTTGCCGTATATGTATATAGAAATATAAAAACATATTTGTTTATTATTATTATTCCATGGTCATTTACCCCCGATAGCCATTGTACCTCCGATAAAAGTCATCGGATCATCACCCAAGACCATCGATATAAATAAACAACTGGATAGACTGCTTAACGCTGGGAAAATGAAGCCATTGCCAGATGCAATTGGTGGGATAAAAAATACGGATTGCCGAGGAATGAAAATAAAATTTTGGGTTGTACACAGTAGAAATGTCAATAGTAGACCTTAATTAGTAATAATGTGCAAAAAAATATATACTCTAACACTTTACAAGGTTTTTCGCATTCCCATCCAACTATAAAAGTGAACTGTGATTGGTTAATCTTACCACCAGCTTCACAATCCCCGGCGCGTTTTTCTCTTTGCATTGACAATGGAGCAGTCTATCCAGTTGTTTATCTATATCGATACCCAAGACATCGTCTTTGGCCTGAAGACAATGCATCAGACAATCCTGAAGTAATACTGGATCCTACTCTTGAATATCGTAAAACGGGGTGAATCGGAACACTTTTCAACTCTCACATTTACAGGGTGATAAAGAATAAGTAGCAATGCATTGGCATGAATAGAAACACATTATCATAAAAAAATCTGAATCCTGAAGACAACGCATCAGACAATCCTGAAGTAATACTGGATCCTACGCTTGAATATCGCAAAACGGGGTGAATCGGAACACTTTTCAACTCTCACATTTACAGGGTGATAAAGAATAAGTAGCAATGCATTGGCATGAATAGAAACACAACATTATCATAAAAAAAATCTGAATCCTGAAGACAACGCATCAGACAATCCTGAAGTAATACTGGATCCTACGATTGAATATCGTAAAACGGGGTGAATCGGAACACTTTTCAACTCTCACATTTACAGGGTGATAAAGAATAAGTAGCAATGCATTGGCATGAATAGAAACACAACATTATCATAAAAAAAATCTGAATCCTGAAGACAACGCATCAGACAATCCTGAAGTAATACTGGATCCTACGATTGAATATCGTAAAACGGGGTGAATCGGAACACTTTCCAACTCTCACATTTACAGGGTGATAAAGAATAAGTAGCAACGCATTGGAATGAATAGAAACACAACATTATCATAAAAAAAATCTGAATCCTGAAGACAACGCATCAGACAATCCTGAAGTAATACTGGATCCTACGATTGAATATCGTAAAACGGGGTGAATCGGAACACTTTTCAACTCTCACATTTACAGGGTGATAAAGAATAAGTAGCAATGCATTGGCATGAATAGAAACACAACATTATCATAAAAAAATCCTTTAATGTGACAGACATGAAATTGTTTCTCAAAAAAATTGTTAAAACAAATCAGGTTTGAAAGCGCGTCAACTCTTCACCTAACCTAAAACATAACAAGGTAATTGAAATAGTCTTTAAAACTAATGATATTTTTTAGTCTACTTGATGTCTGCGTGCCGTAAATTGTCTGCAACTTCTTTAAGAAGAAGCCTTAGTAAGGATCATTCCCTATACTCGCTATGTTACATTGTTCTAGCCCAGTTTCATTTAGAAACTACTTTCTATAAAACCTTGACGTTTGGTGATTTGGTACGAAAAATATCCCTTAATGAAATGACAAATTGTTTTCATTTAATGTATATCTATTATAAATAAAATTAATATACAAAGGACGAAACCTGGTGGACCACGGCATTTTCTAAAATAAAATGTATTAGACGATATATTCGAGTTTTTAATTAATGTCAATTCATTAAGTGATAATTTCCGTACCTATTCACCAAATGTGAAGGTGGTTATAGAAAGTAGTTTCTAAATGCACTGGGCCAGAAGATTGTAACGTAGAAAATAAAGGGAATAATTATTACTAGAACTTCCTCTTAACGATTAAAAATGTTGTCACAAATATCTTTCCAACTAATTGAATTACACTAACTCTACCACAATACTTTTAAGCAATGAACAATTCCCTCATTTTTATTTTTATTTTTTTATTCGATTCTAAATGTCTCGAAATTACCATTAACACAAAAATTTCTATTCTCCATGCATTTTTTTTTTTTTTTTTAATTTGTATTTTAAGTTTGCCAGTCAGATTTTTACGGGAAAACGGACCTTTTTTTTTTGGCGACTCCATTGTGACGTCTTTGTTTCCTAAATATCTTCATAGGACACGTGGCGGTTGCGGCTGTTAAAACCTTGTTATCATGGAAATTTCAAATACTTGTATTCAAGTCATTTTGTTTTCATATTATTTGATTGATTTTTTCTTAAAATGTCTAACATTTTCTACAAATATTGTATCGTGCCAATGTGCAAAAGCACAACCATAACAACTCCTGACAAAATTTTCATTTACGTATCACACGGAATAAAAATACTCGAAAAAAGTGGTGCCAAGCGATGAAGAGGGACATTGAAAAGTATATGCCACTGTCGACAAAGACTGTACGTTATGTTTGTGAAGATCATTTTAAAATAAGTTACATTTATGATAATATTTATATTAGGAAAATTAAAGAATGTTTGTCTTTTAAGTTTAAAACACGCTATTTGTTAGGAAAGCTATTCTAAATTTTTGTAAACATCAAGTGCAAAGTATAATGGGTTAAAATTGAAAGTCCGGTACTGATTCTGCCCCAAGAATTGTTTACATTTTTAAAACCACGCCAAATTATGTTAACTTGTCATTAAAAAAAAAGGCGGGGCAGCCATTTTTTGGCAAAATTTACCTTGGCGCAGAATCCGTACCGGACTTGGATGTTGACAACGGCCCCCTTTAACGAAAAAATTATATTATATATATACCGATATTTTCCCACCAAACTTTTTATTCCAAGCACAACAAAACCATTCAAATTAATTAAAGCAGGGAATCTTGCGTACTGGCTTTTACGCAACGGGTTTCCACTGTTACAAAATCCATATTCTTGCTGAAATAGACAGCCATCATTGTCGAGTCAATTTTTGGCAAATTGTCCGATTGGCCTCTTACAAAACCAGGTTCCATTTTTGCAATTAAATAAAAAACAAATACCTACAAAATAGGCCATCAAAAATATTTGAGAAACGGCAACTACTAAGTAGAAACCACAGAGTATATAGTTGACACTTTGTGATAGAAACCTCACCATAACAAACGGAGCGAAGGGATTACGTCACCGAACCTTTCGGGGCTCTTGACGTCATAATCAAAATCGGCCCGTTTTGAGGGTTTTTCGAGCATTTTCTTTCCTTACTATTTAAATAACTAATTTTTTTAAAGAACTTTTTTGGGTTGGTTGGTTGGTTGGTTGTTTTCAGATTATCTGGCACCGGCAGCAACACGAGGGCTATAATGCGCCGAAACATTCGTCATTAGACAAGCCAACATACAATTACAAACACCTATGCCTAACACGGGACTCGAACCCGCAACCTCGCGGTCTAGAAGCTCTCACGCTAACCACTATACCGTTTGGTCGGCAGAACTTTTTTGGGAATATTTAGAAACAGAAAGAAATTCTTTATAATTAATTCAATAAATCAATTTCATTGGTTTTTAAAAAATGCGGGAATTGTCCGTTGCAATAATAACTCCACTTTAAAATAACTCGTGAACAAAATTGTATTATCTTGCGCACCTGTAGCTCAGCATTCGCCACTACAAGACCATCATGCAACATCCGAACCGCTACAGCTTATTTTGATGCCAGTCGGCTGGCAGCACATAAATCATATTTCTTGGTGTGGATTTCTTTTAAAGAATTTTAATTTGCCCAAAATAGCATGCGTTTACAATGTAGAACAGCGTTTTCTACTATGCGGCCCAAAGAAACTACATGAAGAAACTTTCAGCGAGATGGTTTCTATCAGGAGTAAATACATTAATAAATTGACTGATGCTAATTTAGACGATGCATTAAGGTTGGTTGTGACAAATACTCCGACATGACATTGACTCTCATAAAAGAATTTCTACCGCCATCGTCTCAATTGATAATGATCAAAGCGGTTGAATATGAATGTATGACTTAAATCTCTTTATTAAAAGTTAGGTCAAGTCACAATGTTATGTTATGACATATTTTTTTTTTATACTTTGATTTACGTAATTGGTTGGTTGGTTGTTTTCAGATTATCTGGCGCCGTCAGCAACACGAGGGCTATAATGCGCCGAAACATTCGTCATTAGACAAGCCAACATACATTTACAAACACCCATGCCTAACACGGGACTCGAACCCGCAACCTCGCGGTCTAGAAGCTAGCACGCTAACCACTTTACCGTTATTATTTACTTAATAATAATTGTTTGAATAAAAAGAATCAAATATCAATTTTAATTTTACTAACACTTTGAGGCCATTTTCGAGCGGAGGAACCAGCAACTTGAGATGTTTCCTGCCATCTTTGGTTCGGTTCGCGGTTACAGATCCGCTTCAAAGAAACAAAACGCAGTCATTGGCCTTGCATCGAAACCTAGTGGTCCTCTCGGCATCCAAGCTTGTGGTGAGCGAGAGTCACCTTTCGAGTGCAAAGGGTTAATAAAAGTAAATTTGTGATTGGAGAATTGAATTTTACCTTGATATCTTTTTTCCAAATAAGTCATACGGCCCTTCTCTAAAAGTTAGAGGCGAAAGCAGCTCTAAATCGTATTCCACAAGACTAGTAAATCAAAGAATTCGATCTAAAGCTTTAATCATATAATTCAAAAAATTAGTATTTAACGTCCTTCATATAACATTAAAGGGATGGTTTTACAAATGAGGGACATGCCCAAGTGAGGAAAATGAATATTTTTTTGTGTTTTCTAGTGTTATCCAACGAATATATTTGAGCAGTGCAATCATTTTTTATCTTTATGCTTTCAATTAATCAAAAATCGAGTTGGAAATCAAAGCAAAAGTCACTAGACCAAAAACGCATAAAAAACAGTGACTTTCTTATACGCATAGATTCCGTCAAAAATCCGAGAAGAAACCTGGTCTAAAACAGGTTTTAGACTTGTTCATCATCTGCGCGTTGACGTCACACGCAAAAGAAGCTTTTTCCCGCCAAATCGCAAAGTGAAAAACTAAATATTTTTTTCAACTATCCGAGCTTAAATTTTTGAAGGAATGGTATTGTTTTTTATGATTTTTCTCTACTTTATTTAAAAATAAAACCAGAAAATGTGAAAGTTCTTCATTCCATTTTAACCTTCAAACTAGTTTGTGATTAACCGACTCTAAAAGACAACTCCTACACGTTTCTGTTACTCTACATAGGTCACATTATTATGCGTTATCGTTTGGCAATACTTAATGACTGAATTGAAACCTTTTCCTCATAAGGTTAAAGACGTAAATAAAAAAAACCTCCCAATTGATATTTTTTTTATGAGCCGAAATGTTACCAAGTTAGTGAAAATGGCGACAAACCTTCTCACTAAATATTCATATGCTAATTATATTTATGATGATTGAATTCTTAGAGTATGTGTATTGCCTAAATATGATCAGAATATTTTGTGAATACAATCAAGTAAGAGTCAGTGATGACAAACTAAAAATTTATATTAAAAATGTATTTAATATTAAATGCAAATATACATTTTTACATAAGTTATACCATTGGGGGTATATAGTAAAAAGTGATAGGTATTAAAAATCTATTTAAAATTAAATGCAATCATATTTTTATCAAAGTTACTTCATTGGGGCTATAAAATATTAATTACAAGAGTTAATGTTCATTTCGTTTAATTTGTTTGGTAAATCTGTCTCATTAGCATGCTTTATATTAAGTGCAAGTATCACTTTTGATAAATCTAAAATTCACTACTAACCAATTTTTCCAATTGAAATATATTTTGTTCTTCGCAGTCTTAATTTAAATAAGTTCAAATTCAAAACTTAATTTTTTTTTTTATTATTATTAAATTTTTTAAAAAAAGTTGTCAAACTTAAAAATACTCGTATTTAACTTTTGGACAAAACTCAAGTCAGTCAAATAGAATAATATTAAAACGTAACGAATAATCACGCCCCTCAAATTCTAATTTATCTACCCCAATTACTTATGATTTTAGCCATCTTGTTTCTAGGAGGATATTTGTTCTTTTGATAATTTTCTTTTAGTTTTCGAAAAACTTCTGCGTTTAATTGTTCCTTATAAACGGTCAAAAACAATTCTTCAATGGGATCAAGATTATTCCGAAGAATCACTTGAGGTAGAACTACTGCTAGACGTTATAGCTTCGTTGAATTTTTGTTCAACAAGGAATTTATCTCTCCGGCCAGTTTGTTCATTTGCTCGGAATCTTTGAGCAACACATCCACCTGGAATATTTCTACGACCAACCGAAAATTTTGAATTTTTTTTGAGAGGGTTGGAAAACTTATTTGCATCGGACTCGTCGTAATTCAATGAAAGTGTTTGATCAGCGCCTTGATCATTTTGAGGATCTTTCATTTCTTGACCAAAGCCTTCTTTAGCAGAATTGGTGCATTTAGCGGAATCCTCACCACTCGAAGATTCAATTGTTGAAATAGCTGTGTCACCCGCTATTGATTGGTGCATGGCCAATTGGACTTCTGGACGCAAGTTTAGGCGTCGACCAACTGTTGGCGCTAAAAAGGCCTTTCTAAGTCTTTTAGAGAAACATAAGTTGGTCGATGTTGAAGTAGAGATAGTAGAATGCGGATTTGATTTTGTGGATTGCGCTGATTTTGATTGATTATTTGTATCAAAAAGTTCTTGATTAGAGAGTTGTATTGTTGAGCAACTAGGGTTTTGATTTAGTACCTCTTTTTTATTTTGTTTCTTTCTTTGTCGTCTCTTCTTGGCTTTCGAAATTAAAGTAGGTATTTCGTTAGGAACCTCACCTTTATTGCACATTGCATCTACAAGTTCAATATCTAACTGAGTGTGCTCATTGCCATCCGTTCCTTCAACTATATTCTGATTATTGGTACCTTCAGCAACACTTCTTTGAATTTCTCTACATTCATTGGTTACCTTTTCAGATTTCTGCAGACAATCGACATTGGTAATGGAGGTAGGGCCGCTATTGTTGCCTTTGACTGCTTTCTGATTTTTTTGACCACCTGCTCTTTTTGTTGATGTCTCCTGTTTTATCTGACAGTCGGTTTTTTCGCTATCTCGAGCCTGTCTTACCTTCATAGATTCTTTTAGTTTGAGTCGATAAGCACAGTCTCTGTTGAGTACCTTCGGAGCTGCCCGCCTCTTTTCTTGATTTTTGCGCTTTTCTTCGGTGAGTAATAATTCCTTTATATCCTCGCTTTCTTTTATATATTCACCATTTCTCTCATTTTCCTCACTTTTTGCGACATTAATATTCTCTGAATGTCGGTGCAACGGCTTCGAATTTGCCCTTTTCTCCTGGAAATATCTATTGAGAGCAGAAATCAGTTTGTCAGAGTCCAATTTACGATATTTTCGCGCGCGATTGTCTTTCGGAAAAGCGTGTGCTAGTTCAGTATGCGAGTCGTTCTTCGAGAGCTCATTTGAAAGAATTTGCGGAATTCGAACATCCTCACCAATCAATACGTATAACTCTCTCTGCATCTTCAGCTGGTGAAGTGGTACAATCCATCTTGCTTTCGGTTTAACAGTATACGGTTCAATCAAAAGACTAATTCTAGATAAGTTATCACGAGAAATATTTAATTTCCTACCAATATTTTCCTCACAAAAATTCCAGGTGCTGAAATACGTGAGTATTATTCCATTGTCTTCAAAAATTTCTTGTGGGGCCATTATCGGAAAAAGCGTAACCACCTGGTCATACGGGTTGTACTTTCGTTTGCTTTGAAAATTCGGACTATTCAGAACATCATGCAATCTTTTTGGAAGAGCGAAGAAAGAGATAGTACATTTATAAGCCGATTTGTATACTTCTATATAACGGCTTATAGCCTCATCACTAGGTGAACGTTGATCCAAGACAACACTTTCCTGGTCACTGTTACTACATTTCAAAAGCGATTTCTTACAGATTATAAATCTGTTTTCCGGAAATGGCGATTCCCAACGGTAATATGGGACACAAGGACTCGAAATACTTAGAAAATCATAATGTGATTCTAAACTACTGTCGTATTTATTGGAAGAAAATTCTGCGATTCTTTCAAATCCCACAGCAAAATGTTCGATGATTTTATCTTTTTCAGCAAGGGGGGCATGAAAGGTCAGTTCGTACTCTTGCTGCAAAGTGCCAAAATTGTCTTTGCAAAACTCTAGTAAAAATATTGACAGTCCAATGAGAAGGGATGTGTCCACATTTTTATTATTTACGTAAACTCTTTGGTAGTACTCTCTGCAGTACATTTTCCAATGATTTACTTCAGCTGAAATTATAATCTCTTCAAGCAGCGCAAAATGAATCAACGTTTTGAAATCATAAAACTTGACACAGGGGAAGCTTTCTGAAGATTTAAGAAGTGATAATGCTGCTTCATCTTGTAAGTCGATAACAATTTTGTTTAGAGGAGCATCTGTCGACTTCGAAACTCGAAAGCCTTCGGCAGACGGGAAAGTTTCCAATATTAAGACGTAGTATTCTCTGAGAGAATGCTTTTGAACAAAATCTTCATAATTATATCCATGGTGGGATAAAATTTTGCTGATTTCGGTTTCTTCAGGTTCGCAAAGATGTTCTTCACTTTGGCAATCACGATCGTCAGGATCTTTTACATCGTTTAATAACTCGCTAGGGCTATATAATGTATACGTCTTGTGCAGATTGTGTACAGCTTTCACTAGACTTGAGCCTATATATCTGTCAGTTTCATTATCAGGTGAATAAGTCCCTTTCGATTCCACTTTTTGATTTCCTTCTACAATTGCATGGTTAGAAATCGGTTCAGGAATTTTCATTTGATAGATCTGCAACTTCATATCCGATAGGTCTTGTTTCGTCTGCAAGTCATTTAAATTTTTTGAAATTGATGTATGTGCTGGTTCATTTATGCCATTTTTTGTATCAAGTGTTATGTGTCGAGAATCACTCTTGGAGTCATGTGCATTGTTGTGACGTGTATTTTTCGGTACACTTGGAATATTTAAATCAAACGGAGAAGTTCTTCTCGGTTTGCATGTAGAACCTTCATCAAGAGTTATCCTTTCTGGTAAATAACTAAAATCCTCGAGTTCAGAGTCGAATATATCTTCTGGTAATTTTTCAGATATTTTTAACTCATTCAAATCATAAAAGAAATTACTCCGGGTTATGGAGATAAAATCATCAAGAATTGCATTTTTCTGCACATTTTTAAAATCGACATGAGAGTCAAATATATCTTCTGGTATTCTTAACTCATTCAAATCACAATGGAAATGACTCTGGTTTTCATTGTTAGGATTTCCATCTAGCTTTACAAACACATTTTTAGAACCATCGTTATCACCAAAGTCGCTTATATTCCAGCCTTCTTCTATTTCAATGTCGTTTAAATTATAAAGAGAAGTTCTCCGAGTTGTATTCATAAAATCTTGATCAAAAGTTGTCTTTTCATGAAATTTTTTAGAATAATCGTCATCAGAATCAAATGCATCTTCTGGTAATTTTGATAATTTCGACTCATTCAAATCATTAAGGATAGTGCTACGAGTTTCATTGTTAGGATTGGCATCAAGCTCTTCAGACAGATTATTAGAATCAACTTTATTACCAGAGTAAAATATATTACCATCTAGCTCTTCTATTTCCATTCCGTTCAAATCAGAAGTATTCGACGTTGTCTCGATAGAATCTTCATCAAGAGAATTCTTTTTATGCATATTCTTAGTATCATCATCAGCAGATTCGAGTATATCACTTGGCAATTTTTCTGATAATCTTGGCTCATTCAAATCATTAAGATAAGAGCCCTGCATCGTCTCGATAGAAAATCCTTCATAAAACCTGATATTTTTATATTCACTCTCGAAACTAGGTTTCACTTCATTGGAAACGCAAACACCTATCCTAAAATCTCGCATATTCTGCGAGTCACAAACATTTGATGCAAATGAAGCATTAGATAATAATGTTGTGTCTGTACCGATGGATAGATCTTCAACGATACAAGCGCTTGTTGTTGGTTGGGGCAAATTTACAACCGCTCTACTGTGGATAGGCAATTCTACCGATGAATCCGTTTTAACGTGCACATCATATCGTTTAAACTCCTCCGAAACATTGCTAGTGACTATATTGCTCGCATTATATTTCTTAAAGCCATACCATTGGTAAAAATAGATCTGCAATAAAATACAGCCGATCGAAGAATTTAAAGCATCCAAGCAACGTTGCTTCATAATAACCAACTTGTTGAAACAAGCTCGTTCAGTATTCGACAAGTAACTAATTGTACTTTCAGGAAACCTGTCCTTCAGTTCTCGACTCAAAAGCAACGCAAAGTACAATACTCTTGCATCGGTTTGCATTGTTAAAACCATGGAATCGGCCACCAATCGAAGATGACCTGATGTGCTAAAGTATGACCTTTGTAAGGTGGGAATACAATGAGCTATCTCGGGGATATTGATGATAATCAGTGAGGCCTTGTATAAACATGCGTTTTGGAGACTCCAGGCAGGTTGCGTACTTGAATTCTGGGAAACAGTGGTCATTGATTCGGCGCGGTAGTCGTCAATCATAGGTTGCGCGCATTTGACTGAAGGTACAGCAGCCCTCTGAAGCACTTCTATAAGTCTGAACAGGTATAGCAAAATACGGTAGATTCCAGCATTGGCTCTCCTGCTAAGAAATTTCAAGTACGCTAATACCCGAATTAAAATTTCCCGCCAAAATCTTGCACCAAAACCTGAAAATACAGGTTTTTTTTTTAGTATTTCAAACTTGAAAATATTGAAAGATTCATAGTCATTTATGTTTTGGGTGCTTAATATATAAAATGCATTTAAATCATAGCCCTAATAGCACACATCCTCCCAGGGAGGTCCCTGGGAAGTCATTCGTAGTCCAGGGGATGACTGGGGACTTCCTAGGGACCTCCCTGGGAGGATTTGTGCTATTAGGGAGTCTCGGTCAGTCTGTGGTTGGTCATGTCCTGTTAGATTTGTTATAGTACAGTACACAAAAAGGGAATCCGAACGATGGCTACATCTTCAATTCTAATTATCGCAGAATCTTGCAGTTTGCACCAAAATGCTTTGTATACAATTTTCTATGTGTCTCGTACATTTTTTCTTCTTCTTAAGAGGCTATATACAAAGTAAATATAACTGTCTTCAAAAATTTGAATTCGAATCCCTATTTTTATGTGTTTATTCGATTTAGAATAGTTCGTTTGCCCAAGATACCAAATTTCAGTTTATTCTGTTGAAAAACGCGTTGCGTATGAGCGAAAATGTTTTGGCCGATTTTGAGGGCAAATTTCTTTAGAGAGGTAAAGAAGCAAATGTTTTGCGTGCTTCAAGACGTGATCTATTATACAGTCCCTTAAAGTGAGCTTTTTTTTTTCTTCTTTTTTTTTCACATTTTTGCTCAAATATTGAGAACCAAAAGTCAAAATGGAATGAAAAGAATTCTAGAGGGAGGGGGGATCGACCATGATAATTCTAATGGGGAAAAAAAAAAAGACAACATGTTTCTTTTTGAAAAAATTGAAAACCGTTTTATAAATTAATAATTATTTAAAAGCTGTTTAATAAAAGAGGTGCGTGTTATTTATGTTTGGCCTTAAACAAACTATCCATTGAAATAAAAATTGCTAAAATATACAAAAGAATTTATGGCTAAAAGAACAGATAACATTAATTTGTCTTTTTTTTTACATCATTTAAATTACTAACCAGTTATTGGAAAATTATGAAATTTGGTATATTCATAATTTTTGTATACTAAATCTAAATATGGGGCAATATTGTGGGGTTGACATTGAACTTTTTCAAGTTTGGTTCAGTTTTAATATGTAGATGACACCTCATGATAAAAAAAAATAGTTATACACAATTAATAAAGACCTTTTGCGATTTACAATGTTATTTGACTTTGTTATTTCATCACGTAGAATGCAAGATATAGCAATGACTGGCATTTTTTTTTTTTTTTTTTTTTTTTTTTTTTGCCTACTGTACACGAGCTTTACAAGATGAACATTGAGATAAAAAAAATTAACGTTACGTAATCCACTAAAGTAACAAACATCTCACTTCCCGAAACAAAACTTATATGCAGAAATACAAGCCAAGTAAAGTGATTATTAAAAAAACTAGGTGTGCGGAACATCGCACAACTTTCAATTTAACTATAATACAGACGTGAATTTGTGTCATATAACGTTTTTGTATTTTCATCAATTCGTGTAGAAAAAAAATGGCTAGTTTGGCGATAAATCTGAAAGAAAAAAAAAAAAAAAAACTTTATCAAAATGGTGTTTGTCTCGGTATACTTTTCAATAATTCTTGTATTATCCTTTCTTATAAGTGAAACTGAACAATCGTTGATGTGCTATGTTCAAGCAAAAACAATTCATTTTTCAACTTTCTAAGCCGTTAAAGCATTTTTAAGGAAATTTCGGAGGTGGGGATGTTTAGAACCCCTTAAGAGGCATTACCAGAGATTTTTATCAAAATAGTTAGAGCCGGTTTTTTAGCAATCATTGGAAAACATGATTTTTTCAATGACAGATGCCTTACGCGAATGCGCGATTTTGACGAAAACTGTAATCCCACACATCAAATTTACACATCGTAGGTACATTTGTTCGGGAGTTATGCTGACCATAGACAGACATTTTTTCTGGATCAAATTTTTGAAATCAGGATGTTACATAACTCCTAAAAATGCAATATATATATATATATATATATATATATATATATATATATATATATATATATATATATATATATATATATATTAATCGAATACTATACTTTCATTACCCTATACTCATCCTAGTAATTGTCCTAGTTCATCTTAGTAATTGAAAGAAACCAAAGGGGTGGGGGGGGGGCATCGTACAAATTTCGGTTACGCTATATAATATAGGTCATTGCAGTACAATGTAACATGGTGTTACTTACCATTTTCTTATTTTCATTCATTTAAATAAAAACTAGGGGGCTTCGCCCCCTGCTCGCTGACGCTCGCCAACCCTCAAACGCCTCGCTGCGCTCGGATTTGTGGTTAAAACATCTTGCTGCACTTTGCCAGCCATAAAAAATATAACCACATTTATATAGATTTAATGTAAGACCTAATAGAGAAAACACCCAAGTTGCAAGTTTCATAATAGAAAGTTAAATATACTATCCGCCAACATTCTGACTTAAAACTTCATTAGCTATGCCCTTACATTGAAGTCCTCATATTTTTTATTTATTCTGATAAGTCGCCCCGTTAGAGAACGACGTCCAACGCGAAGCATTTTCTGGATAGAAATACTTCAAAATAATAATTACTCTGATACAAAAATGCTTCAGAAAAAGAGAAAAAATCAACTTTGAAACGAAGAGTTTAAAAAGAGCTTTATAATTAGCAACGGGTTTGTTGTTTACATACGTTAGGATAGCTAGGCTACGGCTAATTAGCTAGGCTAATTAGCAACGGTTGGTTGGTTGGTTGGTTGAACCCCCGAGCAACCGGTTTGTTGTTTACATACGTAAGGATGTTGCCATTCATATATTCAAAATCATTGAGGCTTTGTAGTAGCTTAATGATGAAAAATATTGAAATTTAACTAATTAATAAAGTGTTAATAAATTACTTTGGCACGTTTTGGCAAATCTACAGCTTATTTCCTTTAAAATGACACCTTGATCATTGAAATTGGTTGAGCAGTTTAGGCGGACGGACTAACCCCAAAAAACGTATTGCCTATTAAATATATAGATGGCCAGTTTGGCAATATTTTTTACATGAGCAGAAAAAAACCCTGCCAAAATAGCAAAATTTGTGGTTTTATTTTATAGAGATTGATTTTTTTTTTTTTTAATGCGTTTCACGCCCAAACAAGGACATTCCAATCGTTGATGGACGATGCTCAAGGGCAGAGAGCTCCACGTTAACCCTTTGGGTACATAAGACGAGTGAGACTCGTCATCTGCTTACTTGGGCGAAGTTACGGTGGACGAGTTTAACTCGTCATCTGTCCATCCAAATCTGTCCCATGGGCATAAAAATCTTTAAATAATTCAATACTCAAAGGGTTTAAAGGCACTCGTTTTTCAATTTTTTACGCTTTTATCGTATTTTTATGAGAATTTTAGAGGAAGAATGTTTAGAGCACCATCAGAGGCATTATCACAGCGATTTTGAACAAAATCGTAAAAGTCTTTTTTTAGCAATTGCTGAAAAACATTTTTTCAATGGCAGCCACCCTATGCGCATGCACGATTTTAACGAAAACCTCAATGGTAGGTCTTTGGGCCATCACCAACTCGTAAGGTAAAAAGAACAATGGAAAAAAAAAATTCACCCATCCTTACTCTGCCAAGTAGAGAATAAATAATATAGCACATTTCAAAACATTTTGGGCATTTATTAACTATTTAAAATGATAGACTGAATAATGTTTACAAATTCCAAGTTTTTTAATGCGATATCAGTTTAATGATTGTTTTCGGAAATAATTTAATACTTAATTTTTTTTTAACATAACTTTCTAAAAACAAAGATCATAAATATATATTTCTTTAAGATTAAAAAAATAAGCTTAAAACTTTTCACAATACATAAGATAAACTGACCCAGCTGTGTAGCAACCAAAAACTATTCACAATAACAAAATACCTGTTACCAATAAATAAACAAATGCAAAATTAACCTAACATTAAAGTGTTTCGATTAACAGGCTTGATTGACAATTTTCTAATATTTTCAAACATATCGCTATGGTTTTTAATAACAGCTTTAATAAAAACTTTGCACACTAGTTTAGATAAAATTTTTGTTGTGCTCAGGTTTAGAAGCTTTAATCAGTTCCGGTTAGGCTTTAATCTCTTTCTTTTTAAAGTCCAAACATAATCGTTCAAAGGAAAATGTTTTCCGCAGACGTGCGTCGAACAAGAAGTTTTATTCGGGGTGAAGTCCTTCCTTAAAATGGCCTACAAACACTTATATTTTTAACTGTTCATTTAAAGGAAATTCATGAAAAGCCTTTAAGTTTGTCTTTCATCTTCTTGCAAAATGAAACACAACAATACACCTTATATGAAAATACTTAATTTTAAACAGACGCCATAACTTGTACGCAATTCAAACCAATACTACTAAAAACCAATCTTAGGTCGGTAAAAGCGACATCTAGCGGCCACTCGAGATTCCGCAGCGTCCATTAGGAAAACGACCCATCTGACTCGCTTGTAGTAAGAGTTCCATTATCTAGGACCCTTTGGATTTACTATTCTGACTAGAAGTCGGCGATATATCGAAACAACGATATTTTTATCGATATTTCTAAAAAAAAATATCGATATTAAAAGTATCGATAAAAGTCACCGATATATCGATATTTTCAAACATTTTTAGTTTTTTGATGATCATTTTGTAGTTCCATGTGTTTTTTTCGATTTTCTTTATTTCCTTTTCAAAAACTTCAAAACTAAATTTTTGAACTTGGCTGAGACACAGTTAAAATGGCACCAATATTCAATATTTTCCGTACATTTGAAAGCTATTGAAAATTATCTATTTTTTTTTTTTTTTTTTTTAATCACTGCACCAATAAAACAAAAATATGACTTTTTTTTTGTTTTTGTAATTTTTCTATTTCAGTTGAAAAAGTAGTCACCTTACAAAAAAGCAATCATGAAAAGTAGAAATTTGCCCCAAAAAACTTTGTTTCTGGTAAAATTGAAAATCAAATAAAAAAATCATGTATCGATATTTCCGACCTCTAATCCTGACATCACTGCATACGATGTAGGAAGGATTCTTCCGCTTAAAAGATGCAAGTCCGAGCAAATCACAACTTATATAATAATACTGATAGCCTACGCGCATAATTTTGTGTTGAACTTAATTATATGTAGATAGCAAAAAGAAACAAGCGCTTTTAAATTTGATTTTTACTTTTCTAACCACGGATACCCTGTTCAAAACGGCTTAAATCTTAGTAAAAATTACCACTACTCCAACTTACAGCCACCATACCGGCGCAAATATCGGCAATCATATTAAGGCAACAATCAACAAACTGACCACCACATCAACATAAACATCGAAAATGAAAACCACATCAACGTAAATCTCGGCGATAGCATTTGCCGAAGTAGCCCAAATCTAGGCAATAGCAGTCCTAACGTCATCGTAATGCTCAGCAAAAATAATCACCACCCACCAACGTAAATAATGCTGATAGAGGTTGTCAATTTGCAGTAAAAGTAGTCATTCATGGTTGGTTGGTTGTTTTCAGATTATCTGGCGCCGTCAGCAACACGAGGGCTATAATGCGCCGAAACATTCATCATTAGACAAGCCAACATACATTTACAAACACCCATGCCTAATACGGGACTCGAACCCGCAACCTCGTGGTCTAGAAGCTAGCACGCTAACCACTATACCGTTTGGTCGGCTCAATAAAAGCGGAAATAAACGTTTCAGCTAAACTGTAACATATCTGACGAGTGTTAATATCTGCAACAGCGTCAGTGGCTATTATATTGACGCAACATCTGACGAACATCATCATCAAGCTACAAGGTGTCTGTGACAGCGACACCATAATCGAGGAAATAGCACAGTATACCTCAGCAAAATGGCCATCTCATACCCATGTAAATAATGCCGGTAGAGGCAGGCAATCTGCAGGAAAAGTGGTCATTACATCAGAGGTTTGGGGAAATCTGAACTTACGCAAGTTTCGTGCTTGTCAAACATGCAAGAAACCCAATAAAATTGTAGTGCAGATATGTATCGATCTCAGGAATTATCGAAATTTTAGTTGAAAAAAAAAAAAAAAGCTGAAATCCACGTTCCAGTTTAACTGTATCATGTCTGACATGTGCAAATCTTTGCACTAACATCTATTATATCGGCGTAACATCCGAAGAAACTGACCATCCCGCAACAACGTAATTCTCGGAGATAGTGTCCTCCATAATCAAGAGAACAGAGGACAATTCTAATAGTAGCCATAAAATAAAAATAAATATTTCAAAATAGTTGATCTTCAAAATAAATCGTCGTCTAATAATCGCACAATTTCTATTGCGCAAACGACGTATGATCATACGAATAGAATGAAAAGGAAAGAATGTAAAGCACGTGTATTACACCTAGATCAGAACACAGGTTTCCTAGAAACAGATTTTTTTCGCCAAATAATAGAAAAATATTCTCCCTTCCGAAATGGATGCCAACATTACAGGCGATTTGAGAATTCCATAAGTTTTCCGTCGATGATTTGAGAATTCTATGCGTTTTCCAGCGATACCAGTAAGAGTTAAGTCGCGGGGTTGAATACATTTTTAGAAAATTTTCTTACGAAAACGGAAGACTTATTTTTTTCGCCGGAATTTTCGGAAAAAAAATCAAAAATTTGCAGTGGAAAAAAAGGAAATTCGCAGAAAAAAGAAAAAAAAGCTGAAACTCAAGAGAAAAAATGACAAAAAGGAGGATTTTCTCCAAAATTACGAAAAAGCGGAAATCCACCAAAAAGCAAAAGAATCTTATCCCTGATAGAGACTAAACTAACACTATTTTCGCCAGATATCGCTTAGTATTAAATGCTATTGATTCGAATTTTGTACGTTGTATATTCAGAGCATAATAAAGGATTTTCACACATAAAAATTAAAAAAAAAAAATTATTGTAAATAAAAAATATATCTATTTTTTGTTTTTAAGCAACTCAAATGGTGGAAATTGATTTATGAACTCGAATCTATTTTGAACTCAGGTACCAAATATTTTTACTAGTTCTTCATTTGAACATCAGGGGGAGCTTACTATCAATGTTTATAAATGAGATCAAAGCCTACTTCGTAGAAATTTATCCGTTTTAGTCACGTTTTACGACTGAAGTCGAAAAGGTAAGAATTGACACTTATATACTAGGTAACAAATCTGCAAGAGAAATCAGCAAATTAAAAGAACAATAAATGTAATATATAAATATTTGAAGAACCCTTCTGATTACGACAAAAACTTCAATAAGAAAGGTAACCCTCGTTTAAGCACGAAAGACAAAAGCAGGATTGTTCGACTTGCATCCCAAAAAGGTTAGAGTTCAAGGCGAATTTGTAATGAACTATCACTTCCTGTAACTCCCAGAAGAGTAAGACAAATATTGAAATCGTCGTCTATCATGAAATGGTCCAAAATGAAGGATGGTCCGAAGTTGACTCTGTACCACAAGAACATGCGATTAAAATATTGTGATAACTACATGGAAATAGGGGGGAAATGGAAAAAAATTATATTTTTTGATGAAAAAAAGTTCAATTTGGACGTACCTGATGGTTTAAACTATTACTGGAGGGATCTTTGTAAGGAACCAATATCTGTCTTTAGCAGAAATTTTGATGGCGGAAGTTTGATGGTTTGGGCCTCGATATCTTATGATGGAAGAAGTGAGATTGAGTTTCTGAAGGGTAGACAAACATCACTTGATTACAGATTAGTTCTAGAAAATTCTTTGCTTCCGTTTGCATGGCAAAACTATGCCTTTGATTACATTTTTTATGCAGGATAATGCAAGCATCCACACCTCAAACGAAATGAAAGACTGGTTTGATGAACAGTGTTGTTCTTTTAGATCATCCTGCCAATAGCCCTGATTTAAACCCCATGGAAAATGTCTGGGATCAATTGGTTCGAATAATTTACTTAAATGGAAAGCAGTATGCATCAGTTACAGAATTTAAGGACTCAATCATTAAAAACTGGAAGTTACTTGACCAAAAATTGATCCAAAGTCTCGTGTTATCTATGAAAAACAGAATCAATGAAGTATTAATGAAAAGAGGAGGCCTTACTAATTATTAATTGCGATTGAATGTAAAAGTTCATAAATCAATTTCCTTATGCTGAAACTAAAATATCAACAAAAGAAATTGTTTATGAATTTATATTAAAATTTATTTATGTGTATGGTTTATTATACAAAGCCTGTATATTGTATGAAATTTAAGTCGATAAATATTATTTTAATAAAGAAATACTTTAAAAAAAACTGTCGGTTCATAAATCAATTCCACCACTAAAAGACTACTTGGCGGGGCACTTCTTGTGATAAACAGACAATACCCTCTTTGAGAAGATTGAAGAGGAAACAGCCCGACATTAGCGTAGTTGGCATTACCGCTCGCTTCCTATCAAGTTGTATATACAGTAATTGAATTTCTACGAATTTATATATATCAGGTGTACATTACAATGTTAGGTTGGTTGTATTCAGATTATCTGGCGCCGTCAGCAACACGAGGGCTATAATGCGCCGAAACATTCGTCATTAGACAAGCCAACATACATTTACAAACACCCATGCCAAACACGGGACTCGAACCCGCAACCTCGCGGTCTAGAAGCTAGCACGCTAACCACTATACCGTTTGGTCAGCAGAGTTGTAGTTAGAAATCAGTAAACACTACAAGTGCAAGTTCGAACACGAGCTTAAAATGAAAGCACTCTTACCAGTAATGTTCCCACCGAAGAAAGGCATACTTGCTGAATTTTTTTAATCAAAATTTCATGGTAAAATATCTAAAGATTAAAAACTAAAAATGATTCATTAATTGTTAAAACATATCGCAGTCTCCTTCAATTCAGAATTGACGCAATTGAATCGTTTCAACTCTGAAATATTTTCTACGTTGCCACCTTAACTAAAGTAATTGATGTACTGAGGTAAAGATAACTTGTAAAGACGCCTGTTAAAATGCGTAAATTTTGATTCCTAATCCAATACGAGCTTCTAGACCGCGAGGTTGCGGGTTCGAGTCCCGTGTAAGGCATGGGTGTTTATAAATGTATGTTGGCTTGCCTAATGACGAATTTTCGGCGCGTTATAGCCCTCGTGTTGCTGACGGCGCCAGATAATCTGAAAACAACCAACCAACCTAATCCAATACCTTGTGAAGTTCAAAGCCCTTTGTGCATTTAAAAAACTAGCTTCTTGCGCAATGTGGTTGTACATGGTCTTTCAGAAAAGATTTCCTAACTTTGCAAGACAGTGACAGACAGAAAAGAGAATTGGTTGGTTAGTTGTATTCAGATTATCTGGCGCCGTCAGCAACACGAGGGCTATAATGCGCCGAAACATTCGTCATTAGGCAAGCGAACATACATTTACAAACACCCATGCCTTACACGGGACTCGAACCCGCAACCTCGCGGTCTAGAAGCTAGCACGCTAACCACTATACGGTTTGATCGGCCAGAAAGGAGAGACAAGTAAGGTTAGGGTCCTTACTACAACCCCTGGCAAAAAGTATCCGATCACCGAAAGCAGTGCCCACGATACGTTAACATCATTGGTCATTTTCCCCCAATTTCAATAGTTTTTTTCAAACCTCCAATTTTTTGTGTGAAATATGACTAATTTAGTCAAAGAATATTAAATAATAACATAAATTTCAATTACCGTTAACAATTTACACGAGAAAATACATTGAATCGCGAAGAAAAAAAGTTTCCGATTATAACTTTGTGGAGAAAAAATAAATAATAGTTTAAAAAACTAAATACCACGCTTTAATAGAAAACTGAAGTGAAAAGTAGAAAATAAATAATAATTTAAAAACACGCTTTAAGAGAAAATTGAACTAAAAAGTAGAAAATAATTTTAAATTAGTTCGAAATAAGAATAGAGTGATCAACAAAAAATATTTATTGGTTCGTAAAAAAGCGGGAGGTGCTTGATGTCGATTGTAGTAAATATTTAATGACAGATATTGATAAAAGTAGAGCCATTATGAAAATATCTTAAAAAGCAACCCACGCTTTTTTACGATAAAATAAATATTTCTTGTTAATCACCCTATTCTTAATTCAAACTTATTTAAAATTATTTTCTACTTTTTTGTTCACTTTTCTATAAAAGCGTGTTTTTTAAACTATTATTTAGTTTCTACTTTTTATTTTGGTTTTCTATTAAAGCGTGTTTTTTAGTTTCTTAAACTATTAATTATTTTTGTTGTAAACTACAGTTTTTTTAGTTAAGTGTACAAAACTCTCCAGTTGTTCCTGCCAATAGTCATATGCTCAAATTTAAGTCATGTGTATGCCTTAGTACACTCCGTATTACTTGACACAAAACACAACTCTCTATGAAAAATCGCTAATCTTGGTAGATCCTGGTAAGGATAATGCGACTAAAAAAACACGCTTTTTATTAAAGCGTGGGTTTTGGGTTCAGTTGTAACAAAAAAATATGGGTCTAGTTGTAGCCATTGATATAAATAAACAACTGGGTAGACTTCTTAACACTAGGAAAATAAAGCCGTTGCCAGATGCAATTGGTGGGATAAAAATACGGATTGCCGAGGATTGAAAATAAAATTTTTGGTTGTACACAGCAGAAATATCAATAATAAACATTAATTAGTAATAATGTGCAAAAAAAATATATACTCTAACACTTTACAAGGTTTTTCGTATTCCCATCCAACTATAAAAGTGAACTGTGATTGGTTAATCATCCCACCAGCTTCGCAATCCCCGGCGCGTTTTTCTCTTTTCATTGACAATGGAACAGTCTATCCAGTTGTTTATCTATATCGATGGTTGTAGCATGTTAGAAAGAGGAGGATAGAAGAACGAATTTATAGCTTCATCAACCTGACACTGAATCTGAAGTGGACGAAATATGTCACGCTGTGAACATTTTTCGAAGAACCAACCAAATGAAAAGTGGATTAAGTGCAAAAATTGTAAAGGTAGGCTCACGAAGTCTGCACTCTTGGAAAATCACTACTTATGAGTCAGAATTTCTATTGTGATTCATAATTGTAGATGAAGATATTAAATGAATATAGTTGCCAGCCTAAGCAGATAAAGACCAATTTCTTAAAGTATACGTATAGGATTCAAAATCGCAAAAAAACGGGGAAGATTTGTAACAAAAAAGCAAAATAAAAACAACACAAAAGAAGGAAACCCTATGATGGAGGAGCATACTAAAAAGGAAATATATAATAATTAGTATAATAATAACAGTTGTTTATGTAAAAAATACTTTTTTAAAAGTTATTCTCAGATTGTAGTTTTTTCTATTTTGCATTTCATTCAAACAGTAGTAACTCCAGTTTAAATAATATTTTTTGAAATTTGTTTTTTGTTATACAATCTGCATACATTGTTGAAGGTTTTGACCCTAAATACTAAGTGATTTGTAAATAAATATTTTTTTAATTGAATTTTAAAGATAAGATTCTGTATAAAAAACTTGGATTTTTCTAATAGATTCAGTTAAAGCAAGATATCACAAAATATACACACTGTAAAATTTGATTAATAGGGTCAAAACATAGAGCAGGGTATTCCGCATTATTGAACACCAAAATTGTATCTGTGGGTGAATTAGAATTTTTGGTCATTACCGTTCGAAATTAGCCTAATTATTTGATTAAATGTTAATTAAATATTAAAATTGAAGAAATTAATATTTTTTTTATTGGAAACAATTTAACAAATAATGTACTTTTCAAGGTGCAAAGGTCTAATTTTTAAATTGAAAATTAAAAAAAAAAAAAAATTTGAAACCAAACGTATACCTTAAGTTTTTTCATTTTTAACACCTTGTAACAACTTGCCCAGTAATTTTACTCCTCGAAAATTATACTCAAATATATCAGTAGAAAAAGACGAAAAGAACTCTCCTCTTAGTAAGGGAATCATACCATAATCAGGCCGACCAAACGGTATAGTGGTTAGCGTGCTAGCTTCTAGACCGCGAGGTTGCGGGTTCGAGTCCCGTGTTAGGCATGGGTGTTTGTAAATGTATGTTGGCTTGTCTAGTGACGAATGTTTCGGCGCATTATAGCCCTCATGTTGCTGACGGTGCAAGATAATCTGAATACAACCAACGATACCAAAATCAGCTGTACTTTAGACCATACAGTTGAACAAGTAAAAAGTGTTAACTTCTAGTCTCGGTGTCCTCCTACTGGATCAAGTGAAGTGGATAACGATAACTTAGTACAACATGATGACGCATTTCATACATAATAATTTTTTAATTGAATAAGTTACAAAATTGTTATCGTTATTTTGACAAAATTATTTTTATTCATCACCAAGTTGAGTTCTAAACAGTAACGCTTTTTGAAAATAATGTGCCTTAGAACTTTGTATGGTTTGTTGTAAAAGAAAACACTGGAAAGTTTAGGAATGTTAGCAAGAAACTTAATTTAAATGGCAGGGAGTAGAATAAGGTAAAAGAAATCAAAATCAATTGACGCAAGCAGATGTCCAAATTTTTTTCCCCCCCAAACTCGCAAAGCCGAACAAACGGTATAGTGGTTAGCGTGCTAGCTTCTAGACCTCGAGGTTGCGGGTTCGAGTCCCGTGTTAGGCATGGGTGTTTGTAAATGTATGCTGGCTTGTCTAATGACGAATGTTTCAGCGCATTATATCCCTCGTGTTGCTGACGGTGCCAGATAATCTGAAAACAACCAACCAACCAACCAGATAAGGTTTCCAGTTTAAACTTTGCTATTTTACGAAAAATACAACATTTTAAAAAAAAAATTTCAGGTCCTGTATAAAATATTAGTGATTTTTTTTTTTTTTTTTTTTTACTTTTATTTGAAGCTTATACAATACAAAAATACTTGATTTTTTTTAAAAAAAACTATCCAGGTTGGTTGGTTGTTTTCAGATTATCTGGCGCCGTCAGCAATCCGAGGGCTATAGTGCGCCGAAACATTTGTCATTTGAAAAGCCAACATACATTTACAAACACCCATGCCTAACACGGGACTCGAACCCGCAACCTCGTGGTCTAGAAGATAGCGTGCTAACCACTATACCGTTTGGTCGGCAACAACTATCCAGGAAGCGCCAAAGTCGTTGTCTAAAAAAAAATGGTGTCCCACGGCGGAAAGTTAATCTCAGGATTGGTTAATCTGAAAAAAAAAAAGGAATCTTCAAAAGAAAAGTCCCTTAAGTGAAAATTTACCACAAACTGACAAAAATAAAAATGTAAAAATTTGTAAATGTATATTGTCTTATCTAATGACGAATGTTTCGGCGCATTATAGCCCTCGTGTTGCTGACGGTGCCAAATAATCTGAAAAACAACCAACCAACAACCCAAACTCGCAAATGCGTCTGGCTCTTCCATGTACGCAAGTGTCCCATTTTCATCTTCTTTATATGGCTGTGACCCTTCCTTCTTCCATTATCATTTGAGGCCTAAGCTCCTCCAATATATTTGAAAACTTTACGCTAATGGTCAAACAATATGACAATTCGATTTGAGCTCAAAATCGTTTAAATAAGTTGTAATTTCACATAAAAACTGACAAATTTTATAAAAGTTGTACAGTAAAGATTTTGTTTTTATTAATTACTCATTTTGGGGGTAATTAGATTTTTTGTTGATACAATTTATACAAAGCGACACATGTTATTTACTTTTAAAATCCTCTCAACTGTAGCTATCAATTGCTGCCAAACACAACTTTCTTAAATAAAAAAATAATACATCCCATTAAAACAAACTTTTTAATATCAACCCTTTACATGCATTACCAATTTTTATATTCATTTAAATGGGGCCGTTTCTGTTGCCATCGTGTGCTTATTTTTAATATTTAAAATTACATGCAAGCACCATCTCTATCAGCAAAATATGCAGTAAGCTATTTTTCAAAAAAATTTCATTCAAAATAGAACTAGAATTTATGCACTCACAGCCAAATATCTTTTATTTATTCTGATTAAAACAATTTCATTTTTTTTTTAATAAAACAAGTTTGGCAACAGGAAAGAGTTTCTTCAATGATCGGTTAAATGCTATTTCAGCTCGATTGGATGAAGGCAAGTTGGTTTATTATTTTTCCGTAAAAGCGATCTTTTAATGACATTGGCAGCCGCCAAAATTTGATAGAATGCATTATCATCGACATCGAATCTATCTGCCAAGTTTCAGTATGATTGGATAACGGCAAGGGGGTTAATTAGGTCTCCGTAGATTTAATCGCCATCGACAAACATACAAAATCAAAGTTAATATAAAGGATTTAAAAAGTTTTTACTTGTGAATATTTTTTTAAATTCATTTAACTTTTATTCTAGTTTGTTCATGTGTTTGATAATAAGTGGAAGCTATGTACCAAATTTTGTTTCAATCGTCCAACTAGTTCCCTCGTTATTCAAGAATATTTTGGACAGACAGACATCAAATTGATTTTTTATAAGTTAGCTTTTGACTTTGGGTGCAAAATAACTTCCGATATTTTTTTTTTTACTTAACATATGTTACAAAAAATTATTTTCAAGTTTAATATTATAGAAAGGAAATATTATTTAATTATTTACATTTATTAAATGAAGGTAAAAATTAAACAAATTTAAAAATTCCTCTAATATACTTTTTTCCAAAATTACCAAGTTATTGATCTCAATTACAAAATTGATAAATTAATAAAATAAAAAAAAATGCGGAGATAAGATTCTTTGGATGCTTTATTCTGGTACTTATATTTAAAGCAAATATAAATAAAAAAAAAAACCCAATAAAAAAAACTGAAAATATAAAATATTTTAATAAGTTAGAAAATAAAAGAAATAAAAAATATATTGATAAAAAAAAAATATTGTGATAAAATAAAACTTAAATATTATAGTTGTAAAAAGAAATGAAATAAAGTATATAGTTGACAATATCAACATTCAAGATACAAGGTATATCGTATTGTCTATATATATGTTAAGAACGGATCGAAATAATCCAATAGTAAGCTGTAACATTTGCATATACTATCAATAAACTAATTTATTAATAAACAAATTTACTAATGCAAGAAAATAACTTGTTTTGTAATATTTTTTTTTTTTTTTTTTTTTTCTTATTGACATATTGTATTTATCCTGAATGACAATTGTGCATTAATTTTCAAGGAAAAGGCAATTAAATCAAATTTTTCTTTCAATTAAAAATTTATATATATAAACTGAAAATTTCCTCTGACTGCCAGTGAAAATCCACAATTTCTTGATGTTTTTTTTTTTTTTTTTTTTTTTTTTTTTTTACATAAACTTAATTTATAAATTATATTTACATCTTAATCGATAGATAATAAATTCTAAAAAGCACTATATGAACAAATCGTACCAAACGATAATAATGTATCGGTTTTTATTTCAGCAAATAAGCTAAATTTTTTCTGCGAGCATGCCAAACACAATTAGATTAAAATTAAATATACTGAAATTAAAATAGACTGATTATAAGTTTACATAAAAAGCACGTTCCAAAGAAAACAACAGACAAAAACGAGAAGAGACAGGATTCCTAAAGATATACAGCAACCACGTGGTAGAAAACTAGTGCTAAGATCCATTAAAACAACCACTCCTATCTGCCTCTATACACTTCCCACATAATAACAACAGCATGCATATGGTAATACATTCATAAAAAGTGCTAAAATATTAATTAATACTCACCAAATGGAACGAATGGCTTAGAAAACATCAAACGATAATGATAAAAATATAGAACGTGAAAAGAAATAGAACCATATGAACACGGTATCTTGACCTTCGAATGTCGATTGTCGACCTACTGAAAACACCCCTCCCACCCCTCTATCCCACTCCTACCCCTCTATCCCACTTTCTCACTCCCCCCCTCTCCAAGGTACCAACCCCCTACGAAAATCCTCAATCGTATTCTTCTCCAACCTATAGTCCAGGGAATAGAGACATTTTGCCTTGCAAAAGGTTATGTAGTTCTGATTTTTTAATATGTTGTAAAGATTGGTCCCGTGATTTATAAACCAAGTTTTCGACCTCCTAACCCTTGTGCATTCTCTGTGATGCACCAAAAACTGAGCCGTTTTTCAGTTAATACGTCATAACTCTTTGTCAATACATCTTAGAAACAAACATTATATTCAAAAGTTGTAGAATATTAAATTTTGTACAACTCTTATACACAAAGTTTTTTTGTAGACCTATTATGGAAATAGTTATGTCGCATCAAAGTCAAAACTTTTTCGTAAAAAATGCTACTTTTTTAAGATTTGTGCCAAGTTTTTGGATTATATCTCCAAAATGATACATTTTAGAGAAAAAATTTGTGAATATAAGTTGTAGAGCAATACATTTTCTACAAGTTTTATGCATTAACTTATTTTCTAGGACTAATAACAAAGGCGTTACTCTGCTTTGTGTATTTTCCGTGGTGCACCAAAAAAAATACGTTTTTCAGTTTATAGATCATAACTCTTTTGCAATGCATTTTAAAAACAAACATTAAATTTAAAAGTTGTAGAATATTAAATTTTCTACGACTTTTGTGCACAATTTGCTTTTGTAAAGCTATTAGGTAAAGAGTTACGTAGCATCAAAGTAAAAACTTTTCGTAAAAATGCTGCTTTTTTAAGTTTTTTGCCGAGTTTTTCAATTATATCTTCATAACAATAAGTCGTAGGGAAAAATATATTGCACAAAAGTTGTAGATCTATAAATTTGCTATTAGTTTTATACGAAAACTTACTATCTAGGACTAATAACTAAGGAGCTTTTCTTCTTTGAAGGTTTACGAGATGATAACCTATAATATTTTATGTATAGGTAGGTGTTAAAAAAAAATAGCTTCTTACTGCTCAATGTCAGTGTAAGGAAAATAACGTGCCGGTGGTTGATGACGCTGGATGGATGATTAACCAATCACACTTCACTTTTATAGTTGAATGGGAATGCGAAAAACCTTGTTATTCGTTGTGAAATAGTGAACGAGTGTGAATGTTTGTCTTTGAAATAACGACGGACCGTAGATGTCTTTTCTGCTGGTTTATTAAACTTGAGTAAAGATTAACTTGAGTATAGACTATTGCAGTATTAGAAAATGAGAAGATGGGGCCGTAAGCCCGCTCACAAGGTACGCTATCCAAGCCAAGAATGGTCTCGAAGGAGAAGGATCGAGTTAGTTAACTCTCTCCTCTGTTGGCGAAATTGGCCGGTCGCCAATTGGATTTGGCGATACACTGGCGCTTGCGCACTAACATCCCGCCCGGCCTTGCACAGAGTGCTAAATCAACACATATACAGCATTTTATATAACACAATTAAGAAAAATGACAATTTAGAAAAGCACACAAAAAACTACATTGAAATTAACAAATCACTACATGAAATTAAAACATGAAATTTAGGAAGGAACTAAAATGAATACAATATGCAATAATAAAAAAATATTACAGTAAGTAATTACAGTTCCAATGGCAATACACACAATTTTGAGATAGCTCTCTTCAATATCCCCGACTTTGTTTTTACATCGCACACACGTACAATGTTGTCCTTCCCTGGGTACATTTCAATGATACGACCTAGTAACCATTTGCATGGAGGTAGATTATCCTCTTTAATTATCACCATGTCTCCTACTTTGACATTGTCCTTTTTGAAAAACCATTTGTTTTTTTGTTGCAAATTATTCAAGTAATTTGTACTCCACTGCTTCCAAATAGTTTGAACCCTTTTCGTAATAAATTGCCATTTGCTTAACCTATTATCTACAATATCAGTTACATAAGGTTCCACAATTGCAGTCATTGGTCTTCCAATGAGAAAGTGGGCAGGGGTTAAAACCTCAAAGTTTTCTACATCAGAAGAGAGTGGAGTAAGGGGACGCGAATTTATATCATCTCAATTTGATTCATGATAGTCAAATATTCCTCATATGTAAGGTTTGTATTACCCACGACTCTCCGGAAGTAGTATTTGAAGGATTTAACATCTCCCTCCCACAGCCCTCCTTGATTTGGAGCACGTGGAGGAATATGAACCCATTCAACATTTTCTTCTGAAATGAATTTTTCAATTTCCTTTCCATGTTTGAGAACCGAGTTGAAAAATTGTTTCAATTCTCGGTTCGCACCAACCAGGTTAGTTGCATTGTCAGAAAAAATCTTCCTACATTCCCCCCTGCGAGAGATGAAACGTTTCAGTGTAGCAATAAATGATTCCGACGTCAAGTCGGATACAATTTCCAAATGTATTGCCTTAGTGGCCATGCAAACAAAAATACATACATATATTTTTAAGAACGGACCCTTTCTCTGCAATTTGTTCTTTATGAAAAATGGACCACATAGGTCAATACCAACGTTATTAAATACAAAATCAGGATTAACCCTTTCCTTGGGCAAATCACCCATTTTTTGAAAGCCTTCTTTAGGATTGACCCTGAAACATTTTACACAGTTATGAGTGACCTTTCGACAGAGGTCTCTACCACTTAATATCCAATACTTTTGTCGGATTTGATACAGCAAGGCTTGAGGGCCTAAATGAAAGTATTTAACATGACAATTTTGAATAATCATTTCAGAAATTTTAGATTTGTTAGATCAGTTACATAAGGTTCCACAATTGCAGTCATTGGTCTTCCAATCAGAAAGTGGGCAGGGTATTAAAACCTCAAAGTTTTCTACATCAGAAGAGATTGGAGTAAGGGGACGCGAATTTAATATCACAGAAATTTTAGATTTGCTGAGTAATATGATTGGATGTTTCCGACCATAGGAAATGTTTGCATTAGTTAGACGACCACCCACTTTTAAAACACCCTTAGAATCAAGAAATGGTGATAAGGATTTAATTTTACTTGAGGGTGATACCATACCATCCCTTTCAAGATGCTGAATATCAGAGGGAAAATGTTGTTTTTGAATCTCCTTAATTATAAAAGTTTCTGCGATGGTTCTTTCTAAAGCAGAAATATAACCCCTTTGAATCAAAACCCCTCTGCATGCATTAATAAATCTGAAAACATAACTCAATACATTCAAGTTAGTTACAAAATTGTTACTAAAACTCAATAACTTATCAATTAAAGCATTATCATTAACACTTAATAAAGCAATATCATTAGAAATGTAGGATTTTTTAAGCTCAGTAACATATTCTTCTTCAGGCACACAAATAGATTCTGAAAGTGGAAGGCATTCCAGTGTGTGAAGGAATTCAAGGCCATTCAGCCACATTGAATCTGGTCGAATGAGTGTTTCGACCGATGTTCCTTTGGACAACAGATCGGCCGGCTTTTCCTTACCTGGACAATGGAACCAGTTATTGGGATCAGTTAGGGATTTTATCTCGTTTACACGGTTGGCAACAAACTGTTTCCACCTTTTAGAGGATCCCTTTATCCAGTATAGCACAATTTGAGAATCAGTCCAGAATTTTAGTGAAATAGGTTTCTTGGATTCGATAATTTTCTGAACCTTGCACGTAAGTCGAACAGCCACTAGAGCTCCAAGCAGCTCCATACGTGGTAAAGTTATTGCTTTTAGAGGGGCAACACGACTTTTTGAAGCGACGAGATTCACTGTAACACACTCTTTCTTGATCACTCGTAAATACACTGAAGCACCGAATGCCCTTTTGCTAGCGTCACAAAAACAATGAATTTGCACGATGTCGTCTTCTTCAGCAGTTAATCCAGAACCAATCTCGGAGCCTTGAATTCGTCTAGAAGTGGTAGCTCGGAACACCATTGATGCCATTCCTGCTGGATGTCTTGAGGCAAAGTAGTATCGCAAGGAATTTTCCTTTGCCATAGCTTTTGCAGTAGACACTTCACACGTATAGTGAATGGAGTGAGTAGACCAAGAGGATCGAAGATTTTTCCAACAGCTTGTAGTAGAAACCTTTTGGTGTTTTTGTTGAGTGAGAGGAACTGAAGTAGACCCTTGATCTGGATCGTGAAGCAGTCTTCTTTAGTACTCCAAGACAGCCCTAGAACCTTGGTAAGGTTTGAACCCAGGCTGACTGAAGAGTCCACTGGATACAAGTCAAGGCCTTCTCTCTTCCACTGATCCATCAGGTTGACATCATTGGTAATCCATTTTCGGAGAGTCATGTTGGCCTCTTGCATAATGGTTTTCGCGTTGCGAGAAATTTGAAGAGCTTCTTGAAAATTGTCTGCACCCGAGATAAAATCGTCAACATAAAAACACTTATTCAAGAGCTGAACTGTAGTAGGGAATTCTTCACTGTATTTCTGGATGTGGTGTTTGATGGTAGCAGACAAGAGAAATGGTGAAGCGTTGACTCGAAAAAGAACTCTCTGAAATCTGAAGACTTGAAAATTGTCCTTTGACAGTTGGTTGTTAGGCCACAAGAAACGCACTGCATCTCTTTGGTTCTCTGCCAGAACCAGTTGGAGGAACGCCTTTGAAATATCAGAACAAATTGCTATCTTGTTTAACCTGAAATTTACCAAAATATCAAAAATGAAAGGGTTTAGGTTCTGACCAGTCCATAAGCAGTCGTTCAAGGATAGTTGTCCACTTTCATGTGAACTGGGGTCGAAGAGTAGTCTCGTAGAGGTAGTGACACTGTCCTTCATAACCGCATGATAAGGCAAGTAATAAACAGGATTACTGCACACCGAACTAGGATTCTCAACCTTCTCTATAATGCCCTGAGAGAGATAGTCTTGAATGATTTCTTGATACTTAAACCTCATCTCGGGATTTTGTTGAAGTCGTTTCACAGTACTCTGAAAACGTTGCTTAGCGACAGAAAAATTGTTGTCAAGTTCATTGTAGTCACGCTTCCATGGAAAACTCACAACGTAACGACCATTACTGAATTTAACAGTTTCATTGAAAATGTTCATGGCCTGGTCTTCTTCGAAAAGTTTGGGATCGTCTCTGATTCCAAGAGATTCCAGTTCGAAGAAACGATTCAAATTTTCCTCGACTGGTTCAGTGTCATGAATTAAGTAGCAATGTTTTTTGGCAGAAAAATCAGGTTTAGATACTGACCCGGAAACTATGTATCCAAAAACAGAGTCCCTTAAGAAGAGGTCATTTATTTTTAATGTGTCATTTTTAAATACTTGTAAAGCCCAATCGCATCCTATTAAGGCATCAACACGACCTGGCTTATAGAATGTTTTGTCAGCCAACTGGACAAAGTCCGGAAGCCTTAAATCCGAAATTTACAACTCGGAAGAAGGCGTGAAATCAACGATATTATTCACTACAAAGAATTCAATGTTCTCCTTGAAACTTGAATCGGCGTTAGAGAAGAAAGTACTGGTTTTAAATCGTAGTGTTTGAGAACAATTGTTTAATCCAGTAATTGCTGAATTAACTCTTTCTTTTCGCAATTGCAATCTTTCTGCTACGCTGGCACTTAAAACTGAAATTGTTGACGCTGTATCGAGAATGCAACGCACAGGAAATCTTTCCCCAAATCTGTCTTCCAGAAAAACAGTGCAAGTACACAACAGCGATGTTCTACGCTCCGCAGAAATAGTAGCGAGAGATAGGTTACGCCCTTCTTCAATAGAGGAAACAGGAGAGGTTATGTGTGGCGCCGAGCTCATTTGATTGACAGTTTCTGAGTCCAGAGGAGAGCATTTAGTTGAATCATCAAAATGCAACAAGGAATGATGACGCATGCCGCATCGTCGACAGCAAAATTTCGAGAAGCATGTTTTATGTTTCCCTTGTAAACAATTTTTGCAAAGGTTATTTTTCTTCGTATATTCAAATCTCTGTTTCGTATCCATTCTCAGAAAGAGAGGGCATAAATTTAACGAATGATAATTAGTCGATGAAGAATTATTTTTATTCTCGGCGCAAAGAGAGCAGATATTTTTATTTTTCGAGTTGGAATTAATCATAAACGTTTTTGCATGCGTCTTAGGGTTGCTATAATGTTTAGCAGCCGGCGCTGGCTTCGTCGCCAATTCTGAAAATGGATCGCGACTAATTGAATACAAGATTGAACTTCGCTTTTCAAGAAACGATAGTAAATTTTCTAATTCAGGGATTTGGTTAGATTTTAAGGTTAACTCGAATTGTTTTATAGATTCCTTATCTAGTTTCTGAAAGAGAATGTTAATTAAAATAACCTCCACAAAATTATTTTGCTCGTAGCCGAGAAGTTTGAATGCTCTTAGGTTTCTTTTCACACAGTCAATAAGACTTCTTATATCCTTACTAGAGTCCTGAATTTTTGCATGATTAATAATTGATAGTACGTGAGAATCAACTAACAATCTTTTGTTTTAAAAGCGTTCTGTTAACGCATTTAGTAAAGAATCGAAAGCATCGTCAGCAGACTCCAAGTGTTTAGCTTCACCTTTAAGTGATGCACGCAAATAAAAGAGTTTCTGAGAGTCACTTAATATAGGGTTTTGAGATATTAAAGAAGTAAACTGAGTTATAAAATTTCCCCAATCCTCATAAGCTCCTGAAAAGGTAGGCAGAGGAATTTCTGGAAGGCGTATGTTAGGTTTCGATTCAATGGGTACTTCATTAACCTTTGATTTAAGAATATTGCAATTATTGAAAGAATTTAAATAATCATTCAAACTAACCTCTAGTTTTTCGAGGCGTTCTTCAGTATCGTCAATATCTGCCTCAATGCTCCGTAAATCTTCCTTTGCTGCACTGGCGTAATAGCATTCACGGAGCTCGTCCAGTTTTTGTTGATGACACGTAATTCGCTTTAACTTCGCTTCAATTTCACTGGCCGAAGTAAATTTCGTAGATTCCTTCGTAATGTAGCCTTTAATGGCTCCTTTCGATCTGTTTAGTTTTTCAAGTTGATTAGAGGCGACAATGCTTATACTCGATTCACCTGGCAACGATTGCTTTTGAATCTGCTTATTGGATTCCGTCATGACTGTATCCAAAGGGTCTCCGATGCTCGAAGGTCCAAACAATGTTCGTTGTGAAATAGTGAACGAGAGTGAATGTTTGTCCTTTGAAATAACGACGGACCGTAGATGTCTTTTCTGCTGGTTTATTAAACTTGAGTAAAGATTAACTTGAGTATAGACTATTGCAGTATTAGAAAATGAGAAGATGGGGCCGTAAGCCCGCTCACAAGCAGGACGACACGAACGGGGGGCGTAGGGGGCGACTCGCCCCCCCAAAATTTTAGAAAGTTGAACAGTAGGCAAATTTTCAAAAATTTTATCGAGATTTTTCTATTTCTAAAATCAATCCACAATAAAATCGAATTAAATAAAAAAAAAAATAAAAAAAAATGGAAATTTTTTAAAAAAAATATCTGAATGCAGCGTGACACGAGTTTGACGAATAGGCATTTATACAATAGAAGTCTATTATAGGGAAGTCGGTGTCTTTTTTGACGGCTACAATGATGGACTGCGAACGCAAATATTACCATAAATTTTTAAAAAGGCTGGTAGTCGGCAAATTTCTGAAATTTTATCCCTTCTTTTAAAAATCCCTACTGACGGATGTTTCAAAACATATTGAACGGAAAAAGTACAAATAATTAAACTCATCATTAGTATTATAAAATTGTCATCACAATGCAGCCTCAGTTAACGGTCGGCAATTTTGAATTGGAGTAACTATATCCTTTTTGACAGGAACATTAAAATAATCTAATCATTGATATCTTCACTGACATTAGATAACTTTGATGTGTTACAGTAGATGATACACTTGTATTTGTGGTACGTCAGACAACGCCACAAAAACCATGACATACACATTAAACGTCATTTACATAAAGTATGTAATGTACATCATATGAGTTAAAGGTTTTATACAAAATTTCAAGACACCAAAATTTTTGTATACGAAAATTGACCCGCATTTTACAAAGTTATTGAAATTAATGTCAAGTAGAACTCCATAAATGATTTTATGTACAGGATGGTCATGAAGAAACTTTGCCGATATATGGATCTCTAAAGGCAGTCTCGTTCAACAGATCGAGATGAGATTTCAGGTATAGTTATTCAGAGGTATGAGGTCGGAATTCTGTGAATTTCGGCAAAATGGCGCTCACGATTACCCCGGCTATAGTTACGAATAGTAACGCCTACTTTTTCCTATCGAGAAATGATCACCGCATGCGAAAACCCTAAAGAGCGTTGGAATGGTAAGAGTATCACAAAAAACGGATGCACAAAATGCGAACTGCCAACAAAAACACGATCGGAGCAATGGAGGCCGCTCACCAAATATTCAGCTTAGAAAACTGATTAAATTGCCTGTGATGGCCCTCGTGTGAACTTTGGTCTCTGTGGGGGAAGGAGTGCAAGTGCACGTTTCTTATGTCCCTGACATTGTATCTATTATAAAAATTGCAGTGCTTCGCGTAGGGAATTTTCTGTAGTAGCAATAGTCCGCCAGAATTTAAAAAAGAATTTTCTCAAAATTTGTTTATTGATCAACGTTTATACAATTCATTATACTAAAGTCAGCTATTTGATCAATAATTTTCATCTATATTTAATTCCATGTTAAAGTGCTATTTTCCAACCATTTTTACACTTTTAATTATTTTTTTTAGAAATTGCAATTTGAAAATTTAATTTTTTTTTAAAAAAAAAAGTTCAAACTAATTTCACATGAAATAAAACAATTCACAATTAAATAAAAAAATGCATTAACAAATTAGTTTTACATTAATTAATAATTAATTATGCATTAATTATTCATATATTAATTAAAAATTATTTATATATGAAAATTATTTATATAATCAAGGCATGTCTGGTGTAAATGTAAAAAATATAAATTAAGGGGCTAATAAATTGTTAACTAATTTTTATTAATGTAAAATTAACATATTAATTAAAAATTATTTATATGTTAATTTTACATTAATATAAATTAGTTAACAATTTATTAGCCCCTTAATTTATATTTTTTACATTTACACCAGACATGCCTTGATTTTAGTCGGCAAAAGGATGTCTATGCCCCCCCAACCAAAATTCTTTGCGACGGCCCTGCTCACAAGGTACGCTATCCAAGCCAAGAATGGTCTCGAAGGATCGAGTTAGTTAACTCTCTCCTCTGTTGGCGAAGTTGGCCGGTCGCCAATTGGATTTGGCGATACACTGGCGCTTGCGTGCTAACACTTGTAAAGTGCTGGAGTAGATGTTTTTTTGCACATTATTACTAATTAAGGTCTACTATTGACATTTCTACTGTGTACAACCCAAAATATTATTTTCAAGGTTCGAATCCCGGATTAGGCATGGATGTTCGTAGCAGTTCGTAATCCACGTTAAGCTGTAGGTCGTGAGGGGATAAACCAACCAACCTAAACTTGAAGATGCAGGTGACAGCGTATGTACAACACTATCATTTTTGGAGATGAAAGTTGGACAAGATAAAGGTTTATACTGCTGAAATTGTTGAGAAGAATATTACTGAAAAATCAGAGATTGTTCAAGTGGAGGCTGTAGACATCAATGAGGCACGAATTTTATACACAGAGTCTGCAAGAGCTTTAGATTTTGGTTAAGGTATATGCAAAGTTTACGACCACGTAATTATTTAATACGATGGAGAAATGTACCCAGACCAAATTGACTTAAAAGACAACGTGATATTTGGTGGTTCATGAAGAAGTCTGGTGCATATTGGATATGGCCCAATATCAATGGTGATCTGTGGTATTAAAAATTAGCCGAGTTTAAAAAATTATCTCCAGAAATTATTATTCCAGCTAGAAGACGAAATGTTTTCCAGATAAATAATTCTTTGATGGATGCAAAACTATTAATCTGAAGAATGCCAAAGTGAAATTTTATGAAGTTTGAACTTTGTTTTTATATTGTCATTTTATATCTAACATTAAGAATAGAATATTTGTATTTGTGCCACATTGTGACTTGCAAACTCCATAGTACTTAACTAATAGCATAAGGGTGGCCTATCAGTTTTATTATTTTCTATTTATCTTTTCAATTTTTAATTGATAAAATCAGTTTATATTTAAGTGAATGAACTGAAGATTGTTTTTTCACTATATTTGTATGTTTAAACTGAATAATAAATGGGGTTTTTGTTTGCAATATATTCATGTGATTCGTCATCCACTGTTCCTACTTAATATATTCTTTGTGGTATTATTTAAAATATCCAAACTTTATGGTATTGATAACTGCAGCTGATGATGTTTTAAATATTTAGAAAACTAATTTTACTAGTTCAAAGTTACTACTTTTCCTAGATTGAATAAAAAAAAGATATTTTATATGAATCTTCTGATAGTGGTTCAAAGTTACCCTGAATGACAGGGTAACTTTGCACGGGTTATTTTAATATTATTTGGTGCTTTCATCATCAGCATTTACTAATTTGTGTAAATTAAGCTACAATTTAAGGTTTATTTTTCCATTTTATGCCATTAGGTCTGAAAATACTATAAAAACATAAGTGGGGCAACAGAAAATACAGAAAATGTGGATCAATGTTACCCTGATTGACTGTACATAAAATGGCTTTGTGTAGGTATTTCTGAAAGTCCATTACACAACTCTCTGATAATTTTCATGTCGTAATTTATGTTTACCATCTCCTTTTTTTCTTTCTGCACTTTTAATTATTTCAATTGGTGCAGCACTAGATTTCACTTTCTCACTCAAAACCGGCTGTTGGCTAATAAAATAAAGCACGGTTATCTCTCACTCTTTTTTAAAAACCTTAACAGCCACGCATTTTAATTTTTATACCTTTCTCTTTATATCCCGCGTCTCTAGTAACACTTGCGAGGCACCCCAGACACATTATGCGTGGATATGACGTCGAACTTTTCTTGATGGGATACCCAATATGTAAAAGTTCGAGAGGCAACTGCAGTTTTTGGACTTCATTCTGACATCATTCTGATTTTTTTTAGACATTGGAGAAAAGTGAGTAGATTACGAATCCACTGGTCTGCCGTGGCAAAAATGGCCGAAACTGATCAAAAATCGACTTGGAATGAGTTGAACTAAATTCCAATTGCCAAATATGTCATAACTTGCCAAAAAAATAACAAACTTTTTCGTCTAGCAACCCCTGCATTTTGAATTTCAACGAGAAAAAGCGCAAACGATTTCTGATCTCTGGCTAGGAAAACTTTTATCTTTTAAAAGTAAGCCAAATTGGCGACATCGTTACGTCATCATTCATGTAATGTTTATTGCCAATTTGGCTCATTTGTGAAAGATGCAAGTAAGCCATAGCCACACATCCGAATCGTCTGTAAACTTTTTAATGGAAAATTAAAGAGTGAGGGTTACCAAATAAAAAAAAATTCTCATTATTTGGCAATTGGATTTAGTTCGAATTATTAAAAGTCAATTTTTGACCAGTTTCGGCCATTTTTGCAACGGCAGACCAGTGGATTCGTAATCTACTCACTTTTCTTCAATTTCTATAAAATATTCAGAATGATGTTCGATGGGGTCCAAAAATTGCAGTCGCCTCTCAGTCTATAACTAGAAATTATTTTTTTACTTATATGAAAAACCCATTGACCAAAAATGGCACTTTTATAAATTTGAAACATTTGTACTGCGTGGAACTATAAAAAGCAACTTTTGTATTTCAAAACTAAAAATGCAAAAGGAAAAAAAATAATATTGCTAGTAATTATTACCTTAAAGATGTAAGTATTGTAGATCTTTCTTAAGTCAATTAAAAAAAAAAAAAGAAGAAGAAGCGAAGAAGATGAAAATACTATTGAAATTGAGCCAATGTTATGTAAAAAATGCATGCAAAAAAAAACTACTGAACACAAAATATGACTGTTCAATATAAAAAAAAAAAGTATTCTTTTAATATCCACATTGAAATGCCACTCACAAGCGTCATGAAATTCTTAAGCATGAATAAAAATAAAAATGCTATTAACACTTGCAAATAAATAGAAATACTTATAAAATAATGTCCCAAAAATCCAAAAGTAATGAAACAAACTTCACTTACTTTGCTATTTCAACAACCCTCAATCTCAAACCAAACACCTGGCTTGTCATTTCCGAGATACATTACCACAGGTTAAGAGAAGCACTTTCGTTAGGTATTGGGATGCAAGATTAATGCTAAACAGTCTTCCTATTTCTCAAATATTCTCCGATGGGTCTCTCTAAGCACCGTCAAGTTTTAAAAGGCACGTGCGTGCATGCAAACAGAATATCTTGTCAACTAAACTAAGCATTGAGTACAGGCATCGTTCTCTGCTTCCCTACAAAAAAGAAGTACGAGGGAGCTTTTAGTATTTTTGAGGGCATATGGTACTGTTGCGTGGATTGGTTCGAAAGATTTGAAGCCAAAGCAGATCAAAACTTGCAGAAATTTATTCCAATATAACTCTTTACAGATTCCTTTACAACTCCAGAACTTCTCGTTCCAGTAGACTCAATACAGCTCTATACACAACAATAGAGCACAAACAGCAGTTAAACTTGACACACGACTGCTAAATCACCGCAAAAGACAGTGCAATACAGTTCTCTTTCGGAACTCTCTGAATGCTCACTGAGACTCAGTATCTCAACTCAGTAATTCCAGTCAACTAACTGACTCAACTCCATCAACTAACTGACTAACCTCAGTCAACTAACTGACTAACCTCACTCGGTAACTAACTTGGCTGGTCTTATATAGGAGTCAAACCTTCTTGAAATTTCTAGAGGTAGACATTTCGAGAACTTTCCAGATCGTAGTCGAAAAGTCCTATACATCATGTACATGGGGACCGAAAATGTCGCCAAATGGTCGCCAAGTTTAGCGACAAAAATTAGTCGCCAAAACCGTTGCCAACTTGGCTCTATCTCGCCAATTTGGCGAGATTGCCATTACCATAATGTTAAATGCCCTGCTCCTTGTAAAACTCGCTTCCCAGCGTTACCTCTGTAAAAATCGTTATCAAGCATTGAGACCCATATTGCAGGGAAGCCAAGTTAAGACGAACTATTGCACTGCCTTATGCAAAATGTACATACATTTTCCTATTTACAAAATTAACACTACGAAATATTTACAAATATACAAGAATTCGTAACAATACATAAATTGTATTATAAAGGGTGCCCACTCAAGGTCTTAACAATGGGCGCCCTCAGGAGGGTGAAAGGAGGTGAACTTGCACCCCCCCTAGCTCTTGAAAATTAAAAAAAAGTATATACGAGAGAAAAGGTGTAAATTCCAAGATAAAAAGAAAAGCTCATATGCCGTTTCGGTTTTTATGTTACAATAAGCATTTGTTTTTCTATTATTTTAGTCTTTTGTTTCTTTTCTAAGTCGGTTTTTTATAGCTACTGGCGCCTATTGTCTAGGATTATTGGAGGCTGAGTTGAAGTATTTTTATTTTTATTTTTTATTGTATAATCATTTCCTGTGTAGTTCTCAAATTTCTAGGAAAAATATTTTGCTTTTTAAGTCATCAGATATACTTTGCTTTTTAAGTCATCAGATACACTATCTTGAAATCTATTTCTAGAATTCAACTAAACATATCCAGTACTGCCTTTGTATTTCATTTAATTTTTTTTTTTTTAATTATTTCCAAAACTTGGAAGAAATATAATGTTACTCTTCTGTATTTTTGCATCTTCGTGTTCCTCTGTTCTGAACACTGTCTCTTGAATGCCTTGAGATCTAGTTTGATGATAAAAAATCTTTAAATATATATTTTTTTATTATTATTATTATTATTTTATTTTTAACAGGATTGCGCTTTCAAAAATATATACCATGAATTTTTTAAAACTATTTTCAAAGTGTATAATTACAATTATTAATTATAAACTATTAATTAAAATTTCTAAAAATTAATGATTTTGATAAAAATCTAGTCTTGCACCCCCCTGCAAATATTTCTGAGGGCACCCATGATCTTAACTACCATATTTGTCATTGCACAAGCCTCAAAAATTACATATATTTGTAATTGCCATGATGCAGCAACAGCTGATATTTTAGAATGCAAAGAGTTCAGTTCGATTTATAAACTGGAGGAACTCGCTGAATCTTTTTGTGATAATAAAAGTTGTTTTCATTGAAACTGTTTGCATCGAATATTTACGACTAATGTTTTCTTACTCATGCTAATAAAAATAATCATCTTAACTTTTACATGCTTACAACTATTTCATTGAAAATTGAGTCTAGGTATAGTGAAGTAGCTATGAGGCATCTTTTTACGCTGCTTAGTGGCAAAGTCCAGAGCCAGAGTTGGCTATCAGACTCTCACAAAACTATATAATGCACACGAAAACAGCCACTCATAAAGTTGTAGAGTAACGTAGTTTTTAGAAAAGACGCCTTTTACGTATGAATGAATTGAATGGAGCGAGCTACATTCTTGTTTGTTTGCTTTTATCAACACTATTAAGTCATGGTTGGTTGGAGCGCTCAAAGGCCTATACGTGTACACAATAACGGCCAATCAGACCGAAACCTACAGATTAACATAGATTCCGAACCACAACGAAAATCCATGACTTACCCGGGACTATTAAGTCATGAAGTAAGTCCCCAGGAAGCAAGTATATTGCTAACACCTGAAGAAGTCTAATAAATGTATTTCGATAGGAAACTAATAGCTTGTTTCGTGGCATAAGTTTGTTGGTAAGCGCAAAGAAATTCAGATTAGTTAACAACCACATAAATAAGAGTACAATGAAGCGAGCTTAAACATGGCCTTTACTGTTATTATACAATCAAACCACGTTAACGTGAACCACGAAACGCTTAACATAATATCCCGCTTAACGCAAAGTAAAAGGAGTTATCCGTACCTAAAACTCAAATTAATTTATTCTTTTAGCATGAAATTCCGGTTAACGTGAACCACGAAACGCTTAACATAATATCCTGTTTAACGCAAAGTAAAAGGAGTTATCCGTACCTAAAACTCAAATTAATTTATTCTTTTAGCATGAAATTCCGGTTAACGTGAACCACGAAACGCTTAACATAATATCCCGTTTAACGCAAAGTAAAAGGAGTTATCCGTACCTAAAACTCAAATTAATTTATTCTTTTAGCATGAAATTCCTGTTATGGCAGCCTCATCGATTTCGCGTTAAGGGAATTGATTGTACTTGTTTTAATGTAATACACTAAAAACTAAATTACATTGAAAAAAAAAAAAAAAATTCAACAAGCATTAATGTAAGAAAAATAATTGGTATTTCTAACGTTCCTTTGTAATTAAATTTCAGTATTACTATTGTTTAACCCCTTACCTGGGGAGCATATTTATGCCAAAGATAAAACTCAGTTCAGAATGAATGGAATAGTTTGGTTTTGCTTATTTGAGTTTGTAATTGCGCAAAAGCAACACTAGGACCGCTTCTTCAATCAACGGAAGAGAAACACAGATTTTTCTCCATCCCGAAATTAGTTCGGGCATTTCATATGGGTTGCCCGAACTGGATTTAGGTGACACTGAGGTTTCAAGATAAAAATATTAGTATAATATACACTAAAATATTAGATTAATTAACGTTTTATGCCAGCAACAATGTAGGAAGATGTATACGACTACATCCAAACAATTCAAAGTTCCATGAAATTAAAATAACTTGGCAAAATAACCAATTATAATAGTCTCTTTTTAATTGTTTCTCATAGTACAGATACTATTAAAGTAAAAATGCCTACAGTAAATACAATCTAAGTAGTTATGTTTTAAACAAATTTTAATGTATGAAGAAAAAAAATATTCAACCTCCAATTATCTCTCAAATAATATAGAAAAACAACCTGCTATTCTAGTTTTATTATATTAGGTTGTCCATATTGAGAATAATGGCATTATATAACGCTAATACATACAACAAACACTTCAGAAGAATTAATATTTCGAGCAAGCTTCAACGACGAAGACCAGTGAACGAATAATTCACTCTTACAAGACTTATCAAAAAATATAGCGGAATAGTTCGTCCTTTTGTGATATCAGTACCATAAAATAACTTAGGATGGTAAGACTATCTCATGAAGAAAAGAAGCTAGCCTAATAATGGTCAGTCCTATTATAATTGCGCTTCCTGGATTCTTTTATGCAGACATTGATACATTTAATAATGTCTGACTTCTGGACTAATGACATTATCTGATACGTGGTTGGCAATGACAGTTTCCCATTAAGACTGAGATGCCAGTGTGGTATTTCTTTTCTTCCGGAAAAAAGAAAACTCTGGCTCTTTTCGTTTTGGCCATTTAGAAATGTTGAATGGCTCGGATATTATTGCCCGGATAAGAAATGCAGGATTCGATTCAAACTGTTCTTGGCGATCTGGAAGTATAGGTTTGATAAAAAAATTAATATTTTCTATTCAGTTTACCTATTGGGTTAACTATATAATAAGACAACTCATGATCAATTACTGTTAAAATAGTTAACAAGTTATTGCGTGAGAATGATTAGACAAAGACTTTAGCATTTTAAAGGCTAGTTAGAAAATTGATGCAGTATTCTTCAGCAAAAGTTTCAGTACAGTATATAGTAGAAATGTTTCACTAGAATTTAAAATCTAATAACAGGCTAAAATGGTTACCATTGAACCATAGAATTAATAGCCTATAATGTTCAACTTTATATCACTTGTTCACCCTCATAATTTTAGAATTTGCTATCTCAACATTTTCATATCTATATTTTTTGTATTCAAATTTTTATTTGCAACATAAATTCGGTGTAGATCTCCGAAAAGTGTAAAATCCACCTAAAATAAACCGTAAAAATGAAAACTGTAATTCAATATCAGAACGTGACCAATATATATTGTTTTCCTGAAAGAAATACCTACAATGTTATGCAATAAAGTATGCCTTGTGTTTTTGACACTTTTTCTTATAAACTTGAAAAACCGCCAAACTGAAAATACAATTCTTTCTTCTAAGTATTACTCTTTGGCAATATTTTAATTGCTAAACCAGCATCGTAATACACAATAGCAATTACAGATTCCGGGACCTACAATCTGACATATATATTTGATTCGATTAATGGGATTCATTAATGTATTTCGAACTGATTGACTTTGAATGGAGGCTGCATAATACTAATTTATAGCATTTCTGATACAACATTAACATAGGATTTGGTTTTTAGTTCGCAACGGAATAATAGGTCTTTGAATTCTCGAACTTAACCCTTTGCACTGCAGTGGCGCCTCTCAGGCGTACACGATTGGATGCCAAACCACGAGAGGACCATTAGGTGTGATGCGGAAATTCGATGCAAGGCCAATGACTGTGTTTAGTTTCTATGAAGCAAATCCATAAACATCAGCTGAACCTAAAATGTCTCGAGTTGCTGATTCTTCGGCGCGAAAAAGGCCTGGAGTGCAAAGGGTTAATTACACTTTCTTCTATAACATCCCATTAAAAACTTAATTCCATCATAACTTCCCTGCCCTTTGACATGATACATTGGTAACAATTCCATTACAGCAAGTTTTCAAAGTCATCAATTTACGTAACATTACAACGTGTCTGAAGCTCTCGAAAAACACTCATACAAAATAGGTTAGCCCCATTTACCTCCCTTTCCCTGTCTACGAAAACATCGCAACAAACATAAATTTCTTAAGAGAAATAAACTGCAACCGTTACAACCAAGTGTACTAAAATCCATCTAAATGTACCATGAAACTTTCTCACCTCTCCCCATCCGATAAACTTTTCTTTCTTCCTCTCGATGTTTTCAAGCGGAAAGATGTGAAGAAATACCCCCCCCCCCCCCTCTGACGCAAAACAAGATAGCTATAAATAAAAAGGCTTTCTTGTAGAAGAGAGATTTTTCGGAGAGGAGTGCAAAATGGAGGCCAACCAGCCACGGGATTTCGACCACTGAAAATGACACTGATGCATCATCCCCGAGGAAATCCGCAGGGTTACTAGGCACTGATGATACTTCATCCACGATAGGAGTTGTTGGGATGGCAGCCAGTTTGAAATGGAAACCATTATTCAAAAGATCTGAAAAAGTGGTGATGTAACATTCAGTCTGTGAATTCTTATCCGTTTTTACATGTTGAAGCGAAATGTGTAAGTCAGATTGAAATGCCTTTTCCAGACGGCCTGTTATATTCCAGTTGTGGAGTTTTTTGGCTTCGTAGTTGGAAGAATTTGGTCTGTTTTCAAGCGGAATAAATACGTGAGATGTGATTCCGGAAATAATGAGAAATTTCAAGTTAAGAAAATGATTGAAATGTGGTTTTTTCCCTTCAAAAGTGAAAGCCGGCAACAAGAACTTCGAAATTAATCTTTAATATCGCATTAAGTTTTAATTTGGGTATCCCAACGTAGTAGAAATACATTTATTAAGAATTATAATTAATCAGTGAAAACAGTAATATGGTTTTCGATTTCCCAAAATAAATGAAATAAACCCAACGAGCATCGCAGCAATTTCCAAACAATTTTTGTGGGTTTTCAAAAAGCATACATTTTGTGACGATTTCTCGAAATAACGACGACGAAATACAAAGGTAGCGCTTTTATTAATTTTTTTAAAGAAATTGTTTTAAATTGAATATTATTGAGACTATCATATATTTTTTCATGCCAACTACAATCTAGTTCTTCTCTGGTTGACCGTTGTCAGAGTAACACTTCGGCTGTTGCCACTCGCTTAGATAAATCTTTACAATTTAAAGTCAAATTTAAAAAGTAGATGACGAATAAAAAGAGTAAAATTTGGAGTAACTATTCTTTTGTTAACTGTCTGTTTATAAATTTATAAAATTAATAAAAATCTGAAATGCTCACTAGCAAAATTTTGACTTCAAATTGGCTACAACAACAGCTGTAGTTTGTTTAAATGAATGGAATTTTAATAAACAAAATTCTCCCCCAAGAAAAAAATAAGATATTAAAAAGTGTGACAAAGAGTCAAAATCAAAGAGTTTCAAATCACCTATATTTCGCTGCAACTAGTTAATGAAAACATTAGTGGTCATAAATAATTTGGAACTAGGGGTATGGAACAGCGCACACCTTTCAATTACACTATAATACTGACGCGGATTTGTGTCATTTACCATTTTTATATTTTCATCAGATATTTAGAAATAATGGCCAGACTGGCGATATTTTTTGCGATAATTCTCATATGAGTCTTAAGAAGAAAAAGAAGAAAAAAAAAAAAAAAGAAAAAAAAAAAAAAAAGGGAAAAAAAAAAAATTTGCCAGAATGACAATTGTGGCGATGTACTTTTCGATAATTCTTATATTATCCTCTCCTATAAGCAAAACTGAGAAGAGAAAAACAAACGAAAAAAAAAAAAAAACGTTCGTTGATGAACTATGTTCAAGAAAAGAAAACTTTGTGTTGAAGGCATTCGTTTTTTAATTTTTTATGCCATTAAAGCCTTTTTACTGGGATTTCGGAGATAGGGATGTTTAGAACACCATAAGAGGCATTACCACTGCGATTTTGAACAAAATCGTTAGAGTCGCTTTTCAGCAATTACTCAAAAGCATGATTATTTCAATTGCAGTTATCTTATGCGCATGCGTGATTTTGACGAAAACCTTAATCGTAGGTCCTTATGCCGCCACCAACACGCACACCAAATTTGAACATCGTAGGTCAATTTGTTCGATAGTTATGCTGACCACAGACACACATACACGCACATACGCATACACGCACATTCACACAGACATACATTTTGCCTAGAGCACTTTTTTGAAATCAGGATGATCCGAAACGTGAAGATATGCAAAAAAATTCACTACCCTATGTGTACATATGGGTAATTGAAAGTAAAAAGTTATCACAGACGGTTAAAAATGGTATATATAACATATTCATTTTTCCATTAAAATAACTGCACGAGAAAAGATAGACGAAATAGTAAAAATAACAACGCAATGTCCTTGGAAGCCAAAAAAAGCAAAAATATCCACATTTTTATTTTAACAATTAAAATAAGTTTTAACAAATATTTTAGTTAATACATACTATAGCCATTTTTAGCCTTGACATTTGAAACAGCAAGATAAAAGACATCACACTTAATAATATAATTTTTTTTAATAATTTATTATGGTACCTTAAGTGATTACAATAATAATAAAAAGCTTAAAACGTTCCAAACGAAGTACAATAACTTCAAGGTGGCTTTTTGGCAAGTCAAATACTTCAGTGTAAAAACTGTTAAGTAAACAATATCAAAGCCTTCCTGCTTTCATATTTTAGCTTAGCAAAGACTGCCAAAGGCTATTAACTTTTTTTTTTTGGTAAAACTCCTCATTTTGAGCCGTATGGGTATCTTAAAAATAATAATACTTTAGTAGATATTAGGCCTGTTTCCTTCGAAGGAAGAGCTGTATTTGCGCTTTAGTAAATCCCATCAACGAGGGTTTCACTATTAAATAAATAAATGTTTGAAAATATATATTTTTAATAAAGTTAGTTATGCAGATATCCAGTATCTACATTAAATTAACAAGGTAAAATTCTTTTTCTTGTGTTATGTAAGAAACATTGTCTTAATAGTAGACGCATTCATGATGCTTCATAATACACGTTATTACCGCAACTTGCGTATGGTTAAAAAAAATGCAGAATTGGCCACTTATTAATTGATTCCTATTTTCGAATACTTACAGCAGGGAGGGTTTGCCTTTCTGTCGCGGACTTTCGCATTTTCGCGAAAACGTCAATGGATTGGTGAAATTACCTGATTTATCACATGTTAGCACATGCGCAATTGAGGTGATCCAACCGTATTCATTAACGCAGGGTGTCCACAAATCAGTCGTTCAATGGAGTTCAAATACATCTGAATAACTCTTAATAACTGTTGTTGTTGTTGTTTCTAATCTCCCTTTTGTCTGACGAAGTCAGACAATATCAGTGAAGCCATTGACATTAATGAAGTCTGACACTAGTTGTGGACAGTTATAAATGTCCTCCCAGTCCAGTCCAAGGCAGTCCAAAATGTGCTGAGGTGATGCCTGTTCTTTTTGGCATTTAGGGCAAAGAGGAAAATTTTTGCTTCCCCCGGAATATGTGAGGCCTTTAAGGTGACCACTAGCAAGTCGGGACAGACGGGTATTGGTGTGCCTATCACAAGGAAGAGATAGGGAGTGTCCTGGCTTTTTGGCTTTATACCATTCGTGAGATGGAGGTATATGCCGCTTTATTTTGAGCTATTTTCTTTGAGTATAACTCTTGATATGTGAGTTCTTGAGTAGAGAGGACAGGGTGTTCTAGTCCCTCCTTAGCAAGAGTGTCAGCCAATTCATTTCCGTGGATGTCTACATGTGACCGGATCCACTGAAAGTGCACTTTGTGCAGTCGGGTCTTAGTCTCTCTTAATAACTAGGCCTTATAAACCATTCTTTTTCCCTAATTAATTTATGTTCACCATACCATTCTATATGCAAAAAAATAAATAAAAATAATGTTTATTATGCAGACAGATATATTTGTACAGATCTATTTGAGCTCCATTGCCCAACTAATTTGTGAACACCCTGTATGCTTTTGCATACTACCCTGTATACTTTTGTACACTACCCTGTATACTTTTGTATACTACCCTGTATACTTTTGTATACTACCCTGTATACTTTTGTACACTACCCTGTATACTTTTGCATATACCCTGTATACTTTTGTACATTACCCTGTATACTTTTGCATACTACCCTGTATACTTTTGAATACTACCCTGTATACTTTTGTACACTACCCTGTATACTTTTGTATACTACCCTGTATACTTTTGCATACTACCCCTGTATACTTTTGCATACTACCCTGTATACTTTTGCATACTACCCCTGTATACTTTTGCATACTACCTTGTATACTTTTGTATACTACCCTTTATACTTTTGCATACTACCCTGTATACTTTTGTACACTACCCTGTATACTTTTGCATACTACCCTGTATACTTTTGTATACTACCTTGTATACTTTTGTATACTACCCTGTATACTAGGGCATACACAACTACATATTACTTTCAATTACACTATCCCTAATATAGAGTAATGAAAGATATACCTTTTTTATTTCTATATAAAAATGCCGTAAATGTCCATTAGCGAAAATCAGATTTCAAATTAGCCTTAATAAAAGAAGTTTATGGACACCAACAATCATATTAACTTACCCGAACTCTATCAAAAACTTAGTCTTGCGGGTTTGGACTTAGACTTATTTGAGGCGAAAAGTTGCCAAATGTGGTGGCCCTGCCATACTATGAGTGCAATGCCGCGTAAGCAAAAGTAAGGGATCTACTGTGGGTGCATTTCACCCCCCCAAGTGGAAGAGAATTTTCCACCCACTGAAATGAACACCATAAATGGATTTTCATCTTTCGCCCACTACAAAACCATTTCCGAAGGGAAGAATTTTTTTATTTTTTATTTAAACTTCTTGCTTCATTCCAGTTAGGAATCTTTTTCTTTTTCTGAGTTCCCCTAAAAATAGGGGGGGGGGGGGAGGCTTGGTGAGGGTGGTGTAACTACTGGCCTAACCCTTATACTCGTAGGAATGTGAAATAGAATTTTGTCCAATTGATAGAGTATGAATGGCTAAAATGAAACGAAGTTTATTAAATTATGGAGTAATGTATGGAATTACAGCCGTTACTTTAGAATTAGAATGAATAATATTGTAGTGCTGGGGGGGGGGGGGGAGACAGGTAGCAAGTTTTTCAATTGATATTTTAGCTCAAATTTATATACAAACAAATAATTTTCAAATACAGGGGACACAATTTTATAATATTATACTATGATGATCAGTAATATAAGGGAAAATTCGGGAGAATTTCTTTACGTGCTGAAGGAATATAATTTATTTTAGTGACATTTCATTGGCGGATTATTATATGTGGTTATCTAATATGATAACTTTAGTTTGGAACCCATAAGAAACAGGTACAAATCTTCAAAATTTAATTCAGCTAATTACAAATCATAATTGCATTTTACGATTTAATAAATATTTAGTCAATATTCATTGACATGATATATTTTTTTACATCCTAGATTAAACGGCATGTTTTGAATTTTTTTATGTTGTGTTTTGATATTAATGTTTTGAATTTTTACTTTCAATTACCCGTATGTTTACATACGCTAATGAAGGTATAGCATTCGTTTAAAATAAATCGATTTTTTTTTCTTTTTTTTTTTTTCTTTTTTTTTTCATTTCTCTACGTTTTGGAGCGTCCTGATTTCAAAAAAGTGATCTAGAAAAAATGTCTGTCTGCGTGTATGTGGTCAACATAGTTCCCGAACAAATTGACCTACGATGTTCAAATTTGGTGTGCGGGTAAATGATGGCCATGGGACCTACAGTTAAGGTTTTCGTTAAAATAGCGCATGCGCATAAGGTTGAAATCATAAAAAAATTATGTTTTTCAGCAATTGCTAAAAAACGACTCTAAGGATTTTGATTAAAATCTCTGTTCTAATGCCTCGTAAGGTGTTTTAATTGTCCCCACCTCTGAAATTCCCGTAGAAATGCGACAAAAGTGTACGAAGTTGAAAAACGAATGCTTTAACACCGAACTCAACACTGATCACCGCCCATCAACGATTGATATATATATATATATATATATATATATATATATATATATATATATATATATATATATATATATATATATATATATATATATATATATATATCAATCGGGGGGGTATATAAGGCAAAGCCCTCACTCACTCACTCACTCATCACTAGTTCTCCTACTTCCCACCTGTCCACAACTCTGAAAATCGGCACAAATATCAACAATGGTAAACATAGAAAAAGTAAGCTATTCGAATGTCCTACTTCTCATTTCGTCACAATTCTGAAAACTGGTGCAAGTATCAAGAAAAACAAACGAAAAAAAAGTAAGTTATTCCGATCTCTATTAACCCACTCTAAGGGGTCTAAAAGGGGTTAAACGTTCCAAACGAGCGATATATTCGAATGTCCTACTTCTCATACTGTCACAACGCTGAAAACTGGTGTGAATATCAATAAAGACAAACGTAGAAAATGTAAGCTATTCCGATCTCGGGTAAATGAAGGGGTGGAAAAGGGGTTAAACGTTTCAAACGAGGAATATTCGAATGTACCACTTCCCATTTGGTCACAACTCGGAAAATTGGTTCAAATGTCAAAAAAGATTAAACATAGAAAAAGTAAGCTATTCCGTTCTCGATTAACCAACTTTAAAGGGTCGAAAAGGGGTTAAATGTTCCAAACGAGGGATATCCGAATGTTCCTCTTCCAATGTAGTCATATTTCTGATATTTGGTGCAAATGTTAAAAAAATAAGTCATTCCAATATCGATTAACGAATTTTTAAGGGATGAAAAGTCGACGCAACATTGAAACTACACGAGGATTAACTTAATGTCTCAATTCCAATAGAGCTACTACTTTGAAATTTAGAACTAATAGCAAACATAAACACAATAAACTATTCCAATTTACTATTCACAATTATAAATTTCGTTTAAAATATCAACAAAGGAAAGTTCCTCTTTTGATAAATCAATTTGTCGGGATCGAAATGGGAGCAAACGTCTGAAGTGTAGAATACATGAATGTCTTTTGATCGCTAAAATGCTAATGGTAAAATTTCATAGCGCAGCACGGGTATTCAGCTAGTATATATATATATATAATAAGACCAATAATATATATATATATATATATATATATATATATATATATATATATATATATATATATATATATATATATATATATATATATATATATATATATATATATATATATATATATATATATATATATATATATATATATATATATATACCAATATTATAGGGTAATTGAAAGTTGTAAGATGTTTCACACTTCTAGTTAAAGGTTTTCCTGAGTTTTCTAGACTAAAAATTAAAATAATAGTATTCTAATGGGGTCCAAAAATCGTTAAAATTTAAAAGCAACCAAAACATTGTTGCGGGGCATTTGATAAATATAACGCAGAAGAATTACCTAGGAATTCATGTACTCCCAAAAAAATAGTTTCAAAAGAGATGCAATTGAAAAAAAAAATGCGAAATTTTACAAAAAGGCAAAAAAAAAAAAAAAAAAAAAAAAAAAAAAAAAAACTTTTTCATTGTGAGTTGCAACTTAAACTGAAAGAAAAAGTGAAATCTAGAAAATTCTTAATTACTTTTGCACCATTTTTTCCTGTTAGCAGGAGAAAAAAAAAAGTTTTACTTGTAAAGTAATTAACAAATATAGCATTCTTGAGTGTTGGCGTATTTGAAGAGATAGTGATATATAGTGATGTGTATCTTTACAAAAATTTAATTTAAAATACTTTTTTTATAAAAATTGAAAAGGAGGACGAAATTTAAAAATTAACAACAGAGATATTAACATCCTACTTAAGATATAAAGAACTATTCAAATGTTATACAATCTATCTTAAGCATTGAAAGCAGCATTGAAAAGTAGTCATAGATAATATTGAAAATTAATTTGGAAAAATAACCTTATTGAAATATTTAAAAGTGATATTAAAAAAGTAACTTTATTAAAAGTGACATTATTGTACAAGTAAGGCTACTTGTACAAAAATTATGAAATATATTTCGTTTGTCACTCTTTATATTTAATTGCATTGTAATTATCTGGCCTATTGCATAATTTCATACTAAACAAGGGGTGTGGAACATCGCATAACTTTCAGTTACACTAATATACTGACGTGGATTTGTGCCATTTTCCGTTTTATATTTTCATCATTCATTTAGGAAAAAAATTGCCAGTTTGGCGATATTTTTTCCGATAATTCTTGTATGGGTCTTTAGAAAAAAAAATACTCCGCCAAAATGGTGACTTTGGTGATATACTTTTCGATAATCCTTATATTATCCTTTATTGTATGTGAAAAAGTTATCGTTGATGTGGTATGCTCAAGGAAAGAAAAAGTCTGTGTTGAAGGCATTGGTTTTTAAACTTTCTACGCCTTTAAAGCATTTGAAAAACATTATTTTTTCTATGGTAGTTACCTTATGCGCATGCGTGATTTTGACGAAAACTTTTAATGTTAAGTCCCATGGCCACCACCAACCCGCAAACCAAATTTGAACATCGTAGGTTATGTTGTTCGGGAATTATGGTGACCACAGACACACACACAGACATACATTTTTCCTCGATCACTTTTTTGAAATCAGGATGTTCCTAAACGTGGAGAAATGCAAAAAACCTAATGTTATACTTTCATTACCCTATGTATACATATGGATAATTGAAAGTAAAAATAAAAATAGAAACATTTTCAAAATGAAACACCTGAAACTAAAATATTTGGATTGCATATTAAAATTTATTTAGCATGTAAAAGATTAATTAAATTACATGATTATGCAAAAAAAATCTTTCCACATCTTGAATAATTTCCTTAAACTCCTATATTGAAAAAAATTCATTAATATGTTATAAATCAAAATTTAATAAAAAAAAATCTGTTAAAATTCTCACTATTTAAATTACAAAGGCTTTATTTAATTATTATTTAATTATTATTTTATTATTTTAATTATTATTTTATCATTTTAATTATTATTTCATCATTTTAACTATTATTTTATCATTTTAATTATTATTTTATCATTTTAATTATTATTTTCTTAATTTAATTATTTTTTAAATTTGTACTTTTAAAAGCTTTATGTGAAACTTAAAAGTTATTAAATTCCAGTGTGTCGAGAAAATGTATACATCTCCTTTTATTGATATTAAGGCAAATGTTTTCAAAATGGGTTAGACTATAGTAAAAGATATGTATAGAAGAAAGTGGAATGTATCCTATAGCACTTGTACGTACTTTGGAATATCTTGAACTTGAACGATATTAATTATAAAGTCAGGTTTGAACTCTTCGAAACAGATGTGTTTTGTTTTTAATTTCAAGATACGACATCAAAAAACTATATTTACACAGAGATGAAGAATTTAATTTTTGTTTTTAATGATCAAAATCCAATAGTTTAAATATCAAATAACGCATTTATAAGTGAAATGTATGAAACTGTTTAAAATTATCGTAAGATCCTTGAAGTACTTTATTATAGACTTCTGGCTGTTTTCAGATTATCTGGCGCCGGCTTTATTATAGAACTAGAAAGGAAAATGTTACCGGCAAGATTTTAATTTATCATAAGAGTTTCCGAAGAGTTCAGTTCGATATTCAGGATAAATTTTCTTAGAAGAAACTTTTTCCAAAAAACCCAAAAGTGACGTTTTCCTTTCCCTTAAAACTTATTGTTCAATGCATTAAAATAAAAGAAAACGAAAAACTCAATATTAAAGAGAAGTTTTGTAAAAAAAAAAGAAAAAAAAGGTAGAGGGCAGTCGTACCACATTAATCATTTGCCTCCCTGAAGATACATCGTCTGATGAGATTTCTTTACTGATGGCGTAAAGATAGATATTGTCGCTCGCTTTTTAACTGGATGAAACTTTCGAAAAAGGAGTTGAGTTGAGTTGTTTTCGGAAAGTGGCGGGAAATAACGGAAGCCCCGGGCGATAGCAGAAGCGAAACAGTTCTACTTGGGGAAATTTATATTTCTCGGGAAAGATAAGAAATGGAATCTTATTGCTTTGTTGGAAGGGTGAATTTACTAAGCATCACTTTGGGGAAAGCATAATTCTTTTTTATTGGATTTTATGAAGTAAAAGGTTTTTGATCTCTTGGAAAGTAATTAAAGAATAAACTGATATTCGTTGAATGTAGTTTTAAAATATTAGAAGGGGCTAGGGAAGGTCTATGTTTGGTTGTTTATGAAGATCTCGTGTCATGAAATATCCAAAGCAGTAACTAATTTGTCCTGTGTTGTTTGCCTGTTGTTGGATGAAAAAATTTCGACGTGATTTGCTTAAAAATGGTTTTGAAAATATGGTAATCTTAATTAAAGACCCGAGGATGATTTAAGTCCCTTGGATGCGATTTTGTGAAAATACAATTTAAAGGTGCCTAAACGTTTTGAAATGTATTAAAATATTTAGAAATTTCTGTGAATTAATTATTTTTCAAATTAACTTTCTCTCTTTTGAAAATATACCATTCATAATACCACTGATCTGCCAACTCATAGAAGTACTTTCTCTCTTTTGAAAATATACCATTCATAATACCACTGATCTGCCAACTCATAGAAGTACTTTCTCTCTTTTGAAAATATACCATTCATAATACCACTGATCTGCCAACTCATAGAAGTACTTTCTCTCTTTTGAAAATATACCATTTATAATACCACTGATCTGCCAACTCATAGAAGTACTTTCTCTCTTTTGAAAATATACCATTCATAATACCACTGATCTGCCAACTCATAGAAGTACTTTCTCTCTTTTGAAAATATACCATTCATAATACCATTGATCTGCCAACTCATAGAAGTTTTAGCTTTGCTTTTACAAAATCTGAACTTAAACCTTGGTCTATATTTCAGTTTAAGCAAACTCCATTTGGCTATCCAATTCTTTTCTCTAAAAGCAGAAATACGAAACACTCATAATCAAATATAACGTTAAATATCTATTTCCGATACATCCATTGAATTTTACAATCTTGTTAACTCCTTAGAATCTTTATTATGTTTTAAGGGAGACTAGGACCCATTTTTTTAAAAATAATAATAATAATAAATATATTTCTGAATATTGAGTAAAGAGACATAAAATTTTGTTTCTACCATTAGTAGAACTTGAAATATTTAAGTTTTTGTTACAAAACAACTACATCTCGAACGTGCTATCTTGAAACTTTGAAACTACTTTTTTCAATGATAGCTCTTTGTCCTTTTTTGAGTTGAAATGTCACTTAATGTCAACTTAAAAACGTCTTGTTATAAATATACGAAACTTGCCACAATTACTATTCATATGTATTGCTTTAATTTGTCCTCAGAATTTGCATATTTTGATTTAATTTTTTTTAAGTTTTTGGAACTTCCATGAATATATACCATATATATACCATATATATATACCATATATATATATATATATATATATATATATATATATATATATATATATATATATATATATATATATATATATATATATATATATATATATATATATATATATATATATATATATATATATATATATATATATATATATATATATATATATATATATATATATATATATATATATGTATATATATATATATATATATATATATATATATATATATATATATATATATATATATATATATATATATATATATATATATATATATATTCATGTAAGTATATATATATATTTTTTATTAAAAAATCACGAAGACAATTGACAATTTATGATATGAATTAAAAGAAGTATTTTAATGCAAAAATGAAATGATTTTTTAAATTTTTTTCAAATACATCAAATTTAGAAAATGTCAAAATTTTAAACTTTTTTAATTTAAAAAAAAAAAAATGTTTTTTAAATTTGAAGATTCAAAATCATTTTTTGAGTTTCGAAGCATAATGCAGTGCTACATAAAAAAATTTCAAAAAATGAATAGAAAACTGAAGATTTTAGAATTTTGAGTCCTGGATCACCTTAGATGAATGGTTTTTTCATGGTGTTTTCTGTGTTTACATAATAAAACACAGAAGGCCCCATTTCGGACTTTTTGAAAGTTTTAAAATTAAATTCTATGATTGGCTACTGTCTCACATAGTGTTACTAAAATGTTGTTATATTTATTTAAATAGAGCCTATAAAAACATTATATTTGCATTGTACAAAATGTATTTTTACAAAATTTATTAATTCTTACTTCAAAAAAAAAAGAGGATCATGGAACTAAAATTCTATAATAAACCAAAGAATGGTCAAAGAAAGATATAGAATTATGAAATGGACCAAGAAAATCTTACATGGTATCTGATTAACTTTCCACCTTATATATTAGCCTTAGATATGCATATAACTTCTTAGCCAAAACTCAAGGGTCAAGAAATGTCCTCCATCGTTATTTATATGACATTCCATTTCGACTTAGCAAAAGCATAACCCAAATGGAAGGGGGAAAAAAATGGCGGAAAAAAGATCATAAAAAAGAATTCCAGCTGCCGTCAGCGAATCAAGTTGGACATAGCTCATATCATTTTCCGATGTCCGATTCCCGCAACGATTTTTATCCTGTTTTTCCCGTTTTTTTTTTTTTTACCAAAAAGTGTGAGTATCCTCTTCCATGTTCCACGGGCCAAAAAGTCACATTCCTTTTCCTGATATTGGAATGGACAAGATGGACAATGATATCTTCTTCTGGCTTAACCCCAATCTTTCTTAGCTACTGGGACTTATTTTTTATTTTATTTTTATCAGTCTCTTTCGGCTGGATTTCTTCTTTCCCGATATGGTGCATTGGGGAGAGTTTATTTTTTTTTATACATGTGTGTGTTTTCGTTATATACGATAAACATCGTTATGGCTTTTTGCGAAAGATGCGTTTACTAACTTAGATTCGGCGACGATAAAAAAAAGTTAGTAGGCCTCTCATTTAATCTTCAAGATGAATGGATAAAACTCGATGTATAAATACACATTCGATACCAATAGATGTATTTGTACCTTAAAATAACAACGATAGGTACATACGTATTAAACCGTCGACCTTTTTTGTCGTATCGTAAATCACGCTAATTGTTAAGATCTTTTTCTGTTGAAAACTTTGTATTTTTTGGTAAATCTGAATAAAGTATTAATTGAAAATAATTTTCTACCATCATCATCATTCTGATTGATTGCATAAATACTTTATAGACTGTGGTCCAGTAATTTAAACATTATTACAAAAAAAATCAGGGAATTAAATTTGTTGATAATGTTTGTAAACTTTCTTAAAATAAAATATTAATTTAAATTCAAAGAGTGTAATAAGTGGCTATTCCTATTGTTCTCGTAGATATTTGTTTGTTTTCAGGTTATATGGCGCCGTCAGCAACACGAGGGCTATAATGCGCCGAAACATTCGTCGTTAGACAAGCCAACATACATTTACAAACACCCATGCCTAACACTCGACTCGAACCCGCAATCTCGAGGTCTAGAAGCTAGCAAGCTAACCACTATACTGTTCTCGTAAATGACCGCCCACTAAAATTCCAGCAGCGGTCGATGATTTAATTCGTATGATCCTATGATCTCACCGTCGACTTTTTGTCATAAAACTTGTAGACTGAGAGGCGACTGCAATTTTTGGACCCCATCGAACATCATTCTGAATTTTTTATAGAAATTAGAGAAAAGTGAGTAGATTACGAATCCACTGGTATGCCGTGGCAAAAATGGCCGAAACTGGTCAAAAATCGACTTTTAATAAGTTGAACTAAATCCAATCGCCAAATGAGCCATAACTTGGCAAATAAGGGCATTTTTTTTTTTTTATTTGGTAACCCTCACTCTTTAATTTTCAGTTAAGAAAGTTGCAGACGATTCGGATATCTGGTGACTGTCTACTTGCATCTATTAAAAGGGAGCCAAGTTGACAAAAAATATTACGTCACTTATGACGTAACAGATGTCGCCAATTTAGCTTACTTTAAAAAAAAAGATATAAGTTTTCCGAGCCAAAGATCAAAAATCGTTTACGCTTTTTCTCATTGAAAATCAAAATGAAGTGGGTTGCCAGACGAATAAGTTTGTTCAATTTTTGGCAAGTTATGACATATTTGGCAATCGGATATTAGTTCAACTCATTTCAAGTCGATTTTGATCAGTTTCGGCCATTTTTGCCACGGCAGACCAGTGGATTCGTAATCTACTAACTTTTCTCCAATTTCTATAAGAAATTCAGAATGATGTTCGATGGGGTCAAAAAATTGCAGTCGCCTCTCGGACTATTGGGATGTGGAACTTCGGACAACTTTCAATTACAATATAATGTCGGTCTTTACATTAAAATTTTATGTGGTGTTATTTACCGTTTTCGTAATTTCACTCATTGAAATAAAAGTGGCCAGTTTAGCGATATTTTTTGGTAATAATTTTTAAATTTACAAAAAAAAAAATTACCCCGAGAAAATGGCGAAATTTTAGATGCTATTCGATATACATTACATTGCTTTTTCTTGTGCGTGAAACAAAAAAACAAAAAAAAATCAATCGTTGATGGGTATTGCTCAAAGGCACTCGTTTTCCACCTTTTTACGCTTTTATCGCATTTCTACGGGAATTTCGGAGGTCGGGTTGATTCAAACACCTTAAGAGGCATTAGCACAGAGATTTTTATCAAAATTGTTCGAGCTGATTTTAAGCAATCACTGATAAATAAGATTTTTTCATGATTTCAAACATATGCTCATGCGCGATTTTAACGAAAACCCTAATGGTAGAACCAATGGTCACCAGAAACCCACACACCAAAATTTGAAAATTGTAGGTCAATTTGCTCCAGAGTTGACCACGTACACAGAGACATACAGACATTTTTCTAGACTCTACTTTGAAATCAGGATGTTCCAAAACGAGGAGAAATACAAAAGGGAAAAAAATCAATCCCCCCCCCCCCCAAACGATTCTCTAATTTCATTGCCCTATGCATACCTATAGGTAATTTAATGTAAAAAGGTCGATTTCAAAATATTATCGTTGATCAAAATGAAAAAATTGTCAAAATATCATCGTCGATCTTTTAAGCGAATCAACATAGTCTATGGGACGATTTGGATTTCTATTTCAATTTAATAAAATTATACACATAATAAACAAACAAAATGTAGTCGCTCGTTTTTTTTTTCCCTTGATCTTTAAATAAAATCTAGTCAAGAATGCACGATCGATTGGGAATGACGTCTGAGAAAGCACTCAATAAATTACAAACTTTTTTTTTTCTATTTTTGCAACAGAAAAGAAATTTAACAATTTTCGAGATTTTTGTTAAAACAAAAAGGTCGAAGATTTAATATGTATGAACCGAACGATAAAAGTCAATATGGTTCGTTCCATTAAAATTACTTTTGGTAGTTTTAGGATTTTGTTAACATTATTCACGAGCACTAACTGCAAGGCATATATTTTCGGAACATAAATTATGGCTGTTATTATAGTCATTGACTAAACTCCCTTCAGCAACTACAAGGAAAGTTTTACAAACGTAAACAGATTATTTTCCAGAGGTACAAGCTTTTTAAATCATGGAAAAATGAATACGCTCTTTCAAGTTTAGCTTAAAACAATTCACTTTAATCTAATTACAACAAATGGTTAACTTATAAGCGGTTTCCACTCTTCAATCAAATGAAGCCCATTGAATACATCTACGCTATGTAATAGGTTGCTCATGGTTACCAACACATTCTAACTAGTTTAGGAAGAAGCTGCTAATATAAATCAGTAAAGTGTTAGTCTTCTTCGACTTCAAGTCAATAACCAAGCATGCACTATCTATAAAGCCTGATTTACACGCTACCAGTCTGGCCTCCAGTTTCGATCGCCAGTCAGTGACGTCATGTGACGTCACCAGGCTACTGGTTTCAGTAAACCAAACATTTTCTATTTACTGGCGCCGGCGACTCCGATCAACCAATCACGTGCGCTCTCCCGTGATCACCGATAGACGGCGCAACGATCGAGTTCCTGACGTCACAGAACTGAGGATCTAAACTGGAGGTCCGACTGGTAGCTTGTAAATCAAGCTTAAGTTGTATTTAAAGATCAGCAGAACAATTCCATAGATTTCGTTTACAAAATATATCGTATAACAAGTTGCCAGTCAACAAAAGTCAATAAAATACAAATAACATCGTATAGCAATTTCCCTATAGCCTAGCGGTAGAGTACCGGGATCATGGTCGATGGATTGTGGGTTCGGTCCTCAGTCCGTCAAAAACGGTATATACCTAATGGAGTCTGGTGCACATTAAATCTGTTGTGGCCTTAGTGTCCTTTCGTTGGTGTGATGGAGTTGGAGATACGAGTTTATACTCGAAGATTTCGATTTCGTGTTCTTCTAAATCAAAGTCAGCCACTAGGCGGCCCGCGGGACAGATCCGGCCCGCGACAGCTTTTTCTCCGGCCCGCTGGCAGTACACAAGAGAAAAAATCAAATTTTGCGGAAATAATTTTAATTTATCTACAATAGTATGTGTTTACTACCAAAAACCGCGTATTCCATTAAGTGGCCCGAGTCAGTAAGTCTGAAAAATCCTTTTTTTTTCTGAGATTGCCATAAAAAATAAAGAAAGCAATAGTTTGAATTATTACCAATGGCGCATTCTTTCGCATTGCTTAGTTTTGTACTTCTCGACTCGTGAATGGCACACTTCAATTTCTGCTTTTCTGAATGTGATGTGCAGGATTTGGGGGTTTTAATGCATACTGGCCTCTTTTGTTTTGATGTGAAAAGAAGTATCACGATCTCTATGACTCCAGTGCAATAATGGCGACGAAGACTAGTTTTAAACGCAAAGTAGATAGTAAAAAGTGGAGCTGCCGTCATCGTCTCACAATTAACAACGATTAAAATGGAAGATTTAGGAGGTATGGTTTAAATATCTATTGATTATGAGTTTATGTCAAGTCACATTGTAATATTGTCACTAAAGATTAACTTCTTTTATGACTTTGATTTACGATGTAAAGAAAATTATTTTTTTAATTATTTGAAACAAGAATCAAATATCAATTGTTATTATATTATATTAATATAATATAATAACTATTATTAGATTAATATAAAAAAAGTTAAATTATTATTTCTTTTTTCAAAATTGTTTTATATAGTTGAGTCTTTAGTAATTATTACACTTCTAACATTGAACATATGTAATAAAGCAATATATTCAATGGCGTATTGAGGTATACATCTGCGGCCCGCGGAAAGTCTCAACATAAGTCATGCGGCCCGTCTCTATAAGTTAGTGGCGAACGCTGTTCTAAATGCTCAACGTATATTGCTGTTAAGCATTTTATAAGTGGTATAAATAGACAATAGGAAGTATGATGAAAAATCATAAAAATCGTTTTCTTTCATTTTTGTTTTTATGTGTTACTATTACAGTTGTGTGAAATTTTTTATTCCAAAACAAATTCGATATTTTATACGACGAATATAAAAAACAGAATGGAAGTTATTTTGTAAATATTTCGCTTCTTCTTTTTAAGTTATCTAACACTAAAATTACACTGTTATAAAACACCAGTATTTATATTTTTAGGAATAGAATGACGTTCGTATGTTTCCTGGAGTAACTCTTTATAATTTGGATACAACTTTGAATTCAGCATCAAATTTGAAACATCGGCATTTTTATACCAAGCCCCAGCTCACCTACAAGACTTAAAATATTTTTTATGGAATAACAAAGCATCAATATGGTTTTCAGATAGTGGGAAATAAGTTTCAAATCAAAGGTTACACTGAAACAAACAAAAAAGTAATTTTTGTAATAACCGATATTTAAGAAATCATAAAAACTAATTGTAAAATATACTTACTCGAAAGAAAGCAATGTTTTCCAAGATTACTTTCAGTAAATAAAGCAATATTTTATAGACATTTTTTTAATTCATCCTATTCAAAAGTAACCTCCTTTCTATTTAGAATCCACTTCTAACTTTTTTTTTCAAACAGAAACAATAGAGCCACCTCATATTCAAAAGTTAATATCCAATGTTTACAAATTAATCCAGAATTATTTTTTCAATAAAACTGCAGTGTATCTAATTAAGTGAATAATATATGGCTGGTTGAAAAGCAATGAAAAACTTATCAAAAAACAACTCTGAATGGATTGGCTTCTAATCAGGTACAAGAAAAATATTAATATATATTTTCTTTAATTATATTTCTGCATTAAAGAGTTCCTTGTGAATGAATTATGAATATTTGTTTATCACGATAACTGAAAATGTCTTTAATCAACAAATAAACACGCCTTTCAGACTAATCAACTCTATTTCGGCGGATTAATATTCAGCAAAATGGAATGCGTCAAACAAAGCTTGAATGCATGCATTCAATTACATTTGTACACTCAATTACATGGATTTTACCTAAATAAAAAATACTTTTGTTGTCATGTTATGAAATTTGGATATTTGAAGACGAGAAAACAATGAGATTTTTTCCCCCCTTCTTCTTTTTAAAAGAATTAATCGGCAGAGCAGTACTTTTAATCAGCGGGGATTTAGTAATGTTCTGTATAAATATTTTCCTGAAGAATAAAAATATCGAATTTCTTTATTTGTGCATTTGCATTATTGTTTATTACTGTGAAACAATCAATTTCGTGATTTTCAGTTTTTAAGATTTGGCTTCTGTTGAATAGCAGTAGTTTTTCAGAAAAAAAATTGTTGTGGCTTATAACTTTACCCTGTTTAATGTAAAAACTACAAAGATGTACTCTGTAATTTCTGTGGTATGAAGATTAAAACTATTCAAAAACTGTAATGAAAACTTCGCAAACTGAGTATCAGAGGTAGTTTTTAATAGTGAGCCCTTACGTTGCTTGTACATTTAAGATTGATTTGAGGACTTACTTTTTAATAAGTTTAGCAGAGTTATCAGAGTTACATTCTAGTGTTAAGGAGATATTAACACTCCTAAGGTTTCCTCAACTCAGGGGTGGGAAGTGCTAGAGCCCTGTTTGGACCAATTTTGGAGCAGCAAAACTTAACATTTGGAGCAGATTCGCAAAAAATTGGAGCAGCAAAATTTAACTTTTGGAGCAGAATAAAAGAAAATGTAGCAGCAAAATTCAAAGATTAGTAGCAGAAATATAATAATTTGTAGCTGATTTAACAATAATTAAAATTTGAACTTGTATAATTTTATTTTTCTACATAAAACACATACATATTAATAAATATAAAATTATAAGATATACATAACATTACATCATAAAATTTAATTCGTAAATTAAAAAAAAAAATTAATTAATATTATTCATTAGCTTTTGACACTTCTCGAACGGGATTGCTATGCAAAACCAAACTCTCTTTGCTCACTAAAAGTTTCATTGCAACACAAACACAGCTCTTAGCTCTCTGAAAAGTTTAATCGCTACGCAAGCACAAGCTCGCTAAAAATTTATTGCTATGTAAGGACAGGCTCGCTTAACTCCTTAGAAGGTTCTTTGCAGTGCAAGCACAAATTCGCTTGACTCGCTGACAGTTAATTACCCCCTCCCCATCCAGAACCAAAAAATTTGCTCTTTAATACAATAACACAACCCCCCTCCCCCTCTGAATTATTTTAACATATGTTTATGAAAAGCAAAATTAGAAGGTCAAAATTACTTATGTTGAAAATTTCAGAGCTCTAGATCGATTAGAAGTCGCTTTGTAAAAATATTAATTAAAAAACAAATTAAAATTTTGGCATTCTGTTTGTCAAATGTACAAACAGAATGAAGGTAAAAACTACTTATGTTGAAAATTTCTGAGCTGTAGCCTTATTAGAAGTCGCTTTGTAATTTTCTTTTAATTAATTAAAAAAAACTAATTAAATTTTAACACTCTGTTTTTAAAAAGTCTCATTAAAAAAAGACCAAAACTACTAATGTTGAAAATTTCAGAGCCGTACCTCTACTTGAAGTCGGTTTGTAAAAAAAAAAAAAAAATAATTAAAAATGGACTAATTAAAATTTTAACATTCCGTTTGTCAAAGGTACAATCAGAGGGCCAAAACTACTTATGTAAAAAATTGTATGTATAGTTCTACACCTATTTTAAGTAGCTTTCTATAGATCCACTGACTCTTTGTTTTATTATTATAAGACTCATTTGTATAAAAATAGCAATTCTTATAGCAAAAATAGCAAGAGTAAAATTAAAATAAGAAAGTTTCTAAATTTTTGTGAATTTTTTATTTTCTTAATCAAACTTATAAAAAAGAATTATTTTTATTTATTTTTTTAAATCGGAAACATTCCAGGATTTTGATTCCATTTCTGTAATACTTAATTTCAAATGTAAAACAGACTTTAAAAAATAATTACCAACAGCCAACAAGTAAATTACAAAAAACATCCCTAAATTTAATAGAAGGCATCGTCATTACGCGTGTCCGAGCAGAAATACTCTTTTTAAATGCTTAGTAAAAACATTTGATGGTTTTACCACCTTTAACTTTTAACCAATTCCTTTCTTCTTTATTTAGAGCAAGAGGGCGTGGTAAATATGCCAAGAAACACACATAATCACGGTACGTATGAAATGGCCATCCGAGCTAACTAGAAATCGAAAATTTTGAGGCTGCCTCTAAATTCTATCTAGCAATGACGCACGTGATATCAGCACTCGGTGATTTGAGATAGTTCAGGTGCAAACCGTGTTTGAACATGAATGCGCATGCGTGAATGTCGATTACAGATGGATAATCCACGCATTGCATTCTGTTGGGGGGAGGGGGGGAGGAATCGAATGTTTTCAAATTCGCGCGAAAATGGCCGTAATTTTGTCTCCACATAGATTTGGCGTGCGCAAGATGGTTTGGCGCTTTAGGGTGCGCGTTTAAAAGAAGATTTAAAGCAAAATTGGCGCAGAATTGCACTTAAATGTGGTTTTGTAGCAAGTTGGCGCAAGATACCACTTTTGGCGCGCGCTGGCGCAATTGGCGCAGAATTCCCACTCCTGTCAACTTGTAAAAATTGCGATTTTATCTTTTCTATAGTGTAATAATCTATTGCATACTATCAAAACTTCCCAAAAAATTTTGCAATTATTATTTGGACTTCAATTTTAAATTTAAGCCGATTATTTGTCAGAAGTGCAGGTCTTAGAATTTGTATTAGTACATCATTTATCAATTTTGTTTGATTGGGCTGTACGCTCAATGAACTATTTTTATACAAAATGCAGGTTGGGACCTGCAGCTTAAAGTAACCACCACAAACATCCGTGCCTATACTGGAAGACAACATACTCTATATCCACTGAATACGCTGTACGATGGATCCTACTACCGAAAAGATATAGTCCGAGAGGCGACTGCAATTTTTAGACCCCATCGAACATCATTCTGAATTTTTTATTGAAATTGGAGAAAAGTGAGTAGATTAGGAATCTACTGGTCTGCCGTGGCAAAAATGGCCGAAACTGGTCAAAAATTTACTTTTAATAAGTTGAACTAAAATCCGATTGCCAAATATGTCATAACTTGCCAAAAATAGAACAAACTTATTCGTCTGGCAACCCACTTCATTTTGATTTTCAATGAGAAAAAGCGCAAACGATTTCTGATCTCTGGCTCAGAAAACTTATATCTTTTAAAAGTAAGCCAAATTGGCGACATCAGTTACTTCATAAGTGTCGTAATAGTTTTTGCCAACTTGGCTCCTTTTAATAGATGCAAGTAGACCGTCGCCAGATATCTGAATCGTCTGCAATCTTCTTAATTGGAAATTAAAGAGCGAGGATTACCAAATTAAAAAAAAAAAAAAAAAAAATGCTCATTATTTGGCAAATTATGGGGCATTTGGCAATTGGAGTTAGTTCAACTTATTAAAAGTCGATTTTTTGACCAGTTTCGGCCATTTTTGCCACGGCAGACCAGTGGATTCGTAATCTACTAACTTTTCTCTAATTTCTATAAAAAATTCAGAATGATGTTCGATGGAGTCCAAAAATTGCAGTCGCCTCTCACTCTAATATAGTTCCAAGCAAATCACAACTTATATGGTGATATTGCTGACCTGCGCACATAGTTTTGTATTTAACTTACATATAAGGAAATGAGTACTTTTGATTTTAAGTTTTAATTAATATTTTACTTTTCTAACCACGGATACTACAAGAGTTTTAACGAATCGACCACACATCGTTCCGATCAGTCAATCAGGGCGGAGTATAACCGGTTCACTCATCGTAGTAGCGTATTCAGTGAGCTCAGGGTATGTTGTCTTCTAGTATAATCCATGATTCGGAACCGTCACCTTAGGCATGCGATGCCAGAGCGTAACCACACAGGCATTAAGTAGGCTGTTTATAAATTTAGTCTATAATAATAAAACAAGCTGTGTGTCTGTCTGTCTGTCTGTGGCTCTGTGGATGTATAGAAACCTACTTAAAATTGGAGTAGAGCTCTGAAATTTTCAGAATAAGAAGTTTTTGCCTTCTAATTTTATGCATCACAAACAAAATGTTAAAATTTTAATTAGTTCTTTTTTAATTAATTTTTTAATTAATTAATAAATATGTTACAAAACGATATTTAATAGGGCTGCAGATCTGAAATTTTCAACATAAGTAGTTTTGGCCTTTTAATTGGGCTTTTAAAAAACAGAATTTAAAATTTTTATTTTGTTCTTTTTTAATTAATTTTTTTAATTAATTAATTTATATATTACAAAACAATTTCAAATAGGGCTACAGCTTTGAAATTTTCAACATAAATAGTTGTGGCCTTCTAATTGGATTTTTGAAAAACAGATTTTTTTTTTTTCAATTAATTAAAAAATATTTTACAAAATGATTTGTAATTGTGGGCTACATTTCTGAAATTTTCAACACAAGTAGTTTTGGCCTTCTAATTGGACTGACAAAAAGAATGTTAAAATTTTAATTTGTTTTTCAATTAATTTTTTCACAAAAGGCGACTTCGAATAGGCCTAGATCACTGAAAGTTTCAACATAAGTAGTTTTAGCCTCTAATTTTGCTTTCCACAAACACGTGTTAAAATAATCTTAAAGGAGTGCTGTATTATTGTATTCACGGGGATTTTTTTTTTTTTTTTTTTTTTTTTTTTTGACAAGGCAGAGGCTTCCAATATTAAGTCTTTACGTTGCAATTAGATTTCAGCGAGCGAAGCGAGCCTATGCTTGCATAGCAGTGAACCTTTTAACGAGTGAAATAAGCCTGTGTTTATGAGTCCATGAACTTTTCAGCGAACGAAGCGAGCTCGATTTTGCGTAGCGATGAACCTTCCTGCAAGCGAAGCGCCAAAAACTGGGTTTTATACACGAATGACAGATTTCCGCAATTCGAGGCCTCACAGCTGGCTAAAATATTGCACATGTTAAAATTTCGTAGCGGGTATTTAGCTAGTTTTAAATAAAGGGCGAAAAAGAGATTGTCATGAAAATATTGTCTAGAAATAATATATAATATAATTATCGATTATAAGCAGCCTTCTCGTCATCACTGCTAAGAGATTCCTTACAGAAATACTAATTCGCACGTCAAGTATTTGGTGTTTTGATTCGACATCACTCAATTTTTCAACTCTAATAATCAGTGATTGATTTTAATTTTTTATTAATTTAATATCCCTGACATTTATAATGTTAATAGCACTCCATGAAGTTTATAAGCACTGACTTTAAGGGAGCAGCTAGTATCAAAACCAATAGAACATCGCCAAAGGCAGATTATTTTTTACATTGATTAAGCGAAATCTTAATTAGTTACGTTCTTTCTTGAATTTCTGTGGTAGTGCTTTAATACATTTCTTGTTATTTTATTATAGTGGTTAATTCATAGAAAACTGATTTTTCTAATACCGATTTTTAGTAAAAGGTTTATAGTCACTCTAGAGATTTGATAAACCTAAATATTATTATTCTAAAATTAAATCTATTATTTTATTCTCTTATCTATTTTTGGTTCACCCTTTAAAATGGTGGATACATACTTAAGACTGTAATGAACAATTTCCGCATTTTCTAATTTTTTTATTTTTTTATTCGATTCTAAATGGCTCGAAATGACCATTAACACAATAATTTCTATTCTCCAAGTTTTTTGTTTGTTTTTTTTTCCCCAAAAAATTTGCATTTTAAGTTTGCCTGTCAGATTTTTTGAGTGAAAACGGACCTTTTTTTGCGACTCTATTGTGACGTCATCGTTTCCTAAATACCTCCATAGGTCACGTGGTGGTTGCGGCTGTTAAAACGTTGTTATCATGGAAATTTCAAATATTTGTCTTCTCGTCCTTTTGTTTTCATATTATTCGATTGATTTTTTCTTAAAATGTATAACATTTTCTACAAATATTGTATCGTGCCAATGTGCAAAAGCACAACCATAACAACTCTTGACAAAATTTTCATTTACGTACCAGGGAATAAAAATACTCGGAAAAAGTGCTGCCAAGCGATGAAGAGGGACATTGAAAAGTATATGCCACTGTCGACAAAGCCTGTACGTTGTGTTTATGAAGATCATTTTGAAATAAGTTACTTTTATGATAATTTTTATATTAGAAAAATTAAAGAATGTTTGCCTTTTAAGTTTAAAACAAGCTATTTGTTAGGAAAGCTGTTCTAAATTTTTGTAAACATCAAGTGCAAAGTAATGGGTCAAAATTGAAAGTCCGGTACTGATTCTGTTCCAAGAATTGTTCACATAAAACCACGCCAAATTATGTTCACTTGCCATTAAAAAAAAATGGCGGTGCAGCCATTTTTGGGCAAAAATTATCTTGGCGCAGAATCTGTACAGGACTTGGATATTGACAACCGGCCCCCTTTAACTAAAAAATACCTATGTTTTCCCACCAAACTTTGTTTCCAAGCATAACAAAACCATTCAAGTTAATTAAAGCAGGGAATCTTGCCACAGGTTTCCGCTGTTACAAAATCCATATTCTTGCTGAAATAGACAGCCATCATTGTCGAGTCAATTTTTGGCAAGTTGTCCAGTTGGCCTCTTACAAAATCAGGTTCCATTTTTGCAATTAAGTAAAAAACAAATACCTACAAAATAGGCGATCAAAAATATTTGTGAAACGTCAACTACTAAGTAGAAATTTCAGAGAATATAGCTGACATTTTGTGGTAGAAACCACACCATAAAAAAAGGAGCGAAGGGATTACGTCACCGAACCTTTCGAGACACTTGACGTCATACTCAAAATCAGCCCGTTTTGAGCGGATCGCAATTTGAGGGTTTTTTGCGCATTTTCTTTTCTTAATATTTAAATAACTAATTTTTTTAAAGAACTTTTATTAGATTATTTGGAATCAGAAAGAAATTCTTTATAAATATAAATCAACTTCATTCGTTTTTAAAAAATGCGGGAATTGTCCATTGCTAATAAAGTTGAAAAAATATATTTTAGTGTTGCCAATTTTTTTAATCAAACTTTGTTGGGTTTGCTTTAATAGTGTTTTTTTTCTTTCTTTTTTTCTTCTTTTTTTTTCCTTCCTTTTTTTAGAAATATTGAAAAAGTATTCTAAAAAGATAACTATTATAATATAAAAATGGGATACACCATTCCCCCTCAGCTAATCAACTAGCTTAAATAATAACAAACTTCTATTACCTTTTCCAAGTCGAAAAATGGAATCACAGCAGTGTTTCATCTAATTAATGTGTATTCACTTTGTGAGCATTATCAGATAAGTGTAACACGTGAATTGGATTAATCAACTCCACAAATGAGATAATTTTCTTTGACTATACAATTGGTAAAACACATTAGTTCTTTACCTTATTCTTTCTTATTGTTTACTGTTTCCTGTGTCATTGTTTATTTTTACTGCTTTTGTAAAAGTATACTATCATGCCTTAAGGGTACATAAGATTTAATGTTTTAGTTTTTTTTGTTGGTTTTGTAGTCTATCATATATTAGTATAAGTCTACAGGGCATACTACTTATAAAAAAACTTCCTATGTTTCCCTTATGTGTCTTAATGACATTTGGTCCCCAATAATCGCTTTACATACTATTTTGTTGGTTTTTTACTTTCTGATCTATCTGATATAGATAGTATGATAATCTTCGAAATCTCAATCCTGATTCTTTTACTTATATCCACCCTAACATGATATTATAATTCCATAAATATTAAAATCACGATTATCTGTCTGTGCACACGTCATGCTAGAAAATTATATTTAATCAATAGAATTTAAAAAAAAAAAAACTTGAAAAGGATATGTGAAGAAGAGACAATTATGTCCTTACAAAAACTCAGATTCAAACTAAGCCGACCAAATGGTATAGTGGTTAGCGTGATAGCTTCTAGACCGCGAGGTTGCGGGTTCCGAGTCCCGTGTTAGGCATGGATGTTTGTAAGTGTATGTTGGCATGTCTAATGACGAATGTTTCGGCGCATTATAGCCCTCGTGTTGCCGACAGCGCCAGATAATCTGAAAAAAAAAAAAAAAAAAAAAAAAAACAGATTCAAACTAACCGCCACTAAGACAGTTTAAAGTATGATTATGGAACGATTTAAAAATAATGAAGAGTTAATTCTTCAGATCTTGTTTAGTGAGCTACAGGTGACCTCCTACAGTTGAAATATTTATTAGACATTATATTTTTATTACTATGTATAATGCAACAAAAATAAAGGCCTTTCTTGTTGTAGTGTGTGAGGTTTGAAACCTTCTAAATTAAATTTTTTGTTTTGTTTGGAAGCACCGACTGTCTATTTCTGCCACTTTGCTTAAAGCAGCCATATACTTCTTGTAATTTTGAGCATATAGTTGAATATGAGATCGAAATCTTCTAGTGTAAATTTCTCACTCCAACCCGCCCCCCCCCCCCACCCCTCCCCTCGTCTCCACATGACTGATTAAAGTAAACAAAAAAAGTGCAAAGTCTTCATTCATCCCTGAAAGGTGACATGCAAAAGGAGGCGAGTTTGAATCCCGGATTAGGCATTAATGTTCCTTGTGGTTCGGAATCCACGTTAAGCAGTAGGTCCTGATTAGTCATAATTGTGTATAAAAATAGGTATTTGAACGTATAAACCAACCAACCAACCAACCTGAAAGGTGCGTTTCATTCTTATATTACACCTTTAAGCTCAGAAGATATTTCGACAGAGGTTATGATTATTTTAAACAAGTAATTTATAGTTTTGCATGAGAAACAATATCACCAGTGATAAAAACCTTCTTCACCTAACTAATTTCTCAAAATGGTTTTTAAATCATATTTTACTTTTATAATAAAAACATACGGACATTTTTTTCTTAAGCATTGGAAATTATTACGAAGCTAACTAAATTCCATCGCAGTAGTCTTCCTAAAAAGTTTATATTTCGATGTAAAATACATTTTCTTTGGCTTAGTTATTAACCCTTTGCACTCCAGGCATTTTTCGCGCGGAGGAACCAGCAACTCGAGACGTTTCCGCCATTTTTGGTTCGTTCGTGGTTATGGATCCGCCTCAAAGAAACTAAACACAGACCTTGCATCGAATTTCCGCATCAAACCTAGTGGTCCTCTCGAGTTGCGACTTCAAATCATGTGGTGAGTGAGAGTCACCTACGGAGTACAAAAAGTTAAAAGCGCAAACCAACAATAAATAAACTCATTAATTAACTTTATGTAAGTATAAATAAATGTTACATATAAATACCTTTATAAACGCCCGAAAATCCCCATTAATAATACTTCCAATTTGGTGTCTTGATGCTATTTTATTTACCCGCAAATAAAGATAAATAAAGATTCCTTAATGAATACGTCATAATTAAGATGTTAAATGCTTATAAAAAAAATCATCATACAAATTTGTCAATTAATAAGCATATTCTAGAAATAAATCCATAGAATAAATAAACCTAAGAATCATTACTTCGCTCCAATGCTTTATTGATACAGACCTTCTTTAATAAAGAGTCGAAATTTCTTCCCGAGTTAAAGAAGAAAAAAAAGTCAGTCTCAGTGTAAAAATCGAAATAAATTAAAGAAACGTCATTTCTAGAAACGTCATATATGTCCGCCTGATGAAAGGGAATGAAAGTTGGCCACCTATGGATTTAAATACGGAGTTCAATATGGACGTGGGAAGGAAAAAAGAAGACGAAATGAAAGTAATAAATCAAATTTATGAAAGCTACATAATGAAAGTCAAATGTCGAGAAGGAAATTGGAGTTATGAAGGGACATAGATCAAATAGATCGTTGAAAACTAATATATCATTTCGTGATCTAATGACAGAATACTGTTTGGTTGTATTCTTAGTTTGACGTACGAGTTATTATTATTTATTTATTTATTTATTTTCAAAAATTAGAAAACGTATTTTGAAAGTAAAATTGAATTATATCAGACTTTGCTGATAATTATTGTTACGAACTTTTGTATATTTGTAAATAATTCGCAGTGTTAATTTTGTAAATAGGAAAATTTATGTTCATTTTGCATAAGGCAGTGCAATAGTTCGTCTTAACTTGGCTTCCCTGCAGTGTGTCGATTAATGCTTGATAACGAGTTTTACAGAGGTAACTCTGGGAAGCGAGTTTTAAGGAGCAGGGCATTTAACATTATGGTAAAGGCAATCTCGCCAAATTGGCGACGGTTTTGGCGACTAATTTTTTTCGCCAAATTTGGCGAGAAATCTCCAAATGTCGCCAAACTTGGCGACCATTTGGCGACATTTTCGGTCCCCATGTACATGAATAGGACTTTTCGACTAAGATCTGGAAAGTTCTCCAAATGTCTATCTCTGGAAGATTCACGAAAGTTCGCCTCCCCTATATAAGACCGAGAGAGAGTAGTTGACTTAAATTACTGAGTTTGTTGAGATACTGACTGAGTGGAGTTACTGACTTGGTTGTCTGTCAGCGAGCATTCCGAGAGTTCCGAAAGCGAACTGTATTGCATTGTCTTTTGCGGCGATTTAGCAGTTGTGTGTCAAGTTTAACTACTGTTTGTTCTCTATTGCTTTGTATAGAGCTGTATTGTGTCTACTAGAACGAGAAGGTCTGGAGTTGTAAAGGAATCTGCGAAGAGTTATATTGGAATAAATTTCTGCTAGTGTTGATCTGCTTTGGCTTCAAATCTTTCGAATCCAAGCACGCAACATTATGTTTTACATTTAGCAATTCTGTAATTATTATTATTATTATTAATATTATTATTATTATTATTATTATTTTTTTTTTTTTTTTTTTTTTTTTTTTTTTTTTTTTTTTAAAGACGTATTGGTTATAAAGCTAGCTTAAATATTTTTTAAAGTGTAATGAAAAATAATTTTTCCTTTAGCTGTTAATGAGCTTTTTTTTTTATAGTGTTATGAGTTTTCTCCGAGGAAATAGCGACTCTGCTTTAACAAAATAAAAGCTGTAATTTATTCTTCATTTAGATACTCACAAAACATCAGAACCCACAGAAACATCGCGAAATATCTTGATTAGCTCGCATGTTGCCAACTTATCCCTCCTGCCTGTATTATCACTGTTAAGAAATGAACTTAATAAAAAATATAACTTAATAAAAAATATGTACACAATCTATAATTATTTACAGAAAAATTACGTGATAATAGTGTTTTGCATGACAACTACTTCATTGGAAGCTATTTCAGGTACAATGATAATTCAGGTACCGCAAAGGTGAACAAGCGTTACCACAGCAAGCCCTGAGCTCCTTACAGAACACCAATAAAAACGCAATTAAATCATTCCACTCATTAGCAAAGCTTTTATACCCTCTGGCGGATTTCCCGAAAAATCAAGTGTAAACGATTTTGCTATCAAAACACACAGAAACACCGCGAAATGTCTTGATTAGCTCGCATGTTGCCAACTTCTTTCTCTTGCCTGTATTATGACTGTTAAGAAATGAACTTAATAAAAATAGAACTTAAAAAAGAAATACGTACACTATCTACAATTATTTAAAGAAAAATTGCGTGATAATAGTGTTTTGCATGGCATAAAAATCCATAGGATTTGCACAATACATTACAGATATTGTTACCCAATAAATGAACTATTAGGTCTATGGGGCATGTATACGATGATAGTCTCTCTTAATAAATTCGATCTAAAAATGGTATTTTTAGTATTTTACTTTAAAAAAAAAGTTTTAAAGATAAATCTTTCACAATAGCCCTATTTTCACTTTTCAAGTTTATATTCTAAACATTTACCAAGCTACGCTTTATTAAATTTTTTTTAGAAGTCATATTATTTTTATTTTGGACGACGCGACGTTTCCGGAAATAATACGGACATGATTCAGTAATTTGAAATTTTATCATCGGTTTGGATGAAAAGGTGAGTACTACACTTTTGGTTGCAAATCAGATATTAGTATATTTGTGCACAGTAAAAAATATCCACCGATTAGTAAAAGTTGTAATTTGATCACTGAAATAAATTTGATAAATATGAGTGATAAAAATTGAACTCATATTGAATTAGCACTTTTGGAGACTTTTTTTTTCTCTCTACTGAAACTTTGATAAATTAGAGTTACCACACATTTATAATCTAAGCTGATGATAAGAAGACATCATACAGTAGAACCTCGATTAACCGTCCCTCCTTTATCCGGAACTCTCTGTTAACCGGCAATCATTTAGTTGACATCAAAAATCTCCCAAATGAGTAATAAATCATTTGTTCCTTTTTGAACCGTAATCTTTTTTCCTTGCTCTAAAGTTACATAAGTAATGGTGAGGCTTTTGACTGTTTTTCTAAAGAACTGACATGGTTAGAGCAACCTTCGGATGCAGATCAAACTGAACTATTGCCTTCAAAAAGACTCCCGGATAGAGCAGCGAAACAAAGATTATCAAGATTATTGCAACAAAAACTCATTTCCAACAATTATGTCATAAAAAAACATTAAAAGTCCTGTATTCAATAAACGAAAATCATTTACTTTTTATTGTTTTATACAATTCTCTTTTTTCCGGAATTTTCGCTTAACCGACCTACCTTTGGTCCGAATTAGATCGGTTAATCGAGATTCTACTGTACTTAGAATTTAAGAAGTTAAATTATTATATCCTACTTTTAAAAGCAGGATTTGATGTTTTAAAAACTTCGCACTTGTTTGGAAAAATGGAAACACTATTCCATGCCTTTTTTTTTTTGTCATAATCGATCAAAATTTGCCGCCTTTAAGCCTAGTCTTTCTGCGCATGCTCCAGGGATTCACCGGAACCGGAAACGATAAAAGTTGAGCTTGGCACAAAAAATCTGCGATAAATTATCGGCGATTTGTCCAAAGATAAAACAACCCGAAATCCCCTGTCGCCCTAAATAAAAAAAAAAAAAAAAGCCTCCCGATAAAAAGTTGGCGTTTAATGTCAAGCTCAAAAGTACGATACTAGCAGAAAATATATTTTCTGGCTTTAAATCCAAACGTACTGCAGCGTGGTTGTTATCGAGAAAGAGTTTTACTGGAAACGCAGTGATACTAGACAGAAAGCTTTATCCTTTCTCTTTTGACTTGTTTACTTGCTGTGCTGAGTGAATTTCAGTAAGTAAGGGCGTAGTTTGTTTTATTGATAAGGACATTGTAATTTTATTTCTAGTTTATTTTTAACAGCTTACTTGGATTTGGAAAGGAATACAGTTACTCAAACGCTTGTTTGTTTATTTTTTTCAAGTTTTACTGATTGGATTAAATTGATTTCATCACATAAATAAAACTATTTAAAGTTAACATGAATTTTTGTATTTTACCTCTTATTAGAAGCAATAGAGTTGTAATGTCACGAATCATACGGCAAGATATTTGTCATACATTCATAAGAGTATAAATAAGCGCACTGGGTCGGTACGACATCAGTGGACGATTGGAGCATTTTTTACAATGAACATTTCCCGCATATTTTTTTTTTTTTTTTTATTATTATTTTATTTCTCATTTGATATATATTACTTAAAAATTCCACCAGATTTTTTTTTTTTTTTTTTTTTTTTTTTTTTTAGTATTTGTGTTTTAATTTTTCTTCGAAGTTAGGCTTTTTAAAATCCCATGGAAACTGCTTGTAATAGGTGAGGCTGTCATAAAAACATGAAAGTAAGAAATAACCAATGAAATACTATTCTTTCTGCAGCCAGAAAAGCTTCATCGTGTCCAAGAACAAATAAAGTATCTGAAAAGTTATAATTGCTTGTACTAGATCACAACTTTAAAAGGTCAATATAACGGATCGTTTCACTTAAGGCTATTGTTTGCTTATCATTTTAATTATTATTATTTTTTTTTTTAAGGCGTCTTCTCACTTTAGGCACCTCGAAAATAGGCTATTTTCGCGATTTTTTTTCGACGATTTTTGCAAACAATTATGGGATAAAATGGATCCTATATAATAAACGCATCTTTCAAGTACAAGAAGAAAAAAAAATTTATTTTTTTGAACAATTATTATAATAAAACAGTAGCATCGAAAACCCCGTGTAGAAATGTAATGTTCGTGGCTTGTTGATGAAATTTCGGAAACTATCCGGCCGATTGTCACGAAATTTGAATGACATATTCTTCATAGTTATGGCTATAGCGCATATCATCAGATTTTTGATATACGTGAAAATAACAAAATGGCGCACGTTTTTCAAAAAAGTAAAAAAAAACGCGATTTTTTTCAGTTTTTTGTAAAAAAAAAATACTTCAAATAGCTCTTGAGCAATATATTAGAAATGCATAAAAAAAAATTTACAAGTATTTTTAAAATATATTTCTTCAATTTTGAATGATTCATATGCCATCTTAAAAAATTCCGGACATTTTTTAAAAATAAAATGGGGGAAATGTCTTTTCAAATTTTGAAATCAAGCTTTTTTAAAAAAAAAATTCTAATAATGTTTAAGAAGAATTAAAAAAAATATTTTTTTTTTTTATGATTCTGAATGAGTAATTTAGTTTTAAAATTTGAAAATTCAATAATAAGTTTTGGAATGATATAAAAAATAAAAATAGTCGACATTTTACACAAATTTATAATTTTTTAAAAAATAAAAATAAAAAAATAGTTTATTCAAATACAATAGTTTAAAAAAATTCACTTCAAAACTATTGATTTTAATTTTTATGTCCTATATGACACCTTAAAAAGATGAGAATGTCAATTTCTTTATAAACCCGACAGTGTATTTTCTACAAAATATAGATTTCGAAACTTGATTCATCGTTAGTGTGATGGTTGATACTGCACTCTTATACTGCAGAGGTACCAAACGGTATAGTGGTTAGCTTCTAGACCAGGAGGTTGCGGGTTCGAGTCCCGTGTTAGGTATGGGTGTTTATAAATGTATGTTGGCTTGTCTAATGACGAATGTTTCGGCGCATTTTAGCCCTCGAGTTGCTGACGGCGCCAGATAATCTGAAAACAACCAACCAACTTATACTGCAGTGGTCTCTTTAAAACGCTGGAGCATTTCACGTATTAAAATGGCGGTTTTCATCATGAATTAGTTCAAATTTGGTAGCCAGTGTTCAACCAGAATTATCACCCGTTTTTGAAATTTACCCGCATAAATTCCTTGTTGAAATGTCTTGATTCCTTGAAATCAAATATAGCTCCATATCAACGTAGTGTTGCATGCAAATGATCAACACTGAATATAGAGCATAGGGACAGAATTCACAAGTAGTTTATAGTATTCCCATTTGCAGAAGATCATACCCAATAAGAAATTCCGGTATCTATATATTTAATAGGCAATACGTTTTTTGGGGTTAGTCCGTCCGCCTAAACTGCTCAACCAATTTCAATGATCAAGGTGTCATTTTGAAGGAAATAAGCTGTAGATTTGCCAAAACGTGCCAAAATAATTTATTAAAACTTTATTAATTAGTTAAATTTCAATATTTATTACATCATTAAGCTACTACAAAGCCTCAATGATTTTGAATATATGAATGGCAACATCCTTACGTATGTAAACAACAAACCCGTTGCTAATTTTAAAGCTCTTTTTAAACTCTTCGTTTCAAAGTTGATTTTTTCTGTTATTTTGAAGCATTTTTGTATTAGAGTAATTACTATTTTGAAGTATTTCTATCCAGAAAATGCCTCGCGTTGGACGTCATTCTCTAACGGGGCGACTTATCAGAATAAATAAAAGATATTGGGACTTCAATGTAAGGGCATAGCTAATGAAGTTTTAAGTCAGAATGTTGGCGGATAGTATATTTAACTTTGTATTATGAAACTTGCAATTTGGGTGTTTTCTCTATTAGGCCTTACATTAAATTTATAAAAATTTGTTTACATTTTTTATGGCTGGCAAACCTATTCGAGCGCAGCAAGATGTTTTAACCACAAATTTGAGCGACAAAGCCGCTCAATCCGAGCGCAGCGAGGCGTTTGGGGGTTGGCGAGCGTTAGCGAGCAGGAGGCGAAGCCCCCTAGTTGTATAATACCAGATTATTGCAGAATACCCATGTTTCCTATGTAAGTAGTATCCAACTCTATCCTCCCAAGTCAGTGATCAGCAGCCCCGCCAATTGATTTAGACTGCAACACAGACAGATTCCAGAGAGATTGAGGACCACCTGATGGCTGTGGGGTTAGCGCTCTGGCTTCGCATGCCAAAGGTGCTGGGTTCGAATCCTGGATTAGGCATGGATGTTCGTTGTGGTTCAAAACCCACGTTAAGCTGTAGGTCCCGGCCTGATTAGCCATTACTGTGCATAAAAATAGGTCGTTGAGCGTACAAACCAACCAGAGAGATTGAGATTGGAGATTGCATTTGACGACTGATTTCTCCGGACCTGATAATGCAAGCGAGACCTTAATCAAGGCTTAACAGCCTATCTTGTAACAACATAAGATGCTTCATTAAATACAGTGCAAAGGCGAAACTATCTCATTATTGACCAAAATCCACTCCACCCCCCTAGACACACCCAGCCAAACGATGAATAAGCACAATACCTTTATCAATGTCTGTTAGTTGATTCACATTTTTTAACCCTTTACACTCGAGGCCTTTTTCGCGTGGAGGAAACAGCAACTCGAGAAGTTTCGTGGCATTTTTGGTTCAGTCCTCTTCATGGAAACTAAACAGTTATTGGCCTTGCATCGAATTACCGCATCAAACCTAGTGGTCCTCTCGAGTTGCGGCATCCAATCATGTGGTGCCTGAAAGGCGTCGTCGCTCGAGAGCAAAGGGTTAACTCTGTCTTTTAACCATCTATGCAGATTAAATTGTTTTCGGATTTTATCGAGCATCCGGGAAAATGTTTAAATGCAGAATTTGTATCAATTGCTTCTGCTCTCCAAAATTAGAAATAACAAAAAATAAACTTCATTCAATGCAATACTAACGAATACAATTATAGTTTTTTCAATCCTTTATATTAACTTCGATTTTGTCTGTGCATGTGGGTGGGTGATTGTGTATACCGATGGCGGACTAATCTGATGAGGCCTAACTAAGCCCCTTGCCGTGGCTTGGCAGATAGATTCAATGTCGATGACTATGCAATTCTATCAAATTGTTACGAATTTTTGTATATTTGTAAAAATTTCGTAGTGTTAATTTTGTAAATAGGAAAATTTATATACATTTTGCATAAGGCAGTGCAATAGTTCGTCTGAGCTTGGCTTCCCTGCAATAAGGGTCTCGATGCTTGATAACGGGTTTTACAGAGGTTGGTTGTATTCAGATTATCTGGCGCCGTCAGCAACACGAGGGCTATAATGCGCCGAAACATTAGTCATTAGACAAGCCAACATACATTTACAAACACCCATGCCTAACACGGGACTCGAACCCGCAACCTCGCGGTCTAGAAGCTAGGTTTTACAGAGGTAACGCTGGGAAGCGAGTGTTACAAGGAGCAGGGCATTTAACATTATGGTGATGGCAATCTCGCAAAATTGGCGAGATAGAGCCAAGTTGGCTACGGTTTTGGCGACTAATTTTAGTAGCCAAATTTGGCGAGAAATCGCCAAATATCGCCAAACTTGGCGACCATTTGCGACATTTTCGGTCCCATGTACATGTATAGGGCTTTTCGACTACGATCTGGAAAGTCCTCCAAATTTCTATCTCTGGAAGTTTCACGAAGGTTTAACTTTCCTATATAAGCCGGCCAAGAGAGCGGGGAGTTAGTTGATTCCTTTAGTTGACTGAAATTACTGAGTTAAGATACTGAGTTAGCTGTCTCTCAGTGAGCATTCAGAGCGAACTGTATTGCATTGTCTTTTGCTTTGATTTTTAGCAGTTTATCAGGTTTTTAACTGCTGCTTTGGGCTCTATTGTTGTGTGAAGAGCTGTATTGAGTCTACTAAAACAAAAAGTTCTGCAGTTGTAAAGGAATCTGTGAAGAGTTATACTGGAATAAATTTCTGCAAGTTTTGATCTGCTTTGGCTTCAAATCTTTCGAACCCGTCCACGCAACAAAATTTTTGGGGCTGTCACTGTCACTAAAAGGTCGCTTTTACTTGAATGCTAATAAACCAACTTGCCGTCATTCAATCGCGCTGAAATAGCATTTAACAGATCATTGAAGAAAGTCTTTCCTGTTACCAAAATTATTTTAGTAAAAAAAAAAAATGTTGTTTACTGCATATTCTGCTGATCGAGATGTTTTTAATATCTATAAAATTAGATACCAACACCAAGCATAAGCTGACAACAGAAACGGCGCTATGTTAATGAATATAAAAATTGGCAATGCATATAAAGGATTCATATTTAAAAAAAATGTTTTTATGGGTTACATTATTTTATATCGGTATATCCGAAATTGCCACTTGATTGGCAGAAAATGTGACAGATTAATGGCTAAGTTGCTGCTCAAGAGATTTTTTATGAAATTTGAATAGTTAATGAAGTATGGAAATATTTCGTTTAACTTAGGGATAACATGAAAGACTCGAAGGAAATGGTAAATGCAGATATTTAAAGAGCTATTAGATTCAACGTTACAAATGCATTACAATTTTTTCGAAAAGGAAAAATTATTAAGCTTATTCAATTTTTCTTATACTTAGCGTGCATTTCTATTAAAAACTCCTAGATGTAATTGGTCGACCAAACGGTATAGTGGTTAGCGTGCTAGCTTCTAGACCGCGATGTTGCGAGTTCGAGTCCCGTGTTTGGCATGGGTGTTTGTAAATGTATGTTGGCTTGTCTAATGACGAATGTTTCGGCGCATTATAGCCCTCGTGTTGCTGACGGCGCCAGATAATCTGAAAACAACCAACCAACCTATATGTAATTACTTCATAAGTGTTTTCAAACTGGTCTGGAAACAAATCATCATCGGATTATTTAAAAACCCAAGTGAAAAACCAGCTCTATACATTGCCATAAAAACAACACAGATTTCAAAGTTCAATATTTTTAAATGATCTGGAATGCTCATTCACTTAAATTCCAAAGATTAGCATGACAAGAATGCGGGGGAGGGCGCGCTCTTAGAATTTTTAACGGCAATATCGTCAAAACATTTGCATCAGAATGAAAAACCCTAGTCCATTGAGCTACATCTTGGCGCGTTTCTCGCTCTTCATTGGCGACGCCCAACTTCCCCCACCCGGCAACCCTATTACTCCGAAATACCAGTCGGATATTCCTTCGGCCCAGTGTGGTTTATCGTTTCGAGTGAAACGCATCTCCGCGTCCGGTGTTTGTTAGTGACGCAGTCGCCATAGCAACCTATTGGACCACGTGACGGTGTGTTGTCATTCGGCCACCTATGACGCAAACACAGCCGGTGAGTAGGGGGACATTCCCCACAGATTTCTTAATATGTATCCTGAATTGTGGGAAGTTTGGTCAGGTGGGGTTGGTTTTTTTTTTCACCTGGAGTTAGTGTTTTTGTGATGTGTTGATTTTCTTTTGGAAAAGGATAGATATTGATAATGTTTGCTTCTTTTGTTGTCTGAATTAGAATGTGGAATAAATTGAACCGGTTGATGAATACGGTTTGTGTATACATATCATTTGATACTAAAACCAGCTGCTCATTCTATTTCTAAAAATATTGTTGCATAGCCTGGCTTATATCTCTACCGCCAAATATTTTATATTTCATATTATATTACATATCTTGAAATATATTTATATAAGATAAATTTATAAAAAAAAACTTAGCAGAAGCATTTAGTTTGTTACCTTACAATTTGGATAGCATTTACTTGAATAATTATCTCATAAAATAAAAATTACAATGAAAAAATCTCTAAAAATATTTGTCGCCAATTTTATTTTGAGTTTTACTGATATCTTTTCATATCCTACTGTCGTAAACATAAAATTTTTTAACTCTTTGACTACCGCCGACCAAACGGTATAGTGGTTAGCGTGCTAGCTTCTAGACCGCGAGGTTGCGGGTTCGAGTCCCGTGTTGGCATGGGTGTTTGTAAATGTATGTTGGCTTGTCTAATGACGAAAGTTTCGGCGCAATATAGCCCTCGTGTTGCTGACGGCGCCAGATAATCTGAAAACAACCAACCAACCAACTCTTTGACTACCACGAAATTTTGGTACGATTGTGGTCTAAAAAGCCAATTTGATTTAACCTTTAACTGCTATATGTGGTCTGACAGACCGCGAGTATTTTTTGTGGAATGCTTCCACCCACTAAAATATTTCAACTTTGACTCTTATATTAATTTTTCCGATACTTTGTTTCTTAAATTTTACATTGATGTTCACTAATTTCTTTTGCGCAGTATGAACCACTTGTTGCCCTTGCGCTAAAGTTATCAAACCACCCAACCACAGCACTCGTCGACGCGTTGATTGGAGAAGAGATTGAACCAGTGGTGTGAGTTAAATGCAACATGTGGCAGTCAACGAGTTAAATAAAATGTTGATCACGACCACAAATCTGTATTATCTATATCTTGTAATCATAACTAATCTACATGAAATTTGAAAAAAGATCTAATTTTCAATGGTTAATTTTTGAAACTGTTGCCTCAGATTTATAAAACATATTCCCAGTTTAACTCATTGATCAATCATCAATATCCTAGGTTTTATTAGACAAAAGCATCGATGATTACAAAACTGATAAAGAACTACTGACCTGTTATTGCTGATTAACTAGTAATCATCGCTTTAAAATTGATGATTTAATATGCTGAGTTTTCCTTGAATGTGATTTCTTCAATCGTTGAAAAAGCTTCACGACACAAAATGAAGACTTTTCATTTTGAAAGCCTAGCAATGAGGATGAAGTATACTGTAGCGAAGTTGACTAACGGAGTGTTGAACCGAGATTTCTAGATCAGAAGACAGCTAACCACTAAACATAAGAGTTCTCTGGTGTGTAGGTGTTGTATCTGTTATTTGTACACGAGACTACTACATAGCATCTTCCCAGTGAATCGCGAAGGAGTGAACGATTAAGTTGTTTTACGTACGGCAGTGAGTCGCCAGAGGATATGGCTGTATGGACAGTGAACGGCCAGAGATGCTGAGATGGTAGTACGGAGATAGTGCAGTAGATGGCGCCACTAATGTGCGCAAATATCCGGTCACCAATGTAGCGGATGCGCTAACGGGGAGTTGAACCCGGGACAAGGCGTACTAACCACTATACAAAAGAGACCTAGGTGTTGTATCAATTATTTGTACACGAGATCACCACAAAACATTAAGGATAAATATAATAAAACTAAGAGTGGGGGATATCGCACAACTTTACAAATGCAAGTCACTGCATCTAAATTTGACTTGGACTTGTAATAAGGTCAGACGTTGATGTGAAATGATCATAGGAAGATAACTCAATATTAGACATTCACGGTTATAACTTTTTACGTCTTTGGGGAACTTTTATACAAATTTCAGTAGTGGGGGAGCTCAGAACACCTTAACCTTTAACTGCTATGTGTGGTCTGACAGACCAATGGGTCATTTTTTGTAGAATGATTCTGCTCCCTGAAATATTTTATGTTTGACTTTTATATTATTTTTTTCCGATACTATGTTTCTTAAATTTTAAGCTGATGTTCATGTTGTTGTTGTTGTTGTTTCTAATCTCCCTTTTGTCTGACGAAGTCGGACAATATCAGTGAAGCCATTGACATTAATGAAGTCTGAAACTAGTTGTGGACAGTTATAAATGTCCTCCCAGTCCAGTCCAAGGCAGTCCAAAATGTGCTGAGGTGATGCCTGTTCTTTTTGTCATTTAGGGCAAAGAGGAAAATGTTTGCTTCCCCCCAGAATATGTGAGGCCTTTAAGGTGGCCACTAGCAAGTCGGGACAGACGGGTATTGGTGTGCCTATCACAAGGAAGAGATAGGGAGTGTCCTGGCTTTTTGGCTTTATACCATTCGTGAGATGGAGGTATATGCCGCTTTATTTTGAGCTATTTTCTTTGAGTATAACTCTTGATATGTGAGTTCTTGAGTAGAGAGGACAGGGTGTTCTAGTCCCTCCTTAGCAAGAGTGTCAGCCAATTCATTTCCGTGGATGTCTACATGTGACGGGATCCACTGAAAGTGCACTTTGTGCAGTCGGGATATGCTCTTGACTTTGCGTATTATGGATGCTGATGTTCATTAAATTGTTTGGTGCAGTAGGACCACGTGTTGCACTTGCACCAAAATTATTAAACCACCCAACCACAGCAGTTAAAGGTTAAAAGGCGAAGGCGATTTTGATCAAAATTGTTACAACAATTTTTCGGCAATTGTAAAAAAAGACAAAAATTAAATGTCGGCTACTTTTTTTATGTTATAACGAAAATCTTAATGACAGGTCCCATGGCAACCATTAGCGAGTATGCAAAAGTTTCACGTTATAGGTCATTCCATTCAAGATTTTTTTTACCGAGTTCAATACTTTCATTACCCTTTGTTAGTATATGGGTAATTGAAATTAATAGCATAATGAATAAAAAATGTATTTCTGTAATTAATATTCAATTAAATAATGTCTAAAGAACATTTTCATTTTTATTTAGATTTTTATCATTTTTTATACCGTAACTATGTCTATGTATTTTAAACACTGTTTCCCTGGAAAATACATTAAATTATATGCATATTGTTTTAACTTTCATAGTTTTTCTTAAGTGTAAAGTTAGTTACCTGTATGCATTCCTATTTGGTTAGATGACATTTTTATTCAAAAATAAGTTTCTTTGTCTTTGTCTTAATAGAACTAAATAAGTTATTTATTCAAGTAGTTGCGAAAGTCACACTTTTTCAAACGAGGCAAAATGATTATTTGCCCAGGTAGTTAACACGGGTCAAACAACTTACTGAGTTTAAAAAAGTGAGTTCACATATGTTGCATACAATATGTATATATATATATATATATATATTTAATTACGTACAAAAAATATTTTTAATGCATATATACATTGATGTTGGCAATTCCAGTCAATGAATCTCTTCAAAAAATATGCCATTTCTTACCAGACTTCATAAAATCCAAACACGAGGCTTACTGTAAAGTACTGTATCGCACTAGTGCGATAAAGTTACACTAGTGCGATAGTGCTAGTTATAGTGCGGTAGCGATAGTGCGGTAAAGTTACACTAGTGCGATAGTGCGATACACTAGTGCACTAGTGCGATAAAACACTAGTACGATAAAGTACACTAAGTTAATAAAGCATTAGTACGATAAGTAAGCCCTAACGTGATAAAGTTACTTTACCGCACACCATCATAAAGTGTTGCTTTCACAACGATGCCTGATAAAAAAAAAAGTTTATTTTTTGCACATCGTCACAAAAAAAAAAAAATTCTTGAAAATTTATAAGCGTTTGAAACTTGCATAAATTTTTTGTACATATATTTTTCTTTTTATTAAGTGTAACTTAGTCAAGCGGATCCAGTTTTTTTAAACAGTTTCAACGCAATATTTTGAATATTTTAAGTAGAATATTCTTTTATGTATTGGAATAAATACTTTAAATAAAAAAAAAAATAGTGTTTAATCTGAGATTCTAAACTCATCAAAAACGTATAAAAAATTATCTAAAAATAATTCATAAATTTTATGCATCAAAATTCCAATTTAGTATCGACGCAAAATATTTCAATTAAAAAATATATAAAATGGGTAAAATTTAAATAAAATATAAGATATATAATATAATAAAAGTGTCTGTCCGTTTGTGTCCGGTTTTACAACTAGAGGATAGAAAATCGGCACTTTGCATCATTTGCAATTAAATTTAAAATTCTAAATAAATTACAAATTGTGTCATAACTTTTACCATTTGACACTAATTCGGTAATACAATTTTAATTAATTTAAAATCATGAAGTGAAAAAAAAAAAATGTACATTTTAGTTTTCTAACACTTGTTAAGTGTGCAAACAGTTGCTAGTCTAGTTAAGAATTAAAGGAAATTATTCCGATGTAAACTGCTACCTTAAGAGAAGTGCTCAAATGATGAGCATGTTGTGAAACGTTACATTTTATGAAAAACCAGGGGTGTGGAGCATCGCACAACTTTCAATTACACAATAATACTGACGTGGATTTGTGTCATTTACCGTTTTTATATTTTCATTATTCATTTAGCAAAAATGGCCAGTTTGGCGATGATTCTTGTATGGGTCTTTGAAAGAAAAAAAAAACTCCGTTTTGGCGATACACTTTTCAATAATTCTTATATTATCCTTTCTTGTAAGTGAAACTGAAGAGAAAAGAAAAAACGATCGCTCATGAGGTATGCTCAAGGAAAGAGAACTCTGGTTAAAGGGTTTCGTTTTTCACCTTTTTACACCATTAAAGCATTTTTATGGGAATTTTGTGGAAATTAGAACACCTTAAGAGGCATTACCACAGCGATTTTGAACAAAATCGTCAGAGCCGTTTTATAGCAATTACTGAAAAACATGATTTTTTCAATGGCAGATACCTTATGCGCATTCGCAATTTTGACGAAAACCTTAATGGTAGGTCCTTGTGCCATCACCAACCCACACACCAAATGTGAACACAGTAGGTGAATTCGTTCGGGAGTTGTTCTGACCACGTACACATAGACACACTGACAGACATTTTTTTTTTTTTTTTTATCATTTTTTTTTAAATCAGGATATTTCCAAAACGTGGATAAAGGCAATTTTATTTTAGGGGGGCGGGGCAAATACTATACTTTTATTACCCTATGTATATTTGTGAGTGGTTGAAAGTAAACATCTAATGCAAGTTAAAATATAATGCTGTAATATTTATAAATAAGGGGCTTCTTAACAGTGCTCAAAAATATCAAATTATCCTAAACTGAACTGAAAGAGCAATTTTTATCTATACTAAACTTCAACTTAACTAGACATCACTTAGACGATAGATCGTCACAGTGCTCATAGGTATTTAATCAATTTTGGCGGAGTGAAGACATAATCCTCGCCAAACCTTATAGCCTTTTGTTCTCTATAGGGTTGTGGTTTGGCGAACATTATGCTTTCACGCCGCCAAAATGGATTAAATACATATAAGCACTGTGACGATCTATCGTCTAAGTGATGTCTAGTTAAGTTGAAGTTTAGTATAGTTTAAAAAAATCTTTCAAAACTTCATCACAAGTGGTTACATTTTATAATTTGTTGGCTTGTTAATTTGGTTCCGTACATTTAACTGTCACTATAATTTCCATAAGATATTTGATTTTATATATTGCACTGCTCATTTATAAATAGTACAATAGAGCTAATAAAAATAATATATTATTCAAATGTTATTGTACATTGTGACTGTATACTTTTTATAGAAATGTATATTATTTAATATTTAGGTTTACATGCTAATAGGTATTACATATTATTAAACAGTTTTGCAGATATCTATGAAATGTAAGTGAATATTTAATATAGAAGTTTCAAACTTAAAATTATAAATTTTAAACTAGAAGCAGTTTTAGAAAATAAAAAATACTGTTCTTAGAGATGTATTCGTAGCAAAACCCAACTTAATCGGGTTTTACAATAATGATTAAGTAGTAGCAAGTTTTTTTTCTTGCTACGAAGATTAAAAAAGAAATTTATCTATACTAAACTTCAACTTAACTAGACATCACTTAGACGATAGATCGTCACAGTGCTCATAGGTATTTAATCCATTTTGGCGGCTTGAAAGCATAATGTTCGCCAAACCACAACCCTATAGAGAACAAAAGGCTATAAGGTTTGGCGAGAATTATGTCCTCACTCCGCCAAAATGGATTAAATACCTATGAGCACTGTGACGATCTATCGTCTAAGTGATGTCTAGTTAAGTTGAAGTTTAGTATAGTTCAATTCGCAGAACGAACAGAACGTGCATATTTATCATTAGTACGATATTAATTCCTTTCTACGTCGCATTATGATTTTGTAAAAAATAAGGTTCGTTCGTTTATAACATTTTTATGTACGATGATGCAAAAATTAACGAAAATTGTTTAAAAGCTATCGTTTCATATTGCAGTGTTCGAAAAAAATTGTCATCATTCTCAAAGAGATTTTTTTTTTTTTTTTTAATTAAAGTGTTACGAAATTGGACTTGTATGATTTCTGCTTAACAAAACAATAAGTTTTTTAGGACTTGAACCATTATAATTTTTAATTGATATTATAAGGGTCCAAGTCCTAAAAACTGTACATTTCTTGGTTTAAAAATAAGTCACACTAAATAGGCTTTACAAATTGTTCATCCCAACAGATTTCTCATCTGTGTTCAACAGACTTTCACTACGGTGTTAACAAGTTAAAATACAATGTAGTTCAGTTTAGATTTCTTGAGAAAGCTGAATATTCCTAGTTTATTTTCTTACTTTTTCCTTAAATATATGTAGACTGAGAGGCGATTGCAATTTTTGGACCCCATCGAACATCATTCTGATTTTTTTTATCGAAATTAGAAGAAAGTGAGTAGATTACGAATCCACTGGTCTGCCGTGGCACAAATGGCGGAAACTGGTCAAAAATCGACTTTTATTAAGTTGAACTAAATCCAATTGCCAAATGCGCCATAACTTGCCAAATAATGAGCTTTTTTTTTTTTTTAATTTGGTAACCCTCATTCTTTAATTTTCAATTAAGAAGGTTGCAGACGATTCAAATATCTGGCTACGGTCTACTTGCATCTATTAAAATGGAGTCAAGTTGGCAAAAAATATTACGTCACTTATGACGCAACTGATGTCGGCAATTTGGCTTACTTTTAAAAGATATAAGTTTTCCGAGCCAAAGATCAGAAATCGCGTTTGCGCTTTTTCTCATTGAAAATCAAAATGAAGTGGGTTGCCAGATGAATAAGTTTGTTCTATCTTTGGCAAGTTATGACATATTTGGCAATCGGATTTTAGTTCAACTTATTAAAAGTCGATTTTTGATCAGTTTCGGCCATTTTTGCCACGGCAGACCCGTGGATTCATAATCTACTCATATTAGTGATGGACTAATAGTGATACAAAATTATTTTATACCAAGCCATTGGCGGTGTTTAACCAAACCAAAAGAAATAAATATAACATATTGTCTCCACTTTTTTTAAGATTATAGATTGTAAAGTTGAAACCTAGCTCATGATGATTTGTTACTTTGTAAACTTTAGAAATTCAATTTCAAAAGTCAAGAGACTCAATTTAATGATACTCAAGTATATTAAAACTAAGGACAGTCTTGAAAATAATATTCCATCCAGATAAAACGTTAATTTTCCATATTATTTAAATACTGGCTCCTTTATGCAATAGTTTAAAAAGCTATATTGTGCTATTTTGCTTTGCAGCGTTTTTTTAAATGAAATTGTCATTTTTTACATTCAGGGAATTAAAACAGAGTGAATCACTCTACCGAATCTAAAAGTAATTGGGCATGTGAAAAATTGGTGATTTACGAACAACTGAGAGTTGAACTTTGTTGTTTTCGCCGAACAGCATGGAAAGAATTGTTTCTTTTTTTACGCTAAAACGGTTACTCTTTTTCCTCAACAGATGGCACTGTAGGTAACTGTGAGCAACTGTCCAGTATTATATAAGTAAACCATGTGCTTCTAATCTTCATATTCCTTATGTAAAGCTCCGTATGCTGATAAGAAAAATCTTTTTTTATACTTTCAGGGGGGGGGGGGGGGAAACCTACATTTTTCTATTCAGTTTTGCGAAAAGCACCACACCAGCTTATTCTCAAATGTTCGTGAATAATCAGTTTTTCAAACGTCTTGTTACTTTACATTAACCTTGTATTTCTTACATAATAATAAAATAAAAATTAAAAAAAAATAATAATAATAATAATAATAATAATAATAAAAAAAAAATAAAAAAAAAAAAAAAACCATGACGTGAAACAAAAGAGGTTATTATGACGGGAAAACCATGAAACCAAACTCTTCCCTGAAACATCATTTTACACATGATTGCTGATCACTGATCTATTTCTGTTCTCATATTGATTAAGAAGCAATCAAGCCGGATCATAATCTTCCTAAAAACCAACTGTTAGACGCAAGAGATTAATTACAGCTCTGAAACCAACACCATCCTTTAACACAGGTCGGGATTAATTACTGTAATTGATTATCATTAAATGCAACCAAAGATATTAATTGCTGGTGAGTTGAGGGTGATCAGATATCGATCTATTCTAATTAAGGTGGTTATTTTTGACGAGCTCGAACTTAATGTGATTAATATGTCGTTGTGTAACTTAAGATATACAAGAGCATATATCATTAATAAAGAACATATTTCTGATGTGCAAAAAGCAGTATACATGAAAGGGTGTGTGGCAATTAATGCTATGTTCTTATTAAAGCCATACACTTTATTAATTCTAACAATTATTTTCTTGATTTCTATAATGAATGCCGTATCGACATAATCAGTTACAGTTGAGTAAGAGAATAAAAGGTAAGTTAAATTCTTAAAAGACTCTCTTTAAATGTCTTCCATTGACAATGGAAGACATTTGAACAACAACATAAATTCAAAATCTTTTAAGAACTTAACTTGCTTGTTATTCAAGGAAATACGAAATTCCGTATAGACTGAAAGGCGACTGCAATTTTTGGACTCCATCAAAACATCATTCTGAATTTTTTATAGAAATTGGAGAAAAGTGAGTAGATTACGAATCCACTGGTCTGCCGTGGCAAAAATGGTCGAAACTGGTCAAAAATCGACTTTTAATCAGGTGAACTAAATCTAGTTGCTAAATGAGCCATAACTTGCCTAACAATGAGCATTTTTTTTTATTTGGTAACCCTCACTCTTTAATTTTCAATTAAGAAGGTTCCAGACGATTCGGATGCGTGGCTATGGCTTACTTGCATCTTTCACAAATGAGCCAAATTGGCAATAAACATTACGTCACTAAAGTCGCCAATTTGGCTTACTTTTAAAAGATACAAGTTTTCCGAGCCAAAGATCAGAATTCGTTTGCGCTTTTTCTCATTGAAAATAAAATGAAGTGGGTTGTCAGACGAATAAGTTTGTTCTATTTTTGGCAAGTTATGACATATTTAGCAATATGATTTTAGTTCAACTCATTCAAAGTCGATTTTTGCCCAGTTTCGGCCATTTTTGCCACGGCAGACCAGTGGATTCGTAATCTACTCACTTTTCTCCAATTTCTATAAAAAAATTCAGAAGGATGTTCGATGGAGTCCAAAAATTGCAGTCGCCTCTCGGACTATTATGAAAATCTAGAAAAGAATTAATAGAATTAATGAAGTGGGTATAGCTTTCATAGGAACCCGGATTTTTGTATATTATAAAAGAAATTCTATGTTAAATATCAAATTTTAGAATATTAAAGACCCATATCGGAGCTTCAGAGGTAAAGTTTGTACTATCCGCGTTGTTTCTAACTTTACATGAGAGTATGGCAAAGTTAAGAAAATCCTATTCGCTTAATCTTATTGGTACTCTTTAAAAATGAATTTCTCAGTATTAAAACCTTGTATGAGACGGAGTTACATGGCAATAATATCAAGACAATCTGCAGCATTGATCACCAAATGAAGAAAAGAAGTTGAATTTGGACAGTCTCTGTCACTAAAAGTATGCTTCTACACACGTTTATATTACAAAGGATTATGTCCGAATAGCAAGTATGTACAATTTGACTACATTTAATTACAGTAGAACCTCGATTAACCGTCCCTCCTTTATCCGGAACTCTCTGTTAACCGGCAATCATTTAGACGACATCAAAAATCTCTCAAATGAGTAATAAATCATTTGTTCCTTTTTAAACCGTAATCTTTTCCCTTGCTCTAAAATTACATAAGTAATGGTGAGGCTTTTGATTGTTTTTCTAAGGAACTGACATGGTTCGAGCAACCTTCGGATGCAGATCAAACTGAACTATTGCCTTCAAAAAGACTCCGGGAGAGAGCAGCGAAACAAAGATTATCAAGATTATTGCAACAAAAACTCATTTCCAACAATTATGTCATAAAAAAACATTAAAAGTCCTGTATTCAATAAACGAAAATCATTTACTTTTTATTGTTTTTTATAACTCTCTTTTATCCGGAATTTTCGCTTAACCGACCTACCTTTGGTCCGAATTAGGTCGGTTGATCGAGATTCTACTGTATTATTATTATTATTATTATTATTATTATTATTTTTTTTTTTTTTTAATTTAACTTGGCGAGAAAACTCGACCACGACAAGTTCTAATCCTCTATCTCTATTTGTGGCCAAGAATACAAATTTCGAGTCACAAATGAAGCTCTCACCCGGTCAAACTTTAAGCCACTTCCAGTTACAAATTCCTGCTAACTTTGTATAATCCTTCAACTCTTATTGAGATCCCATTGCCACATGTCTGGCATTTATAGTTTAAACGAATTACATATAGACTCCTAATTACGATTTCCGGTACTTCCCGTGTTAATTTCTGGTTACATTTCAGTAAGGGAACTCGTGCCAATTAGACCTTTTATTTGACATATTACACGTATCTGTAACATTTAAAGTTGTACCTGAGATTATTGGTAGCAGACGGACAATACCTTTGTATAAGGTTTTCACTGGTGTAGAATCTAAAACATTTCCTATGTGGTGGTCTTTAGCATTACATATATAAGTTGAGAAATGAAAAACCTTTTCAGTATCAAGATGCAGTTGTTCTACTCCCAACAAGATATAAACAGCAAACGTTATTGAAATTTTCCGTAAGACACTGAAAAGTTCATATATTGATATTTTCAATCAAAAAAGGAAGCGTTATTAGTCTGTCACTGCTCGAGATAGACCTATTTTATTTTTTTCAGCAACTATTTCTGCTGGAGTATTGCTTTGAAGCACTTGAAATTTTATAACAGCCATAATATCAGTATTAAAAGTTCACGAAAGTTGAAGGCAAAATAACTAGTGTTTTTTATTATTACTCTTAAAAAGTTTTTATAAGTTAGCTTATAACTGCTTCAAAATTAATACTAATAAAAAAAAAGACTAGTTATTTTGTCTTCAAATGTTTAAAAGAACTTCTGTTGCTAACAGACAAATAAATTCATGTTTTTAACTGGTGAAACCAAAGGTTTCTTAACATATATGATATTCAAATGATATTTTATGTAGGATTCGTTATACCTCATTGTTTATTAATAGTTGAAGTTGTGTACGATGTCAAAATAATAAATATGTTAAATTTATAGCATAGCCTATTGTACGATACTTAACCATATGTAGTGAAAGTTTATTTAATGTTAATTCTTTTTAGTTGAGCATGGGAAAGATAAAAATAACTTTTAAAATAACTTTTAAAATGGAAACTTTCTTGCGTAAAATACTAAGAAACGTCCATATTAATACTTTCAAGGATTCTCTTTAAGATCTTTTTAAAGAAAAATCCAGAATTGATGAGCTATTATTAGAATTCTGTTGAAACAATTTTATAAATACGACTTCTTTTCAATTTGGTGGAAGTAGCGAATAATAGATTTTTTATGTGAGAACAATAATTTAAAGACTATAATTTTACTCGAAGTTAATTATGTTTCAATATAAATGGTTTTCTGGTGTAATTTTTACTTGTCGGCTTAGGATTTTTAAATTCTTTAGTTTCCACTTCATCAGTAAATTAATATTGATTGATTTCTGTATTGGAAATGATACAAAATAACACTAAAAACAATATATATACATTGATATAACAGTATATATATCATTCTCTAAGAAGTTATATAAACTATTTTGAAATAATTATAAATCTATAAAAACAAAATATTTATATTATCTCATTAGTGCAATGTTTCACTAAATAATCAATCTTTCAATTTTTCTTCAAACTTTAAAAAAAAATACACTTCAACTATAGCAATATCCTTTTATCTGGGAAAAGAACTAACAATCTCAAAATAAAAAATTTAAAAAAATCAGATCTTTCTAATTTAAATGCAATTAAAATTTCCTATCAAAGAGTTTATTCGTTTGTTACAACTTCATTCGAAAAAAGTGCAATGACAGGTTAAAAAAAAAATTCAATTTACACTTACAAAGAATTTAAAAAAAAAAAAAACTTTCAATTGCTAACAAAAAACTTAAAAAAAAAAAAAAAAAAACTGTAATTTTCCGACAGCATATTTTGTGGCCACACTAAAATCATTTGTCAGAAAACTGCATATGGTGCTCATTATTTAAAAAAATAATTGTCTAATTAACGCAACACCTTTTTATCTTTCCTCAGCACACACACAAAAAAAAAAATACCAACCCTGAATTTTTTTTTCCGTAGCAACCTTTACCCTGGAGTTATTAAAACTGCATTAAAAAGATGTTCATTTGCAGATTAAACAAAATAATAAAGTCATTTTCTGCGACTTAATTCTTAATTTTAGACTAATTAATGAGCGTTTTTATAGCGTTGTGGTCTTTCATAAAGCGCTTTGTTCGACATTTGATGAGCTTTGAAACAGCGGGCTTGTGTTATTACTATTTTTTTAAGACTTTACCAGCTTTAAAAGAAAGTATCAAAGCTTTGTTTCAGTATATGCCTTTTGTGGTGTTTAATATCATACTATGCTTTATATTACACCTTATTATAAGTTAATCACCCCTATAAACACTATACACTATCTGGCCAAAAGTATCCGGACACCCTTTAAAAAAGTGGTTCTGGCGAGTGACGCAATTTGATACGTAATTGAAAGCTATAAAAGTGTTGGTAGTGGTTTGTCAGATTGTATTTATGCGTTTGTGAGGCAATGAGTGAGTCAAAGGAGCTTAGTGAGTTTGACTCGTGGCAGAATAGTGGAATGCCACCTTTGTGGGAAATCAGTTCGTAAGATTGCGGACATTCTACAGAAGCCTAAATCCACTATGAGTGATGTAATTGTGAAGTGGTAACGTCGAGGCAGTGAAATGGTAGAAAAACGAACCGGTAGGCCGAAAACACTTGGTGAACGCAGCCGCAGAACTCTGAAAAGGGTAGTGAAACAAAATCGCAAGTCCTCGTTGGTGGAAATTTCTCAGGAGTTCCAAAGTTCATCAGGTGTTAGTGTTAGCAGCAGGACTGTCCGTCGAGAGATAAAACACTTGGGATTCCATGGTCGTGCAGCCGCTCACAAGCCGAACATCACTCCACAGAATGCGAAGCATCGATTGCAGTGGTGTAGAGCTCACCGTCATTGGACTGTGGAGATGTGGAAACCTGTTCTTTGGAGTGATGAATCTCGCTTTACAGTCTGGCAGTCGGATGGACGCGTCTTGGTTTGGCGGATGCCCGGCGAACGTTTCTATAGTGACTGCATTATGCCGACTGTTAAGTTTGGTGGTGGAAGCATAATGGTGTGGGGGTGTTTCTCGTGGTTTAGCCTGGGTCCGTTAGTTCCTGTGGTTGGAAACATGAACTCTGAGATGTATGTGGACATTCTGGACAATGCTGCACTTCCAACTCTATGGTAATATTTCGGGGAAGGCCCATTTGTCTTCCAGCAGGATAACTTCTCCATTCACACATCGAGGCTTGCACAGACGTGGTTTGACGAAATGGGTGTTCAAAAACTGGACTGGCCTTCTCAGAGCTCCGATCTAAATCCCATAAAACACCTTTGGGACGAATTAGAGCGCAGATTACGTAGCCAGCCAAATCGACCATCTTCACTGCAAGCACTCACTTCAGCTGTGATGGACGCCTGGAAGGCAATTCACCTATCAAAAATTGGTGGAAAGTCTTCCCAAACGTGTGCAGGCTGTCGTCGATGCAAAAGGGGGACCAACATCATATTAATATGTGTCTCAGGAAGCTCTAAGTCCATACCACTAGGTGTCCGGATACTTTTGGCCAGATAGTGTATTTTCAATTTTTATATAATGATGAAGTATTCGCAAGATCTTTTTCCCCTTTGTTAAAATACAAAAAATAATGTTGGAGAAAATGACTCCATTGAAATTAATCAATTTCACGAATATTCTTCATATTACAGTAGAATTCAAAATACTACATCTGGCAACAAAGATTGAAGAATAAACAGGCAAAATAAAAATAAAAAAAAATCACCGTGTTAACTAAATTAAATTAGTCACATCCGTGACTAATTTAATTTTGTTGTCGCTACTTTCACAATCTCAGTTCCGATTCTTTAAAATCGAAATCTGATAATCTAGTCAATCTATGTCTTGGAATAATTTATTAAAAGAAAATAATCTGTTTCCGATACTTTTCTGCTATTTAAAAAAAGAAAACATCAATCGTGCAAGCTTAAATTTGAATTTTTAAAAATTTAGATATTTTAATTTAAAAGGGGCTACGTTAATGTTTTAGTAAGACCTCTGCGTTTGCAAAATATTAGATTTCTACTTACAGTGGTTAGTTTTTCCTTTAGACAGTGCATGAAGAACAAAATTCTTTCAATTTGACATGAAATAACTTCAAAATTAAAGTTGTTAACTAAATTTTACTTATTAGCAGATTTCCCAAACATTTATCTACATATGAGCTAAATTTCATACCTTTAAATTTAAACATGTGTAGAGAAATTTTTGAGAATGCTTTTAAATCTAATAGTCTTTGTGCGTAGGAAAAATTCTGAAAAAGCGGTGACTCTTTTTAATATTTACTTTCTTTTTAAAGTAGAGTGATTCATAAAGAATTCATAACGTTAGCTAAATGTGTAATATATGGCTAAATTGAATAGCTCCATTGCACTAGATTTCTTATAGCAGTTTTACGTATTGAGGCGATGATATAATTTATTTGAAATTGTTACACAAATTTTCTGTATATAATTGTAAATAGTGACGCAATCTTTTAAAGTTCTATTTAGTTTTATTTGTTAACATCAATAATATAGGTTAGGAAAAAGGTGGCAACATCTAAATTAATTGAGAAATTTCGAGGCTTTCCCATCACGTGACCGGTTGACTGGATTTTTTCGAGAAAGTTTCCACGCTCTCTTATAAATTAGACCACGGGTCAGTCTAGCTTCGGATGTTAATTGGAAAGAAGCTGAGCGCTTTGTTTACTTTTTGTGTGCCTGAATTATCGCTGTGTTCGGAGTTGTATGCATCGAAGCTTGTGTTAAAGTTGGTTAGTGAGTTTACTGTTATTCGGAAAAGTTTGGTAAGCTTACGTAAAAAGAATAAACTACACTTTTTATTTGGTAAAAACTGCATTTTTTGTCTGCGAAAATTTCATACCAATATTATTTAAGAGCGAGATATAGTTATTTGATATTGCCGTTGAGCGATGTACTGTTTATTTCATATTGTTAAGAGACGATGATTTGTATTGTTTAAGAACAAATCTAAAAATAATTGTAGTGGTAAAATTTATATTTTATTAAAGCAATTTTTTTAGATATAAAAAATGGAATTAATATATTTTTGCACCCACTTTTATTCGAAGAAGTTTTGTTGAGACAGGTTTTGAAAAGCTTCGGCACCAAAAAAAGTGTATAGTTCTTTCCCTGACAATCGTAATCTACTGAACCAGCAATATGCTAGTTAAGACATATTGTTACGAATTTTTGTATATTTGTAAATATTTCGTAGTGTTAATTTTGTAAATAGTAAAATTTATGTACATTTCGCATAAAACAGTGCAATAGTTCGTCGTTAATTTGTTTCCCTGCAATGAGTCCCTTGATGCTTGATAACGGGTTTTACAGAGGTAACTCTGGGAAGCGAGTTTCAAGGGGCAGGGCATTTAACATTATGGTAATGGGAATCTCGCCAAATTGGCGACGGTTTTGGCGACTAATTTTTGTCGCCAAATTTGGCGAGAAATAGCCAAATATCGCCAAACTTGGCGACCATTTGGTGACATTTTCGGTCCCCATGTACATGTACAGGACTTTTCAACTACAATATGGAAAGTTCTTCAAATGTCTACCTCTAGGAGTTTCAAGAAGGTTCACGTACGTTCACCTCCCCTATAAAAGCTCAGGGAGCAGGTGATGGAGTTAGTTGACTGATTGTGAGTCACTGAGTTAGTTGTTAGCTGAGTCCATTAGTTGACTGGAATTACTGAATAGTTCTTGGATTTTGAGTCACTGAGTTAGTTGACTGGAGATACTGAGCGAACTGTATCGCATTGTCTTTTGCGGCGATTTAGCAGTTGTTGTCAAGTTTTTAACTGCTGTTTTCTTCTCTATTGAGGTGAAAGGAGCTGTATTGTATCTACTAGAACGAGAAGTTCTGGAGCTGTAAGAGAACTGTGAAGAATTATATTGGAATAAATTTCTGCAAGTTTTGATCTGCTTTGGCTTCAAATCTTTCGAACCCGTCCACGCAACAACATATAATCATAACGGAAAATGGTGTATTATATTGTGGTGTAAGTACTACTACTAGCTAACTTTGATGTTAAAGTTATGTAATTTGCCTAGTTGTAGACCTCAACGGACGATATAAAAACCGTGGCCTGCTAGCCAATGTTACGGAGTAGGAGAGGGAGAGGGGGGGGGGGGGGACGAACTCAAGATTTTTTTTATTAGTCGGAAGACAATCGACAAATTGAATGAAGAATCATTTATGATCAGATAAAAATTAAAAATAACATGACAAATTATTGAAATGAAATTCTTAATTCAATGCGCTACTTAATAATTTTTATTATTATTTTTTTAATGTCGTTTTGCACTTAATTTGAAATTCCTTTTGAAATGCGACAAAAATAAATCCGTGTACAAAAATCGTAAAGTGAATAAAAATGAATCAAGCAAAGACAAAAGCTGACGATGAAAAAGACAAAAGAAGATAAAACGCGACTGTCAGGAGGACTGTCAGTTCATAACAAGGTTTTCGGCGTGACTTTGCGCCCCCAAGTTTCCAGTAGAGGGCGTCACAGTCGAATATGATCGGGTTAAGTGACGTCAAGGAGACTGTCAAGAGATCAGCTCGCTGATGGGAAGGAAATTGAAAACTGCTGCACAGAAGGAAAAAAAAATTCACCGCCCATAAAATTTAGGCTGCTTTTAAAATTTGTTTTATTTCTTTTAACGTTTCACGGCTCACTTGATTGTGCTATCTGATACTCTGTGAGAAAAAGTTACAAAACTTTTTTTTAAAACAGATGCTCTTGTCTAAGATTATCTTACAGGTACTTTTAAGTGTACTTAAGAAAAATGGATATGATTATATACTCGAAATTTTTTAGTTGATTATTTGTTTATTGAGGTTAATGTGTAGTTATTTACGTAACTGAACTTAAATTAACTGAATATAAGTGTCCGTATGATTCTAAAAGTACTTAAGGGGACTTAATACCCTTAGTATTATTTCTCTGTTTTATGTCTTTTTGCCTTCCAATTGATGTATTATTTTAGTTTCTACTCAAATTAGAAATATGTTATATTTTGTTTTAAAAAATTAAACTATCAATTATTTAAGACTTTTATTTTTGATTTTCTGTTTCAATTCAATATTTCAACACAATATTTTAACGAACATGAAAGGCAAATTTGAAGTGTTTTATCATTATATTAAAAATATTTTTAAGCGTGCTTTTATGCTTTGGTGCTATAGTTGAATAGAAATAAGCCTTCAAACTTGGAGCTAGTGATTTTTCAGTAAAAAATTCACGTATTTCCAATTCCCAACATGGGGAAAAAAAAAAAAAAAAAAAAAAAAAGGAAAAAGAAGGAATTATGTAACATAAAAAAGCAAGCGTGTATCTCTGTTTAGTACTTTAAAAATTATTTCTAACAAAAATTAGGTGGATTTATCAAAAAATGAATCTCAAGGAGCTTTTCGAATATACTTAAATGTGAAAAAAGAGCGAAGCTACAAAAAATGCATTTTTAACTTTTGCCAACAAGTGTGCAATAAGTAGGGATGGAACGGATATCCGGCAAATATCCGATATCCGGCATATCCGGCTGATTTTTCAATATCCGAAACCCCGTCGGATATCCGATTTGAAATACCGGACATCCGATAATTTCATTCGGATATCCGGCTATATATCCGGCCACCAGGTATCTACAAGAAATAATTTTTTGCAAAAATAATGATATTTTTCGGACAAAGGGGACACCGTATCCTACACTTTTTTTTTTTTAATTTTTTTTTTCTTGGACATAAATTGCAGTTAAGTTAGAAAACGAAAAAGTTCCTTCGTGAGAACTATGCTTTCTAAGCATAAACAATTCCTCCAATCTTTTTCCATACACATCCTTCATACGTGTTTTGCAATATGTTCTTTTCATTCCAAGTTTATGATCTGATTAATTCCAGATGTTATATTTGAATGCTTCTCCGTAAAATACGAACGAAATACTAATAAATAGTACTTTTTTTCCATAACATAAGTTACTTGTTAAGAATTTTAGTTCTTCTTACTTCCTCCTTTTTTTCTGACATTTGCTAGCAAGTAAAAAGCAATAAATAGCCAATGCGCACTCCTCTATGCTTTTTTTTTTCTATCGACGATAATACCCTACCCCTTTATGCTGTGAATGGTATGGTCTAATTTCTGATTTTTCATTGGCAGAAGTTGAAAGCTGGCATATTTTTTCTGACGTAAAATGAAGTATTGTAATTTTTAGGTCTTTAACGTAGCGCCACAATGTGGAATTATATTTAGCTCTCTAGAATGTCTTGAATCATAGTTTTCTCCAATTATAATCCAATTAATAATTTTTAATAATGGCTCATTTAAAATCACCCATTTAGAAGTATTTTAAAATTAATGGAAGTGACGAAAGCTAAGCCCTATGTGTTACTTGCTCCACAGAATCGTTTAAAAAATATATTGTGCGCGGCAGAAGCCCAAAATCCTTTTCCACAAAACCCTTATGGAACCATTTAATGAGTGTGCATAAGGAAATTTACGAAGCTTAAAAGACTCAGTAAATGCATCAAATATTGATGAATAAGAAAAAACAATTCATCAAAACAAGAAATGCACGCAGACAACATTGGAATCGACATTATTTGTACCAAAATTGTGGAGTTTAGATGATCCTAAAGCAAAAGCCTTAACCACAAAAATATGTAAGTACTAATTTTGTTTGTTTATATTAAATATATATTTTAAATATGGTATAACATAATGTTGATGAATTTTGGGTTCGAAATTTTTTAAGTTTATATTTAAAGACGGGATATTCCGATAGATTCAATTTATGTTTTCTATGAGATTTCTTTAAATCCGTAATGTTTTAGGTGCATTAAAAAAAAAAAAATAGACTTCAATTTCATAAAATATTTAAAATAAATCTTTTGTTATTAACAAATGCATCCGGTATAATTTTGTAATCATTTATCAATTATAAACAATGCATGAAGTAAATTGATATTGAATCAATTTACAAACGTATTTCTGAAATATTTTCATCACATTGCAGAATGTTTGGTACAATTTTAAGTAACACACAAACAGAATGGTGATGAAGTTTCAAAATTGTTCAGCAAGTGTAGGTATTGGCATCACTAAAACATCGTTTCATCAACTAAAGTTTAAATAAAAAAAAATTAACTCAGTGGCACGACCCGTGTGGACCAAGGCCTGCTGGGCCCAGCTCAGCTTTCTTGACTGTGGCATTTGTGTGTCACATAGCAGATGTTCCGGTCAGATGGTCATTCTGACGCCAAACCTCAGTGTTTAGTTCTCAAGCATACATGGTCCTCCTCAGTTTATTTCTTTCAGGTATAAATAGCTAAGTCAACCTTGCCGAGTCCGCGAATCAAACCATGGACCTGTGGCATGCACTTGGGTGCGTTAACCACTAATTATAATTTACTTGATACTTCATATCATGACCATTTTTTTCGTATAGCATATCGTATAACTATCGTTTTTAGTATATAGACCGAATATCCGGCCGGATATCCGGTGAAATCCGTTTCTGATATCCGTATCCGGTAGACATGGTACCCCGGATATCCGAAATCCGGTATCCGGCAAAACTCACATCCGTTCCATCCCTAGCAATAAGTTAAAATAGTTAGTTAAAATAAAGATTTTACCACTTAAAATTATCGGATTAAAAAAAGTCAAACATGAAATTAAAGCTAACGATGACGACAATTTTTATAGAACAAAAACAAAAAACGTCATTTTTGGTTATATTTTTGTAGTTTCAGTGTCCCTTGTCCACTTAGTCATCATCATCATCGTCATTTATTATCATGCCCATGGGCTCATAAGGCTTTCAGTCTAGCTCTCCACCCTCTCTTGTCCCCAGCAGCAAATCCTGCATCTCTCCAGCTCGCCCATCCGGTCCATTTGGTATTTCATCACCTCTCATTCTCAAGATATGTCCAGTTGAGCACCATCTTCTGATTTTTATTTCCTCATCTCTATTGGTTTTAATTTTGTTTTCTGTAAGAGTATTTCATTTGTAATTGTGTGTGGTCAGAAGATTTTCATAATTATTTAAAAGACATGTAGTCTCTTTGTCTGTGTTTCTGTAAGAGAAATTTACAAAGTCTCAGATCTGAATTGATTTGTTAGAAGGAGAACTGTCCTTATTATTGATTTTTTTAAACTTAGTTAAACCTTCAAATGTAGGTTTGGTGTTTTCCATATTTTATATAAGAATTTAAATTATTTGCCAGCTTTGGCTATTCTGCTTTGAATATCATCATCTGTTCTACCTTTAGTACTTAACGTAGCTCCTAGATATGCAAATACATCCACATTTTCAATTGTTTCATTCTTGAGTATTACTTTGTTGTTCGATTTTCCATTTTTTCGTAGTGTTATATATATATATATATATATATATATATATATATATATATATATATATATATATATATATATATATATATATATATACTTTTATTTATCTGAAGACCATTCATTACAGCATATTCAGCTAGATTTTTTTTTTTTCTGAAAACTTGTAAATTTTGAAGATAATTAGACATTGCTTTAGTTTTATATACCAGAAGACCAACCATCTCAGCATATTAAGGTAGAAGATCTGTTTTCTATTGCAAATTTGTAAATTTTGAAGATAATCAGACAATGCTATCTGCGAAATCTAAATCCTGTAAGATAGAAGAAAATTTCCATCTTAATCCTAATTTCTTCTCCTTGGTCGTCATTCTCATTATCCAGTCAACGATAATTATAAAAATGAGACCAGACAAGACACAACCCTCTCTGACTAACCTTTTAGCTAAAAAGAATTCAACTACTTTAGCATTCACTTCAACATAAGCCTTGCTATTTTTAAATCCTTTTTCTTAACTTTGATTTTTGTGAGTGGGTGGCTGGGTAGGTTTGTTTATCGCTGCTGGCTAATTAACCCACTTACCGTTTTCCAATCCAGCTGAATCTTGATAAATGAAGTTGTTTGCAGTAAATTAAAAAATTCCTCTCGGGGAAAAAAGGGAATTGACTCGTAAACATTTTTGTGGATTATTTTTCATAACTTTCGATGTGAATTATCAAGGCAAGAGTGCTTCGATGAACTTAATTTTTTATATAGCGCTTTAGCGCACCATCCTACAGCACTGTAAAAAACTGGTATAATGAATTTAGTCGTGGTCAACTTTCGCTACAGGACGAATTCCGTGAAGGTCATCCAAAATCGGTTGTTGTGCCATAAAATATCGATGATGTGCATGAACTAATAAAGAAAGATCGCCATGTGACATACCGAGAGATTGAGGCATCTTTGGTCATTAGTATGACAAACATCATTAAGATATTGCATGAATATTTGGCATCAAAAAGATTTGTTGGATCCCGCATTATCTGACAAACATTCAAAAGAAGACTCGTGTCGATTGGTGCAAGGAAATTTAGAAAAAATACGTTCAAGGTACATCAAAGGCTGTGTATAACATCTGCACAGGTGACGAATCAAGGATCTAAGCATATGAGCCCGAAACAACTCAGCAATCGACTGTATGGGTATGGGTCTTCCAAGACGAGCCAAATCCAACAAAAGTTGTTCGTGGAAGAAACATATCGAAGCAAATGGTTGCCTGTTTCTTCGGCATTACCAGTCACTTGGCGAGATTGGTGTAGAGCAACGCAGGCTGGTCAATTCTGAATGGTACAAGACCATTTTGTTTGCCAGAAGTCATCGGAGAAATTCAAAAAAAAGCAGAAGAGGAGGCGAAGCATTCTTCACCACGATAATGCAAACTCTCAAACATCGGCTCGAACAAAGGATTTTTTGACCAGCCAAAACATCGAATTGATGGGTCATCCGCCGTACAGCCCTGATTTGTCACCCAATGACTCTTTTTTTACATCAAAATTAAATTACTTGGTCAACGATTTTCGACACACGAAAGAAGCTGGTTGATGCATTCAAAATGAGTGTTTTGGAGGTACCACGATCCGAGTGGAAAAAGTGCTTCGAAAATTGGTTTAAAAAATGTATGGCAAAAGTGTATTGATCTTCCTGGAGGTTATTTCGAAAAACAATTAAACAAATTTCGATCATAAATATTTTTTTTTTTTTTTTTATTATTAGGCCAGAAATATAAATAGAAACCCTCGTACGTGATAGATATCGTGCCCATTTCACATGGTATATGATATATTACGTCTTAGTAAGTCAAAAATGGATATATTTTTGGACGATCATTATACTGTCCACATCAGATAGACTCGAAAGTAAAATGCTTATATCTTTCAATTACCATTTCCCAATGTCCCTCTTGAAAAGGCGTCCCGCACACCATATCGCATTAAAGTCGTCCCAAACCAGTAACAAGCTCACCCTGATTACTCCCGCCTAATCGGGTTTCGTCTTGAGAGACAATCTCATTTAATGGTAGCATCGGGGCTCATTACGGATACTCATTTATTACCATTGTGAAGTTCCTCCAGTGTTGGAAGTTGGAGAACCGACGAGACAGAGTCGGCTCTTTTATTTCAGACTGAGAGGCGACTGCAATTTTTGGACCCCATCGAACATCATTCTGAATTTTTTATAGAAATTGGAGAAAAGTGAGTAGATTACGAATCCACTGGTCTGCCGTATCACAAATGGCCGAAACTGGTCAAAAATCGACTTTTAATAAGTTGAACTAAATCCAATTGCCAAATGCGCCATAACTTGCCAAATAATGAGCATTTTTTTTTTTTTATTTGGTAACCCTCACTCTTTAATTTTCAATTAAGAAGGTTGCAGACGATTCGGATCTGTGGCTATGGCTTACTTGCTACACTATTTTTTGCTTGCATTTTTGTATTTTTGTTGTTTCTCCGCTTGGTTTGCAAGAAATGTAAGATTTATTTATGCTATAACAAAAAAACCAAAAAAGTGGTTCGCATTATTTCATGCCTAAGTACATTAACAGTTAGTGCGACATATTTATGGCCTTAAGTTGACTTGGTACCCTTCATTTTTTATGTATATATATATATATATATATATATATATATTTAAGCATTTAAAATTATAATTTTTACATATTTGGAAGTATTACTAAGTAAAAACTAAATTTTATTTATAAAGAAATTCACATAATGCTTTAAATTTTCAAAATTTTTAAATTTTTAAAGATATACATCAAATTTCAAATTCTATTTTGTTTTTAATTTTTCGATACTGTTTCCTGATTTTTTTTTTTTTTTTTTTAAATTGTTCCTTGTAATATACTCTTAACTTTTTAGGCATCGGATTTAGAATAAGTAAAATAGTTTTCGAAAAAACGATAGTTACTGTACCTATATAGGTAAAAAAAAGTGTAAAAAACGGGTATTTTTCAATATTTAAATTTGTAAAAAAAAAAAAATTATTCAAAAATTCATGCCTATTTTTGTCAAATAGATATTAAGAATAACACACACATACTCTCAAGTCATTTCATTCATATTTAATGAAGTTTTAGCATTTTGAGTTGAGGGGGAATTTCAAAAATCACGAACTGAAAAAAATAGTAATCCATAGTCGGATGTCTATGTCAAAGATAAGGTTAAAATTTGTTGTACGATGCCTCTTGGTGACTTTTGAAAATAGGTAAATCGGTGCCGAATATGGCGATCCGTCGTTAATTTTTTCCGACAACCCTAGAGACCGTTTGGATTTGGCGAAACTACATTTTGACACCATTTTCAATTTGGCGACTTTCTTTAATACTCCCCAAGGGGCATCATACAGTAAATTTTACCAAAAAAAATTCCCAAAAGTTGTATAATAGAAAACTACATTCTTGAATGAAGCATTCCGAAAAATGAATTGCGCCCAATTTTGGTGAATTAGGTAATCCTGAGTTAGTTCTGTACTTAGTTTTTTATTGTTTTAATTTTGCTTGCCAAAAAAAAACTCGATCCATGTAATCCGTGTATGTTTATCGCTCCAAACGTCTTTTTGGCTACCTTCCCAACAATCTGTGAGCTTGAAACTTTCTCATGGAACTTTCTTGTTACCAAGAGATCTAGAAAAAAATGTGTTGCGAGATAGTAGTTCACTCCGTACTTTTTTTCTTTTTTCAAATTTTTTCTCGTATTTTGGCAATCAGCACACTCAGTTGAAGATTAATACAATTCTGCATTATAATTATATTTTTCATTTCTATTCTTTTGAAATTATTATAAACGTAGTTGAATTTTATCACTATCGTCCATTTTATTTCTTTGGAATTCCTACAACGAAATATTTTATAGGTATATAGATGTTTCAATAATACTAAATTGGAATTTTGTAAGCAAGTTTAAAATGTACATCGTTTTTTTTTTCTCAAAATGAAGAAGTTATGTGAAAAAGTTAAACAATTAAACATTTGTAAGAAAGATACCAGTAACTTGTTATCATGGAATAGCAGCTTTCATAGTATTTATTTTATGGAGCAAGTTGAAGATAAAACAATTTTTGTTTGTTGAACACAAACACGTTAATGAATCCACTTTTTCTTTGAGATTTCCATACAAAATATACAGTTAAATCTGAAAAAACATCAATTATATTTAATACTTGTGTCCTTAAATTCATTTAATATATTCATCGCTGGAATAAAATTCTAATAATAAGAAATATCTAAGTAACTATTGTGGAGAAAAAAAATGTGATGTAATACTATATTCTAAGCAATGCATCGAGTAATCTCAAACAAACCTTTTTTTATTTATATAGTTTCTTTCTCAATTTACCCACGCATTTCTTAGAATTTGAGAATTTTCGTTTAATAAAACGCAAAACTTAATCTTCTCGTACAACAAACAATCTGTTATCCACTGAGACTCCTAATAAGAAACACATAAATATTTGTTTTGCCATTTCAGGACTTCAATTCCCATCATACGATAAAAGTAAATTTCAAATAAGAAACAGGTACATTTTTAGTCAAGAATACAGACACTTGCATTATTCCGACATCACTGACAATCTAACAAAGCGAGGGCTTAACAAAGGCCTTAACAATAAATACACCGAACTAACTCTCAAGGAATCTTGTATTCTTATCTGAATCCCAAACGTCCCTGGTGAAATGAATTCCCATCAAAATACAACATCACAGACAATAACACTCAACCCATCTACTTCACTTCTGAAACAGATAACAATGACACTGGATTTAAGCATCTCATACCATCTTGAATAATCTAAGCAAGTTTTGATCAAAGTATTCCTCCTGCGTATGATAATGATATCCTATTTCTTGTTACATTTTCTCGCAAGTTTGTCCCCATCCAAGGTTGGTAGAGTGAAGCGGAAGCTGTCTTATACCTCTCCTTACCAGCGTTGCCAGACCACGGACTTAAAATTCTTATGTAGGCAATTTTTCACAAGGGAATTTCAGACATAGTCTATTTAATAATACTTATACCTATTGAAATAGCAATAGTACTCAAGAAACTAATACTTCCTGCACTTTAAAAAGTATTAAGAAAGGCACTATGTTGAATTATAGGTGAGGGGGAAAAAGCGTATAGTATTAAAAATACTACCGTCAGGCAACGCTGCTTCTATTCTTCTTTAAAATTAAGTCAGAAAACAATAGTGTTGAACGAGATGATTCATTGGCTATCAGCGTATGTCGTCACTTAGAGTTTTTTGCTTCTATATAAACAGGTTGGTTAGTCATATTCTTCTGCAATTGCGATGTAATTATAGTCCTTGTGCGTAAGGGTACTTACATAGTGGAGTCCGGATAGGTGCTTACTCGCATACACGCATAGAGCGAGGTAAAATTACACGGTAAACGGACCAGTCTCCACTGTGTGCGACCCCATAGAGAAGCATGGTTGAATTTTACATAGCACTATGCGAGTAAGCACCAATCCTGGCTCCACTGTGTAAGTACACTAAAAGAGTGGTAAATCGGAGATGTCTATTTTTTAGGGGTTGAAAGGAATGTGGTCTGTAGGGAATACTTTATATTTTGATAATCTTGAACAAACCCAGTTGTTAAATTTAAGTGAGGCAAAATGCTTATTTTCATTTGCGTATATGAATGTATGTGTATATTTATGTTCATGTATGTAATTACAAACCTATTTTAGTATCACCTTTTAATTTAATTTCTTCTTTCATAGCGCGATACACAAAATACTACAATATTGAAGATACTTCAATATTGATATGTGGCAAAAAATTGTTGTAAAAGCTGAATATAGCGGAATGAAGCATTGATGGTATCCATCCACTTCAAAATGAAGCAAATTCGTTGCTTCAATTTCGGGCACAACTAGAGAAGTGGTTCAAACAAAGAATTAGCTTCGAGCTAATTATCTGCATGATCAATTGCAATCCTGATTTACTCTAGGGATTTGATTCAAATAAAGAATCAGTTTTAAATTATTCGTTTGACCAATAGAATCTCTTCTCTTATCCTGGGATGGGATTCAAACAAGGAATTATTTTTAGGTTTATTTCCGTTTGACCAGTCACATTTCTCTGATCTTATCTTGAGATGAGATTAATGAACAGAATTGTCTTCAAGTTCGTTTCCCGTTTGACCAATCACATTTCTGCTCTTATCTTGGGATGGGATTCATAAAAAGCAATTGTCTTCAAGTTTACTTCCAGTTTGACCAAAAAAAGATTCAAGTGATTTTTTGATTTGACCAATCACCTTCTTAGTAGAGTCCTGAAGTTTTGAGACCAAACGGGATAGTGGTTAGCGTGCTAGCATCTAGACCGCGAGGTTGCGGGTTCGAGTCCCGTATAAGGCATGGGTGTTTTTAAATGTATATTGGCTTGTCAAATGACGATAGCCCTCGTGTTGCTGACGGCGCCAGATAATCTGAAAACAACCAACCTGAAGTTTTGATTCAAACAGGAACATATCTTGAAGTGAATTTATAGTTCGATTTTTCGATAATTTATTATCTTAACCTTTGATGGAATCAAAAGAATGCCGCATTTCGAAGAAAACTCATTTCTACTTTATTCTATTGCATTTACTTATTCCCCTAAAAAAAAGGGGGGAGGGTGTATAAAAGCATGAGTCAGCTTTCTGATACGTATCCCAGCCTTGGTCTCCATCTCCAAAAACAGATCGCGTCACCGATAACATAATTAGAAGCAAGCACAAACCTTGCGTAAGCAAACAGTAAACACAAACTAATGAGGTTTCGCCAATCCAGTGGGATATCTTTGCCGCTAACGAGCTAAGACTTCAAAATGTTCTATTTTAGGTGGCTCTGGGAGATAAATTGCTTTCCAATGTTCTGGGCGATTCGTCCCACTTGTACTCGGGGGCGGGAAATTTTTTTTTTTTTTTTTTTTTTTTTTTTTGTATGATGTAGAATTTTTATTTTTCCCACTTTTTCTTTTCAATCGTTAGAAGTTTAACAGCTACAATCGGTTATAACGTTTTGATTTTTAGGTAAATGTATATCCAATAGAAATCGAAGAATATACGATGTATAAAGTTTGTATTCACGTTGCTATACTAAACTCCAACTTAACTTGACATCACTAGACGATAGATCTTCACCTTGCTCATAGGCAAATAATCCATTTCAGCGGAGTGAAGACATAATTCTCGCCAAACCTTATAGCCTTTTGTTCTCTATAGGGTTGTGGTTTGGCGAACATTATGCTTTCACGCCGCCAAAATGGATTAAATACCTAAGGGCACTGTGACGATCTACCGTCTAGTGATATCAAGTTAAGTTGAAGTTTAGTATAGTTGGTGTGCAGAAATTGAGACAAAAATGGTATTCCTTCACTGGGTGCCACAAACAACTTGTCATATGATTGAGGATAGGACATTGCATCAAGACTTCCGGTTACTTGTCTTGAACAAAGAGTAAACTCAAGTCTTGAATGCTATCATCAACTAATTATGTTAAATATCAAGTTAAGTTGTGTGCTGATAATTTTATTTGTATAAGTAAATATAAAGTTAGAAAGTAACAATTAACTTTCAATCTCCACGAGTGGTATCGGAAAAGAACTCTAGTCTGCCATCCTTTTAATCTCTAATATACAACCACATTAATCTATCATCTAATAAAATGTTTCTTGAAATAACTACTTTTTCTAGCTCCAAACAATAATATATTATACAAAATTCTACTAAATGAAATCGCTGATTTCAAGAATTTGGCATTTTAATTGCTATGGTTCACATACAATTATTAACTTTTAGGCTTTATTAAAACTCTTCATGTTCAAAATAAAGTAAATATTTACGGCCTTCAAACGTGATTATAGAAAATTACTAAAAAGGTCTCGAGCCAAAGTATCACATATTCAACCATAACTTAGAAATCATTTGTTAAAGTAAGACAAAAAATACTTCCTGGAGTTTTAAAGTTACAACTAAATGTTTTTCAAATTTTTTTTTTTTTAATTAAAATGGCAATTTTCTGAAGTACACACGAGACATTTTGCTTTCTTCTCTTGTTCCGTACATCAGGTGATTATAAATGCATATTGGACATTTAAAATAAGTCTTTTTCCATATAATTCTCTCACCAACTAATATTATTGATAACAAAAACTTAACTAGTAGACTCGTAAAGAGATGTGGATTGCAAAATTGTAAAAATTTTCAATTTTCATCTCTTTAGGAGAAAAATTTTTTTTTTAAAAAGAGCGCACAATTTCCCGTTTCTCAGTCAGAGAATTGCTCCATATCTTTCAATACTAAAGCCTGATATAATTTGTATTTTAGGTTGTTATTATTAGTCTTGTCCCCGGGGGGGGTCATTGACAGGGTTTACTTAGCTTTCTTGATGGCCGGCTCTTATGCTTCATTCACTAATATTAATTTTTAATTCTTGTCGTACATAAACCTTTAAGTCATGGCGTTGAAAGTTAAAGCATATTTTTAATTAACTTTTTAAATTTGTAGTAACTTAATAAATTTTAATAGTATCCCAAAAAAAAAGTCCATGTTAGTTGAAGAGTAGAGGTTCTAATCGGAATGTCACCTGTTAGGTCCTGCCATTCTGACCGGTGTGTATTATAATGAAAGCGGCTTGCGCACATCATTCTAATACACACCGGCGTTTAAAATTTTCTTTTCAAACTACTATTCAAAAACTACTTTTTAAAAACTACTAAAAATAAATGTGAGTTTATTCATTCACACCCAAAAATCTTTTATTTATTCTGATTAAAACAATTTTATAATTTATTTATAAGCAGAAAAGAGTTTCTTCAATGATAAGTTAAATGCTATTTCAACGCGATTTGATGACGATAAGTTGGTTTATTAGTATTCCTTACAAGTGACCTTTTAGTGACAGTGGAAGTCTCTAAAGTTTGATAGGATGCATTGTCATCGACATCGAATCTATCTTCCAAGTTTCCGACTCCGATTAGATGAAGGCAAGGGGGTTTAAATAGGCTCGCCATCGACAAACATGCACATAAAATCAAAGTTAGTATAAAGGATTTCAAATATATCCTTGTTAGTTGAAGCATCCGAATGTCGCGAATCGGATCATGTCATTCGTAATATAATGAAAACTGCAACCTTCGTCACCTTTCGTTGGTGTTTAGGAGTTGAAGAGAAAAATGCTAGCTCTAATGTCGTCATTTGACCGTTCTAAATTACTAGGCGAAACTTTTCTGGACGTACTTTGCTTATAGACTGTAAGGCGACTGGAATTTTTGCACCCCATCGAACATCATTCTGAATTTTTTATACAAATTAGAGAAAAGTGAGTAGATTACGAATCCACTGGTCTGCCGTGGCAAAAATGGCCGAAACTGGTCAAAAATCGACTTTTAATAAGTTGAACTAAATCCAATTGCCAAATGCGCCATAACTTGCCAAATAATGAGCATTTTTTTTTTGTTTGGTAACCCTCACTCTTTAATTATCAATTAAGAAGGTTGCCGACGATTCAGATATTTGGCGACGGTCTACTTGCATTTATAAAAAAGGAGTCAAGTTGGCCAAAAATATTACGTCACTTATGACGTAACTGATGTCGCCAATTTGGCTTACTTTTAAAAGATATAAGTTTTCCGAGCCAAAGATCAGAAATCGTTTGCACTTTTTCTCATTGAAAATCAAAATGAAGTGGGTTGTCAGACGAATAAGTTTGTTCTATTTTTGCAAGTTATGACATATTTGGCAATCGGATAGTAGTTCAACTCATTCCAAGTCGATTATTGATCAGTTTCGGCCATTTTTGCCACGGCAGACCAGTGGATTCCTAATCTACTCACTTTTCTCTAATTTCTATAAAAAATTCAGAATGATGTTCTATGGGGTCCAAAAATTGCAGTCGCCTCTCGGACTATTAGCTCTTAGCCTTCAAACGAGATGCGCCAGCCTGGATAGCAAAACAATGCTATGTCCTCTATTTTTTAATTAAGTTATATCGTTACGATCGGATTTCAAAAACTGACTTAACCCATTAACGATGGTTGACAATAAAACTTTCCAAACGAAATTTCAGTGTTTTTATTTGTTAATGAATTGCGATTATGGCTCCACTGTTTGTTAAAAATCATAAAATTAATTTCCCAAAAAATCTGAAAAATTCAAAATATACACCTCAATTTATCCAAATAAACAAGATGAAAGTTAAAAACAGTGATTGTATATTCATTTCACATTCGTCTTTAATTGGTTAATATCTGTAATTTATTAGTCACCATATTAATGTAACATACATTTTTAATTTTGTAAGGTTATGTTTGTGAAATGATAAACAGAAAAAATGTGATATCAAATCTCCAAGATTACAGATTATAATAATCATATATCTTTAAATTGTAATTTAATTAGGTAGGTATATTGATATAAATTTTACGATTTCTTCTTTAGACTGAAACAAGTAAATTAGGAAATTTATAGTCAATAACTTGCATTCCTTGAGTCAAGTCGATAGTGACTATTGCATCACTGATTATGTACCATTTATTGCCATTTTGGCTCCCTTTTAAAAGAAGCCTTTTTGGCGCCAAGGAAGACAAATCATCTACATCTTTCCTCATTTTAAATTTAAAAAACAATGGCTTACTAAACAAAAAAGAATGCTCTATATGTAGCAAGTTATGATTTCTTTGACTCTCTGAATTAATTCAAAGTCGATTTTCGAACAGTTTCGGTCATTTTTCTCCAGGCAGACTACTACAACAATAATAATCCACACGCATTTCTATTAGTAAAATCCTAATGAAGAGATACCAAAAATTGAATTTCCCGACGTAATTCTCATTCCCATCTTAACGAAATGTATAATAGAAATTTTGCTTTTCACAAATATCTGGCTTTAAGCGTATAAAATTGCTTTGGACGAAGGATAAAGCTAAAAAAAATTATCATTGTTAAGAATATTTAAATTTTTACTAGTAAATTCTGTTTGTTCATTAATGATAATTTTCTAACGTTTTTCCGCCCTATTGAGATCGTCTTTAAAGTTATTTTGCTACAATTTGTTATCACATTTCAATATTGTAACTAATTTTGAAAACCTATGAATTGAAAATTCTCTACCTGTCTAGCCAACACATAACTTGTCTCTTCTCTCTGTCTCTCACTATTTTACAGTTGTGTCATTTCAAAGTTTAGATAGTCCTTTCTTGGAAAAACCCTGTATTGTAGTATAGTATTTCTATGGAAAGCTTAAACATTTGGCAACTAAATTATAAATACTTAAGGGGGTCCGGTACCGAAAATCAAAAAAACTTTATTTATGTACATTTTTATGTCAAAAATTTATTTTATGTATGAGATACTATTTATATATCTTTGAGAAAATGTTTTTTTAAATATTGTGTTTAGTTATTTAAAAACCAAGAAAAATCCATAATAATTGATGTTTGCGTATTTTGATATAAGTCAAGAAAATATAAAAAAAATTTCAAAGTGAAAGCTTTTTGTCATACATAATTATATAAAGAAAATTTTGTCTTCACAGAATTTTGATAGGTGAATTAAAAAAAAATAAAAAAATTCTCAAAGTTAAAATATTGAAATTTTCGCTTTTTTTTATGTTATCTTTTACGCTAAATGTTATATTTTAAAACAGAATTAAAAAAATAAAATTCTTCGAAGACAAAATATTTAAAAATATATAAATTAAATGCTCCAAAAATTTGAATAGCCAATTATTAATGGTTCTGGAGATACATCGATTTGAATATGCAACATCTGTGAAAAACACTAGTGCTCGAAAAACGCACTTTAAGCAGACGCTTCAAGGTGTTACGCCCATTAGTGTTGTTTAAATAACAGGTAATTTTGTAGCGTTCTAATCACCGGAGGAATAAGATAAAAACATCATTCTCTTCAGGAATGTATGAACTATTTTTTAAAATCAGAAAAAAAATTTGGGATTTTTGAAAAAATTTCGGTACTGGACCCCCTTAAAGTGCAAAACCCTGTTAGGTGAACCTGCAACCAGCTTTTAAAAGATTCCTTACATTTTTTTTTACGTGCACTTTAAACTCACCCAAAATGGAAGAGCCAGCCTTACCCAGAAAACACATTTACACCACCACTCAATTAACACCCGTGTGTATTTTGTAGTGGGTTTTTTTTTTTTTTCTCCCTTTCCTAGTTCCAAATATCTTTTTTTCACTTTACAAGCTCCTTCGATAGTTTATATATGAGAACGGTGATTGATTAAAGTTGGGGGTGGAAAAAAAAAAAACTCTCTTACTTTTCTTGGAAAGGATTTTCTCACTACCTCTCTTCCTCCCGGTCGCTTGAGCTTTATGATTGATGCGAATAAGGCTGTCATCAACTTTGCTTGAGAACGAGCTCGAAAAAAAACGATGGAGTAAGAATGTTTTTATGTTTTCTTGTGGCTATAAATTTTTGAATATCGTCCACTGAGGTATGGAAATATCCTGTATATGGCTTAGGTTGTCTTTTGTCTAAATTGAAAGAGGCGATGCGACGGTTAAATTAAAAAAGTAATTCCAAAAAACAAATCTTGGAATAGGATAGTTCCATAAATAAAAGTAATTTTTCTGAAAGAAATATGTTTATTATTTTATTCTTGTACATATTTTCGTTATATTATAATGAAGAATCTCTTTTGGAGGGATATGATACCTTTGCAAAAAATTCTAAAATATTATAGAAAAATATCATTTTCTTAAATAAATTTATGGCATATAGATTCATTTTAAAACATTCATTATAATATGTGGATTGGTTTTGAAATTAGTTTTTGTCTTTGAGAAGGTGTAAAAAAAGTTGCCATTTACCTTAAACAAACAGCCCAAAATAGTTTCTTTAAAAATCTCAGAAGTAATGGCAAATTAAAAACTTGTGTCATCTAAAATGTGGTAAACATTTAAAAATAAACTGGTTATTTTATTTATGTGTTCTAAAAATTTTATTTAAAAAAAAAAAAATTGGCAAGGTATTGATGATAAATCTTCAAAATAACTCTAAAATCTTAATATAAATCATCAAAAGTAATCCTTTCCATTTTTTCAAATGTTAATTGACTGAAAAATTCCAAAACCATTCAGTATAATACAAGTTTTTAAAAATTATTTTGATGGAACTATCACCCTAATTTCAAAGAGATTGATTCAAACGTGCTTGATAAATTGAAATTTTAGTAAAGAAACAAAGGCCTGATTACTTTGTTTAGTCAAACCATAAAAATCAATTTAATTTCTACACTGCACTGCTGTAGTGAGAAAGTCTTGTCCTTCTGTCTGTACCTGGCGTTGTAATTCTCCAAAAAAAACTGCAACTGTAACAGCCTTATGTGATTTGTCAAATGAATGGTATCGCCAGAATAAATTACCCAAACAAAATTCAACCAGAAAGTACTTACCATAACGAACGGAATTACCAGAAATGGTAACCGAAAATCAATTTACAATTCTGTAAACTTAAACTACAAATACTAAAGACACGAGTCACATGAATTGAAGGTCTCTATATTCTCCATATAAGATTATATAAAATTCATCGAAAGTGCTTTAACATTCGAACGGGAAGTGGGCTTTGCGATATTCACATACTGCCTCCAAATAGAATGATCAAATAAGATTCGGATATTCGATGACCGAACACGTCAACGTTGGTTATATTTTTGTTTGAAAAAATCTCTAAATTGGCATTAGTTTTATAACGTGTTACTAACCTTAACAGAGCGAGATTTCAGTAATTAAATACAGTCAAACCTCGTTATCACGATACCTTAGGGAACAACAGAAAAGTGACGTTGTAACCGGGATGAAGTGATAAACGAAGTAGCTCTAAAACTAAATTTTCATACCACCTCCAAATAGAATGATCGAATAAGATTTGGATATTCGATGACCAAACACATCAACGTTAGTTATATTTTTGTTTGAAAAAATCTCTAAATTGGCATTAGTTTTATAACGTGTTACTAACCTTAACAGAGCGAGATTTCAGTAATTAAATACAGTCAAACCTCGTTATCACGATACCTTAGGGAACAACAGAAAAGTGACGTTGTAACCGGGATGAAGTGATAAACGAAGTAGCTCTAAAACTAAATTTTCATACCACCTCCAAATAGAATGATCGAATAAGATTTGGATATTCGATGACCAAACACATCAACGTTAGTTATATTTTTGTTTGAAAAAATCTCTAAATTGGCATTAGTTTTATAACGTGTTACTAACCTTAACAGAGGGAGATTTCAGTGATTAAATACAGTCAAACCTAGTTATCACGATACCTTAGGGAACAACAGAAAAGTGACGTTGTAACAGGGATAACGTGATAAACGAAGTAGCTCTAAAACTAAATTTTTGTTACCGCCTCCAAATAGAATGATCGAATAAGATTCGGAAATTCGATGACCGAACACGTCAACGTTGGTTATATTTTTGTTTGAAAAAATCTCTAAATTGGCATTAGTTTTATAACATGTTATTAACCTTAACAGAGGGAGATTTCAGTAATTAAATACAGTCAAACCTAGTTATCACGATACCTTAGGGAACACAGAAAAGTGACGTTGTAACAGGGATAACGTGATAAACGAAGTAGCTCTAAAAGTAAATTTTCATACCGCCTCCAAATAGAATGATCGAATAAGATTTGGATATTCGATGACCAAACACATCAACGTTAGTTATATTTTTGTTTGAAAAAATCTCTAAATTGGCATTAGTTTTATAACATGTTATTAACCTTAACAGAGGGAGATTTCAGTAATTAAATACAGTCAAACCTAGTTATCACGATACCTTAGGGAACAACAGAAAAGTGACGTTGTAACAGGGATGAAGTGATAAACGAAGTAGCTCTAAAACTAAATTTTTGTTACCGCCTCCAAATAGAATGATCGAATAAGATTCGGAAATTCGATGACCGAACACGTCAACGTTGGTTATATTTTTGTTTGAAAAAATCTCTAAATTGGCATTAGTTTTATAACATGTTATTAACCTTAACAGAGGGAGATTTCAGTAATTAAATACAGTCAAACCTAGTTATCACGATACCTTATGGAACAACAGAAAAGTGACGTTGTAACCGGGATGAAGTGATAAACGAAGTAGCTCTAAAACTAAATTTTCAGTTTGATGGGTATAGGTTGAAATTTTTATTAAAATACGTGTTTTAAAAATTAGCCTATAATTATTGGAGATAAATTGAATTGAAGTTTTTTTTTTTTTTTTTTTTAATTTTTAAATACTTATAAATCAATGGAAGTGCGTAGTACTTTGCTTAATCGCACGACGGCTTATCCGGAGCAAGTTTTATTAAAAATCTATGGAATGTATTTGGGACTTCAACTAGGGGAGTGGAACATCGCACAACTTTCAATTACACTGTAATATTGGTCATTGCATTAAAATTTGATATGGAGTTATTTACTGTTTTCATATATTCACTCATTTAAATTAAAATGGCCAGTTTGGCGATATTTTTGGCGATAATTTTTGCATGGAAAAGGAACGGTAAGATAGTAAAATTAGTGATGCTATTTGATAGAAATTATATTATGCTTTCTTGTGCGTGAAACAGATAAAAATCAATCGTAGGTTAGCGATGCTCAATGGCCGACCAAACGGTATAGTGGTTAGCGTAATAGCTTCTAGACCGCGAGGTTGCGGGTTCCGAGTCCCGTGTTGGCATGGGTGTTTGTAAATGTATGTTGGCTTGTCTAATTATGAATGTTTCGGCGCATTATAGCCCTCGTGTTGCTGACGGCGCCAGATAATCTGAAAACAACCAACCAGCTATGCTCAATGGCAGAGAGCTCTGTGTTAAAGACACTCGTTTTTTAACTTTTTAGGCTTTTATCGCATTTTTATGAGAATTTCGGAGGAAGAATGTTTAGAACACCTTCAGAGGCATTACCAATGCGATTTTGAACAAAATCGTTAGAGCCATTTTCTAGCAATTGTAGAAAAACGTGATTTTTTCAATGGCAGTTACGCTATGCGCATGCACGATTTTGACGGAAACCTCAATGGTAGGTCCCATGACCACCACTAACCCCCACACAGAATTTTAACATCGTAGGTCAATTTGTTCGGGAGTTATGCTGACTACGTACACACAGACAAACATTTTGTCTAGACCACTTTTTTGAAATCAGGGTGTTCCAAAACATAAGAAAATGCAAAAAAACACTTTTTTTCTCTCGACCAAATGCCATACGTTCATTCCCCTATGTAAACATATAGGTAATTGAAAGTGGAAAAACATCATAAAAACCAGAACGACAGTATCCAGATGTTTGATAACAAGATTCGACTATCGTTAAATTATATAGCCCAAGTATCTAAACTGTAATATAAAGTATTTAGCAACAGCTTTTTAATGACAGCGACTGTCACAATCCAGCTAGTTTCATCTTAAGCACTTCTAATGACTCTGGTCACACATCCTGTCCCGTTTACCGTTTGAGCCCTCACATTTAATCGCTGCCCTTAGATTGAGAGTCTCGCTTCCCCAAGACCCCCATAAAACTCTAATCCCTGTCGAAGCGATAACAGCCGGCAGGGAAAAGTAAAAACTCCAAAAACAAGCTCCATCTTGTCATCGCCTCTCTTTATCTTTTCGTCTCTCTTGTCATGCTTGGCAAAGCGCGGAAGCCAAGCAACAGGCCCCTGGAGTGTAGTCTGGAATATTCGAAACTTTGTTGAGTGATGGACTGAGAAATAGTTCTTTGATGCTGCAAAGTTTGCGTTTTATGGTTCTGGAGCAAGGATGGAATAGGAAAAGGTGAACTCTCTGTTAAGAGAACTAAGTACCTATAAAATAAAAAATCGATTTTGGGATATTTATTTCGTGTTGTTTTATGGAGTTCTTTTTCGATTCCATTGATGTATTACTTTAGTTTTTACGAAAATTGTTATACAGTAGAACCTCGATTAACCGACTAAATTCGGACCGAAGATAGGTCGGATAAACGAAAATGCCGGATTATAGAGAGTTGTAAAAAAATAATAAAAAGTAAATTATTTTCATTTATTGAATGCAGGGCTTTTAATGCCGACCAAACGGTATAGTGGTTAGCGTACTAGTTTCTAGACCGCGAGGTTCTAGAAGACCCGATGGTTCTGGAGCAAGGATGGAATAGGAAAAGGTGAACTCTCTGTTAAGAGAACTAAGTACCTATAAAATAAAAAATCGATTTTGGGATATTTATTTCGTGTTGTTTTATGGGGTTCTTTTTCGATTCCATTGATGTATTACTTTAGTTTTTACGAAAATTATTATACAGTAGAACCTCGATTAACCCCTTGGGTACGGATTTATTTGGGAAAATTCTTGCGTTTTGAACGGTTGGTTCAAAACAATAAAGGAACTTTAAAGGAATACAGCCAAACAAATTATTTTTTTAAAGTATAGGTAAACCAACCGATGTTTGACTTAACCAATCATGGCTCTTGTGACATTAAAATCTATCCAATTAAACTAGTTTGAATGACGAATTAGGTTCGTCATTATTAACAGGCAAAACAAGTGCATGACGAATCTCAGCCGTCAAATGTACCCAAAGGATTTTTGGTTTGACGTCTTAGACACGTCAACCGCTCCTAGGGAAAAAAAGTGAATGACGTGTCTCATGTCAAATGTACCCAAGGGGTTAACCGACTTAATTCGGACCGAAGATAGGTCGGATAAGCGAAAATGCAGGAAAATAGAGAGTTGTAAAAAAATAATAAAAAGCAAATTATTTTCATTTATTGAATGCAGGGATTTTAATTTTTTTTTTTTATGACATAATTGTTGAAAATGAGTTTTTGTTGTCGTAATCTTGATAATCGTTGTTTCACGGTTCTATCCCGAAGTCTTTTTAAAAGCAATAGTTCAGTTTGATCTGCATATGATTATTGCTCTAACCATGTCAGTCCTTTTGAAAAACGGTCAAAAACCTCACCATTACTTATGCAAATTTAGTGTAAAGGAAATTATTCCGGTTTTAAAAAGGGCAAATGATTTATTACTCATTTGGGAGATTTTTGATGTCGACTAAAGGATGGTCGGTTAACAGAGAGTTCCGGATGAAAGAGGGACGGTTAATCGAGGTTCTACTGTATTTTGTTTTAAAAATAGAACTATCAATTATTATTGACTTTGTGACTTTTACCTTTAACTTGGATTTTCTAACTAACCTTTTCCTTTTCTACTAACGAATAAAAATATACCTTATTTTTTTTAATGAAATTAGAGTTCATAACTTACAGATTAAATTGAGGTTAATAAATTTTCTTTTATTTTCAGAATTATTTTGTAAGATACCAAATCTTTGTAAATAATATAACCTATATAAAAACAAAGTTATTAATATATATATTTTATACATTGTCAGTTTTTATCTTCATTAACACAGCGCCGTTTCTGTAAACAGCGTGTTCTTGGAGTTTTCATCAAATTTTAATTATCAAAATAATTTCTATCAGCAAAATGTGTGGCAAACTACGTTTCGAAATTTATTGATTAAAATTAACGTGAATTTATGCACTCAATCCAAATATCTTTTATTTAATCTGATTAAAACAATTGTATTATTTGTTTATTTATTAAAACAATTTTGACAACAGGAAAGAGTTTCTTCAATGGTTAGTTAAGTGCTATTTTAGCGCGATTGGATGACGGCAAGTTGGTTTATTAGTATTCCGTAAAAAAGACCTTTTAGTGACAGTAACAGCCTAAAAATTTGCTAGAATACATTGTCATCGACATCGAATCTATCTGCCAAGTTTCAACCTGATTGGATGGAGGCAAGAGGGTTGATTTGGCCTGCGCACATTTGCACACCATCGACAAGCATGCACACAAAATCGAAGTTAATATAAAGGATTTTTTTAAAAAAAGCAAACTATTAACTTCATGACTTTTACCTTTAACTTGGATTTTCTCTAAACGTGACATTTTAAACGTCAGTATAACTTTTCAAACTAACGATTAGAGATATACTTTGATTTATTGACGAAATCTTAGTACATAACTTACAGATTAAACTGGGGTTGATAAATGTACTGTGACTTTCAGAATTATTTTGTAAGATACTAAATCTTCGTAAAAAAAAAAAAGTGAAATTTTTCACAAAAATATAGTATTGGTTGAAATTTAACAGAAAAATATCGGATCATATTTTTTACCATACTTATAAAAATTAGGCAAAATTAGGTTTTTAATAAAAATTAGGCAATTTAACATAGTATGTTAACGATTCCCAATTTTATTGAAACATTTGGAAATTAAATTTAATGTTTTAGGATATTTAATTTTTACTTATGATATTCTTTTAACGATAACAAAATGGCAATTAGAAATGTTATTTCGTCATGAATATGTTTAAGTAATTACAAATGTGTTTTTTACCACTAAGACTTATTATCAATATTCTATCCCCATTTACCAAATTATTTATATTATGTGCCAGGGTATTAGTTTAAACATATGTATTTCTGTACCAGGTATAACAACTACAATATTAGCTCATTGCTAAATTTGAAGAGGAAAAAAAAAAGATGTTTTTTATAACTATTCTAAAAGTTTTATTAGCCAACTTATAATTTTTTTTATTGCTCTACTGTTAAATTATTGCTTTCATATGTAAATGTTCTTTTGCCTGCTTGCAAAGTATTGCTCTACTCATCTGACGTGTTTGTTTATTTCGAGGCAAATGAAAATTTAAATAAAAGAAATGAATCTTCTAAGCATGTTGAGAAACTGATTAAGGTAAATAAATACGAAATAATAAGCAAGTGGGTTACTCATGCGATTCGAATTCGTGCTTACACATTTAAACACGTTTTATTTATACTGAGCTTCATAAACCGAACCACTAAATCCCATCATTAAGTGCCGAATTAACTTTTCATTTATCTTATTTCATAACTGGTTGTTAAGTTTTATGAAACGAACCATTAAGGAAACCCACCATTAAATGCAATAAATTCACGTTCATAACTGGTTATTGAGTTTCATGAAACAAACCAGTAAGGACACCTGGCATTAAATTTATTAAATGTCTTATTAAAATGAGTTTATCTTCCTTCAAACATGGTTATTAAGTTTGATTCAATGACCCACTAAGAAACACAATATTAAATTCATTAATTATCAAGTAAAAATGTATAACTGATTATTAAGTTTCATGAAACAAACCACTTAAAAGAAAACACAATTATTAAATTTATTAACCCACTGATGGACATGGGAATGGGCGAAATTCCCCAGTTGTTTTCCCTGCAATAATTTTTAAATGATATTTCTAATTAAAATACATAATTTTTTTTTTTTTAATTATTTTTTATTTATTTTGTTTTTGATAGGTTATAGACTATCATCCTAATAAAAATATCTAAAAAATATTTTATTTTAAATTTTATTTATAAATTTAAAAATGTTGTGTATTGCTGGAAAAACTGGGGATCCTATGACAAATATATACGTGCATGATCGTCAATGGGTTAAGTGTCGAATTAAAATTCATATATCTACTTTCGTAATTGGTTCGCCAACGAATCAACCAACGTCGAAATCAACCAATCGAGATGCACCTTATCTTTATCAATTCGCTCCTAAAACAATTTACGAGAAAGGGCTTTCGGGGGCGCCTGCTGTTCAGGATTTGACAAACAAAATTCATTAATTACCAAGCAAAAATTTATAACTGATTATTAAGTTTCATGAAACAAACAAATTGAAAGAAAGCACCATTAAATTCAAGTGTCAAATTAAAACTCATATAACTACTTCCGTAAGTGGAACGCCAACAAATCAACCAACGTTGAAATCAACCAATCCAGATGCATCATAGTATTAAAATTTAAAATTCATATATCTACTTTCGTAGCTGGTTCGCCAAGAAATCAAACAACATCTAAATCAACCAAACGAGATGCATCATAATGTCAGATTAAAATTCATATATCTACTTTCGCAACTGGTTCACCAACAAACCAACCAACATCTAAATCAACCAATCGAGATGCATCATAATGTCAAATTAAAATTCATATATCTACTTTCGCAACTGGTTCACCAACAAACCAACCAACATCTAAATCGACCAATCGAGATGCATCATAGTATCAAAATATAAAATTCATATATCTACTTTCGTAGCTGGTTCACCAACAAACCAACCAACATCTAAAACAACCAAACGAGATGCATCATAGTGTCAGATTAAAATTCATATATCTACTTTCGCAACTGGTTCACCAACAAATCAACCAACATCTAAATCAACCAATCGAGATGCATCGTATCTATATCTTCGAAAACATCTTTCGCTCCTCAAACAATTTCCGAAAAAGGTCTTTCGGGGGCGCCTGCTGTTCCGGATTTGACTAACAAAATTCATTAATTATCAAGCAAAAATTTATAACTTATTATTAAGTTTCATGAAACAAAAAAATTGAAAGGAAGCACCATTAAATTCATTAAGTGTCAAATTAAAACTCATATAACTACTTTCGCAAGTGGAACGCCAACAAATCAACCAATCCAGATGCATCATAGTATCAAAATATAAAATTCATATATCTACTTTTGTAGCTGGTTCGCCAACAAACCAACCAACATCTAAATCGACCAAACGAGATGCATTATAATGTCAGATTAAAATTCATATATCTACATTTGCAACTGGTTCACCAACAAACCAACCAACATCAAAATCGACCAATCGAGATGCATCGTATCTATTTCTTCGAAAACATCTTTCGCTCCTCAAACAATTTCCGAAAAAGGTCTTTCGGGGGCGCCTGCTGTTCCGGATTTGACAAACAACTAGCCCGGGGGAGTATCCGAAATGAAAACACAAGAAAAGAAACTTCTGGATGAGATGGATCGAGAAACCAGAGTCACCAGCTGACGCAATTCAACCATGTAACGGCATCGTGTTGCCATTCAAGGTCCATTTATTATTTGCGAATTTTTTGTTTTTTGTATGAGATGAGCAGCTCTCTCTCTCGTATTATGAATCAACTATTCGTTACACATTTGTTAATCAATGTCTTAGAAATTTTGTGTTTTAGAGTTCAGTTTTCAATGCTGTACCTTAAGTGTAAACTACAAGGAGTTTATAAAATAGTTCATCTTTCACAAAGCTATAAAAACCATCGATATAGATAAACTGGATAGACTGCTTAACGCTCAGAAAATGAAGCCGTTGCCAGATGCAATTGGTGGGATAAAAAGTGCGGATTACCGAGGATTGAAAATAAAATCGTGGGTTGTACACAGCAGAAATGTCAATAGTACATCTTAATTAGTAATAATGTGCAAAAAAATATATACTCTAACACTTAACAAGGTTTTTCGCATTCCCATCCAACTGTAAAAGTGAACTGTGATTGGTTAATCATCCCACCAGCTTCGCAATCCCCGGCGCGTTTTTCTCTTTGCATTGACAATGGAGCAGTCTATCCAGTTGTTTATCTATATCGATGATAAAAACAGACACACTGGACATGATGATCTGAAATTCGACACCGATATTCTCTAAGAAAGGGCAATCGGTTTAATGTTGTTTGATTACGTGTAACACTATGGTTATCTTTTAAGTTATCTTTTCTTGCGTGAGTTACTTTAGTGGCATCATAATTTTAAAACCTAATTATTATTCTTTTAATTTCCATTATCACCAACACACACTTCATCGTTATATTAAATAAAAGTATAAAACAGATAATTATCCCAAGTCGACTGTAGTTTGCGTCATGTATCCAAAAGTTAAGAGGATGCAAAATTCCATTCCCAAATGACAATTTTGAAAAATAGTCCCAAGAAATCCATTTGAGAGAAGAAAAGCTATAAAAGCCGAAATTCATCCGACTGTAACTGTCCCTCGTTAATATCGGAAACCATTTTCGCGAGCGTCGGAAATCACTTCCGATTCCGGTGCCTAAATGACAGTCACGTGGTTTGATATCACCCAATGGAAGAGCTGGAAAATCCGCTTATTATTTATTCGAAATCTTTGTCCTAAAGTAAAAGGAATTATTGCAAGGGTTTATATCTGTTTACTTGCAGTACTGGCAATAATCTTTGATGAAATTCGTACTTTTAGTAATATCAAATCATCACCAACTCAAATAGCAAAGACGGAAGTTAAGTAGGGCGTTGGCATGGGCATTGCTGACGTAATATAGAAGTAATTATCGTAGTTAATTATTCCACTGTGTATTATTTTGCTGAGAGACAGAAAAAAATGAACAAGTTGCAGACGATATTATCACAAAAATATCAAGAAAAAATCTCACAGTGCAAAAGAGAAAAACTTTCCTTTCACACTATTTATAAAGAAGTTTTTTTTTTCCTTTTTTTTTTCCCCCCCCAATAAAAATCGATTTAATGATTGATCGTAATAATGACGAGTCAATTAATTAATTATCAAGTTTGTCAAATAGATTGAATCATGTGTTACTAATCAGGTTTTTCCAGGATGAAAAGTTGTCTTAACCGAACAAGTTTTTACCGTGAACAAGATCTCCTGAGAATGTTCTCCAGCCCAATTATTCTGCAAAAATGATACTTAGAAGATAATCGATAGAACTTATATTGATATTCCACTGTAATGTCTTTTCTTGCTCTAAAAATTACTATAAAATAATACTAATATATAATAATATTAGATTGATCTGCGAATACTCGTACCTTCTAGAATTAACTTGATAAAAATATGACCACCTTCAAACCCCAATTATGCATTTTATAATCTTTGCCAGTTCTTTCGAAATGAAACTTGCAATAGATTGAATCATTAAACGTTGACTGTTTTTAAAACTAATTTCTTACACTCCGTTTATCCGAATACATAACATATTCTATATACAGTTATATATTATTTTTTATCACGATACAACAACCAATTCTTGGTTTGTGATACTCTTGAAGATTATAACAACTTTCAAGAGTATTCGCAAAAAAATTTAAGGAGGACAACACGGGGCACAATAGATATGAAGTGAAAGAAGAGAATGAGATGTAAAGTTGGAACATTTAGACAGCTAAGAATTACTTAAAATATCGTCTTGTTTAACAAATTTTGTTGTAAACCTTAGGCCCTAATTATAAAGAGCTATTCCTGTGTCGCACGCCAAAGTAAAGAAATCCTTGCTAATCACTGCCATATGATGTATCGCTTAGTGCCTGAGCACCACTATACTAAACTTCAACTTAACTTGACATCACTAGACGGTAGATCATCACTGTGCTCATAGGCATTTAATCCATTTTGGTGGGGTGAAAGCATAATGTTCGCCAAACCACAACCCTGTAGAAAACAAAAGGGTTTGGCGAGAATTATGTCTTCACTCCGCTCAAATGGATTAATTGCCTATGAGCACGGTGGAGATCTATCGTCTAGTGATGTTAAGTTAAGTTGGAGTTTAGTATAGTGACAGACACAACCTGTAGCCAAAGAAGTGGCCCAGTATAATAAGCCCCATAGAGCCTTATTATACTGAGCCACTCAAGTGGCAAACCCCTCGCCACCGCTTCAGTCGCTCAGACGAAATACTCGAAGCGAAACAAGCAGTTTTATGGAGCTTATTATACTGAGCCACTGCTGTGGCTACAGGTTGCGTTTGTCGCTTGTGGCGCTCAGACCCTAAGCGAAAGATGCAATCCTATTAGAGGTCGGCGATATATCGATACGACGGTATTTTTATCGATATTTTTTAAAAAATATCGATATTAAAAATATCGATAAAAGACCACGATATATCGTTATTTTCAATTTTTTTTAGTTTTTTAATGATCGTTTTGTAGTTCCATGTATTTTTTAGATTTTTTTTTTAAATTTTTTATTCCTTTTTCAAAAACTTCAAAACTAAAATTTGGACTTGGCTCAATGGCACCAATATTCAATATTTTGCCATACACTTCATAATCATGGGCGGCACAGGAGGGTACAAGGGGGGGGGGGGGTGCACCTCCCTGGCTTTTGAAAATTAAAATAAAATTGAAAAAAACGTGTTAATTATATATATATATATAAATATGTATATATTCATCGCTCTGTTAATTTTTCAATTATTTACATTGTAAAAATATGCTAAATATTCAGCATTGCCATTAAAAGCTATTGAGAATTATCTAAGTGTTTCTTAAAATTACTGCTTCAATTAAGCGAAAATATAATTTTTTTCTTTTGTAATAGATCCATTTCAGTTGGAAAAGTAGTCACCTTACAAAAAGCAATCATGAAAAGTAGAAATTGGCTCCGAAAAACTTCGTTTCTGGCAAAATCGAAAATCAAATGAAAAAAATCATGTATCGATGCATCGATATTTTATCGATATTTTTTTTTCTATGCAATGATATAGTATCGATATTTATTTTGATCGACATATTATATATTATACTGAGCCACATTATACTGAGCCACAGCAGTGGCCATCCCGGTTGTTTTTACTGTGGTGCGCGATCACTACAGAAGTGGCTGTGTGTAATAGCCATAGAATTGCTTGTTTCGCTAAGTGTGGCTTGTCTGAGCGTCTGAAACTGTGGCTAGCGAGAGCCACTTCAGTGGCTCTGTATAATAAGGATTTTAGCAACAAACTCAAGCCTCTATTGCCAAAAAGGCACTTTTAATTTATTTTGCAATCGTACACTTTAACGACTACAAATTTCAAATTTCTTATGTATCGTACATTTAATATAATAATATTTTGAAAAGTAAACAGAAATACTATTGATTAAATGTTAAAATGTAAGTTCTTCGATTGATTTCTTTCTCGCAAATACCAATACAAAGTTTGGTATTATGTTGTAATGGATAAGTTTGTATTTATTTTAATACACTGCACTGTTTAAAATAAAGAAAAATAGAAATTATATGTTACCTTTCGATTATAAAAGACTGTAGCTTACATGAAGTAATCGATAAATTCGAAGGAAAAAACTAACGTAACAATACTTCGAGGTCATAAGAATTCAAAGTGAAATGACACCGATTATTGAAAAGGCGGAAATCAAGGGACTGTGTATTCATTTATTAAATGAGAAATTCAATACCAAATTCGGAACTCGGCTGGACAAAATTCAACATAATAAATTTTCTTAAGGCTACTTAGATTACAATTAGAGCGCGGAATATCGCAAAACTTTTCATTACACTTAATGTTAGCGACAACATTTATATTTGTCATGGAAAAGTGTAATTTAACGTTTTCGTTTTGATATTTTCATTATTTTAAAAATAATGACCTGTTTGGCGATAATTATTACATTGTCCAAAATGGCAAAACTGATTACACACTATCTGGACAAAAGTATCCGGACAACCCTACAAAAAGTGGTTCTGGTGAGTGACGCAATTTGATACGTAATTGAAAGCTATAAAAGTGTTGGTCGTGGTTTGTCAGATTGTATTTATGCGTTTGTGAGGCAATGAGTAAGTCAAAGGAGCTTAGTGAGTTTGATCGTGGCAGAATAGTGGGATGCCACATTTGTGGGAAATCAGTTCGTCAGATTGCGGACATTTTACAGAAGCCTAAATCCACTGTGAGTGATGTAATTGTGAAGTGGAAACTTCGAGGCAGTGAAACGGCAGAAAAACGAACCGGTAGGCCGAAAACACTTGGTGAACGCAGCCGCAGAACTCTGAAAAGGGTAGTGAAACAAAATTGCAAGTCCTCATTGGTGGAAATTTCTCAGGAGTTCCAAAGTTCATCAGGCGTTAGTGTTAGCAGCAGGACTGTCCGTCGAGAGTTAAAAGACTTGGGATTCCATGGTCGTGCAGCCGCTCACAAGCCGAACATCACTCCCAGAATGCGAAGCATCGATTGCAATGGTGTAGAGCTCATCGTGATTGGACTGTGGACATGTGGAAAACTGTTCTTTGGAGTGATAAATCTCACTTTATAGTCTGGCAGTCGGATGGACGCCTCTGGGTTTGGCGGATGCCCGGCGAACGTTTCTATAGTGACTGCATGGTGCCGACTGTTAAGTTTGGTGGTGGAAGCATAATGGTGTCCGGGTGTTTCTCGTGGTTTGGCCTGGGTCCGTTAGTTCCTGTGGTTGGAAACATGAACTCTGAGATGTATGTGGACATTCTGGACAATGCTGCACTCCCAACTCTATGGCAATATTTCGGGGAAGGCCCATTTCTCTTCCAGCAGGATAACTGCTCCATTCATACATCGAGGCTTGCACAGACATGGTTTGACGAAATGGGTGTTCATAAACTGGACTGGCCTTCTCAGAGCCCCGATCTAAATCCCATAGAACACATTTTGGACGAATTAGAACGCAGATTAAGTAGCCAGCCAAATCGACCATCTTCACTGCAAGCACTCACTTCAGCTGCGATGGACGCCTGGAAGGCAATTCCTATGGTCACCTATCAAAAATTGGTGGAAAGTCTTCCCAAACGTGTGCAGACTGTCATCGATGCAAAAGGGGGACCAACATCATATTAATATGTGCCTCAGGACGCTCTAAGTCCATACCACTGGGTGTCAGGATACTTTTGTCCAGATAGTGTATATTTTTCGATAAATATTCCAATACCCTTTCTTATAAGCGAAACAATCGTTGAATTGCGATGCTCATTGGAAAAGAGCTCCGTGTTAAAGCCATCCGTTTTTCAACTTTTTACGCCTGTATCGCCTTTATACTGAAATATCTGACATGAGGATATTTAAAGCATTTTATAAGGCATTATTGCAACGATTTTGTTCACAAACGTTAAAGCCGTTTTTTGGTAAATGCTGAAAAACATAAATTTTTAAAAGTCAGCTACCTTATTTAGGACGCGCAATTTTTACGAAGACCTTACTGACAGGTTCCATGGCTACTAATAATCCGTATACAAAAGTTGAACATTTTTTGACAAAATGCAATACTTTATTTACCCTATGTTAACATGTGGGTAAATGAAGTAATAAATGTAATAATGTGAATAATAAAAGGACAGAATTCTCTGATTTAATATAACATTTCATTTCAATAGAATCCTATTATGATAAGACTAAACTGTGGATTTGTTTCATAGCTCAGCGTGGGGAGTAATATGATGTAACGCATAAACGCTACAGATGAATGCTCTTAAAAGTTTGAAAATATTTCTTTTGGTAAATTTGATTCACCAAATCGACTACTGGTGACGATAGCAAAGCACAGTAGATTAAAACTAGTTAAAAATTAACAGTAACTATCACTAAAATACTTCTTCTACACACGTTTTGTTTCTGTACATCAGACCCTTATACCAAGAATGTTTTATTGAAAATATTTATTGGCTGAAATCTGTCTCTGTTGAAGTTTGTGACACAAAATAAATATGGAGTTTTTTGATACATAAAAAGTTGCTATTTTGAAAAACTTGGTGAGAGAACTTGTCACTGAATTTCCAACTTATAATTCGATACCTCTGTTTTAAGCAATGTTTGAATTTCCTGTACAGTTGCTATGGAAACACTAATCTGGTCATATTTTAATGCACTTCCGGTCGTAATTTCGGATTAAATTATAAGTGATCCCCCGAATCATATCGAGACTTTTTTAACTTAAATATGACACACGTCTTAAGCAGTATATCAATATATTAACAGTAAAATTCCGATCATCATTTCTGGTACTTGCATTTTGATAGAAGAACTCTTCACAACAAGACCATTCATATAACATATCGCACATATCTGAATTTTTTGTTTTTTAACCAATGTTTGAATTTCTTGTACAGTTGCTATGGAAACACTAATGTGGTCATATTTTAATGCACTTCCGGTCGTAATTTCGGATTAAATTATAAGTGATCCCCCGAATCATATCGAGACTTTTTTAACTTAAATATGACACACGTCTTAAGCAGTATATCAATATATTAACAGTAAAATTCAGATCATCATTTCTGGTACTTGTATTTTGATAGAAGAACTCTTCACAACAAGACCATTCATATAACATATCGCACATATCTGAATTTTTTGTTTTTTAACCAATGTTTGAATTTCTTGTACAGTTGCTATGGAAACACTAATCTGGTCATATTTTAATGCACTTCCGGTCGTAATTTCGGATTAAATTATAAGTGATCCCCCGAATCATATCGAGACTATTTTAACTTAAATATGACACACGTCTTAAGCAGTATATCAATATATTAACAGTAAAATTCAGATCATCATTTCTGGTACTTGTATTTTGATAGAAGAACTCTTCACAACAAGACCATTCATATAACATATCGCACATATCTGAATTTTTTGTTTTTTAACCAATGTTTGAATTTCTTGTACAGTTGCTATGGAAACACTAATCTGGTCATATTTTAATGCACTTCCGGTCGTAATTTCGGATTAAATTATAAGTGATCCCCCGAATCATATCGAGACTATTTTAACTTAAATATGACACACGTCTTAAGCAGTATATCAATATATTAACAGTAAAATTCAGATCATCATTTCTGGTACTTGTATTTTGATAGAAGAACTCTTCACAACAAGACCATTCATATAACATATCGCACATATCTGAATTTTTTGTTTTTTAACCAATGTTTGAATTTCTTGTACAGTTGCTATGGAAACACTAATCTGGTCATATTTTAATGCACTTCCGGTCGTAATTTTGGATTAAATTATAAGTGATCCCCCGAATCATATCGAGACTTTTTTAACTTAAATATGACACACGTCTTAAGCAGTATATCAATATATTAACAGTAAAATTCAGATCATCATTTCTGGTACTTGTATTTTGATAGAAGAACTCTTCACAACAAGACCATTCATATAACATATCGCACATATCTGAATTTTTTGTTTTTTAACCAATGTTTGAATTTCTTGTACAGTTGCTATGGAAACACTAATCTGGTCATATTTTAATGCACTTCCGGTCGTAATTTCGGATTAAATTATAAGTGATCCCCCGAATCATATCGAGACTTTTTTAACTTAAATATGACACACGTCTTAAGCAGTATATCAATATATTAACAGTAAAATTCAGATCATCATTTCTGGTACTTGTATTTTGATAGAAGAACTCTTCACAACAAGACCATTCATATAACATATCGCACATATCTGAATTTTTTGTTTTTTAACCAATGTTTGAATTTCTTGTACAGTTGCTATGGAAACACTAATCTGGTCATATTTTAATGCACTTCCGGTCGTAATTTCGGATTAAATTATAAGTGATACCCCGAATCATATCGAGATTTTTTTAACTTAAATATGACACACCTCTTTAGCAGTATATATTAACAGTAAAATTCAGATCATCATTTCCGGTACTTGCATTTTGATAGGAGAACTCTTCACAGCAAGACCATTCCTATAACATATCGCACATATCTGAATTTTTTCCTGGCATTGTTATTCTCAGATAGATAGACAGTCTTTGTCTACGTTAATTTAAGTTAAATGGCTTAGAATCTAAACGTTATCAAACGCCATATTTTATTGAATGGTGGAAACAGCAAACTACTTTGGAATGTTCCAAATTTTTCGAAACGCCAAATGATAAACTCTATCTGATACTACGCAGTTTTGCTATTTTAAATTAGTTTATAATTTTCTAATTAAAAATGTGTTTAATTTTTTTTTTTCCACCTATTTAATTCCACATAACATTTCCAAAATATATTATGGATTTAATTCGCAGTGTACTTAGAAGTAGGGTTGTATCGAATGGAAACGCTTGTAACGTACTTGTGACCAATCACAACACATCCGTTAAAACGAATTCGAATTTTCAATTTGTATAACCAATCACGATGCGTTCTTCATTCATTCCCACACAAAGGAATGGATTGTTACGTCGCGAATTCGAAGTCACGCATAACCAACTCAATTTTTACAAATTCAAAATAAACCAATGTTTATAGAAATTCGAGAAAAAAATTGGAATTATGTGGCATTGAATTTTTTGAATTCTTTGTTTTGAAAACTCATTTTACTCCCAGTGATGCCAATGGTATTTAATGGAGGCTGATCACAGAATTCGTGATCAGTAAAATCACTGATCTCCAACTAGAAATTCTGGACAGCTTATCAGCCCTATCAGTTTTGGAGAGGTTAAAACTCACTGAACTGTTTCAGAATTTATAAACAAATGAACAGTGTTGCCAACACTGAAAAAAAAATATGTTCCCAGATTCCTAACATGTTACCCAAATAAAAAAATATATAATTTATAAAACTGCTTTATTTATATAAATGAGTAATTTCTCAATAATTTCATGAAGTTCCGTTCCTATTACATTACATTCCTATACATCCAGCCTATTACATAAAGCTATGTAATAGGCTGCCCATGGTTACAAACAGATTTTAACTAATTCGGTCTGTCTTCAGAAGTGAATTGATTGCAATAGACCTGGGACTAGAAGCTATTCTAACCGAAGAGGATTATGGTGACCTATGGATCTTGTCTGACAGCCGTAGCTCTCTCCACCATCTTTGTAATTGGCTCCTTGTGGGCGACAGGATAAGCACCTCTATCCTGCTTAAATTAAAGCTCATTTCTCTTAATCATGATATTCATTTGCAATGGGTACCTTCCCATGTGAATCTCCACGGGAACGAAATGGCCGATATTCTTGCTAAGGAGGATATCAACATCTCCCTCTTCCATACTTACTTTTTGGGAATTATACTCTCTGGAAAAATCAAAGATCTCGGAGGAGTGGAAAACACCCCCAACCCATAATTGGTACAAGGGCTCAAAACCGGGTTTGTCCCTTGACCTCCCGTGCGACAGACGTACCCGGACTGTTCTATCAAGGCTTGCTAGCGGTCACATCAAGTGCCTCACTTTCAACGAGGGCAGAAAAACCTTCGCCACCTGCACCAAGTGCCAAAATCATCAGGCCTCTCCTGAGAACCTCTTGGATTGCATGGGACTCTCTAAGGAGGATCTCTTTAGCAATCCTCACCTAGTCTTCGACTTCCTTTTAGTCAACGAACTCGTGGATCTTGCCTGACTCCGTCAGACAGTGAGGATTAGCAACAACAACAACAACTAATTTGGGGGAAAATTGCTAATATAGATCTCCATGGTGATTGCTAAGCGTTCTTTGCTTCAAGCCAATAACCAAGCAAGCACTTTCCAAAAGTTGTAATTGGAGATCAGGGTTTGATTATTTCGAAAGATTAAAATCAAAAGTAAATGTGGGTATGCCCCCTCCAGTTTTAAAAAGTTTCACTTTCCGTCCCTCAGGTTATGTTTGTAACTAATGACCGTAACTGAGTATTCCAGGAAGGAAAGGAGAATATCGGCTATCGAATTCCGATATCTTCCTAAGTCTATGGAAAGGGGCATTTATTTGAAGTTTTATATTTTAAGTAGGTGACCCGGGGAAGCAAAAGTCCCAAAAACTGATGGATTTCGGATAGGACGCGCTTTTCGATCTTCTTCGCCGTTGCAAGTTTTCTTTCAAGGCCAGCGGAGCCAAGAAAGAAAGAAAAAAAGAATGTTCAATGTTTTCTTCAAATGCAAGATTTCTTTCAAGGCATCGTTTGACAGTTTCATCAGTTTGTTTTATAAATCCAGATTTTTTTATTCTGGGTCGTTTTAGTTTATGCAGATGGTGCTTAACGAAATTAGATTAATATGCGGAACTAAAGACGAATGGTTATTTTATATCTCTGTTCAGAGATAAAGAGGAGGTTCTAGTAAGGTTAATTCGCTATACTCGCTATGTTACAATCTTCTAGCCCAGTGCATTTAGAAACTACTTTCTGGAAAAGCGTGACATTTGCTGAGTAGGTATGAAAAAGATCACTTAATGAAATGACATAAAGTGTTTCCATTTAATATCTATCTACTATAAATGAAAATTAAAATACGAAAAGACAAAACCAGGACAATCCACTGAATTGACGTAAGGTTGTCAAATACAAAATACATTAGACACTATTTTTGAGTTTTTAATTTGTCATTTCATTAAGTGATCATTTTCGAACCAACTCACCAAAATGTCAAGGTGGTTATAGAAAGTAGTTTCTAAATGCACTGGGCTAGACGAGTGTAGCATAGCGAGTATAGGGAATGATCCTTACTAAGACTTCCTCTTAAAATTTATGACACCTCAAGTTGGTTGTATTGAAACTTCCTTTGCGTACGCAAGACACACGAGTGCTAATCTGCGCCAACATACAGAGTGGTTGGTTGTTTTCAGATTATCTGGCGCCGTCAGCAACACGAGGGCTATAATGCGCCGAAACATTCTTCATTAGACAAACCAACATACATTTACAAACACCCATACCTAACACGGGACTCGAACCCTCAACCTCGCTGTCTAGAAGCTAGAACGCTAACCACTATACCGTTTGGTAGGCCAACATACAAGGTGAGTTTAATGCCGCGGACATCAAAGTTTACCTGCCCGTAAAAGTACCAATTTAGGAATACAAATTAGAGTAAATTATCCCAGAGATTGGTTGAAATATTGGCTTTTATTTTTAGCAGCCGAGCTTTAGGTGTTAATATAATTGTTCGAAAAGACGTCCTCTTTCGCGACTACAAAAGCATGTTCGTTTTGCCAAACTTCGTGAGATAATGCGGAGTATTACATGTTATTTATGGCTGATGGTTCGTTTTCAGCTCAGCAATCGTATGTGAAATATTCGATTAAACGAAGAAATTTCGTTTCAGCTTCTCTCAGTTTTCATCTTCCAAAATGGTGGACCTATAGCCCTTTTCCTGACAGCTACTGATTCGTTTGTTCTGATTTCCACCGGTTGAACGGTGGACTAATCGTTCCACCACTGAATTATTGCGTAGTAGTGCATCAAGATATTTCTATATTCAATGACTGACGTGGAATATCATTTTAGAGCTAAATAACACTCCAGTATGAACTTTCGCTGTTCCTGGGGAAGCACCATGCCGCCTTGAATCATCGATATAGATAAACAACTGGATAGACTGCTTAACGAAGGGAAAATGAAGCCTTTGCCAGATGCAATTAGTGGGATAAAAAATACGGAGTGCCGAGGATTGAAAACAAAATTTTGGGTTGTACACAGCAGTAGACTTTAATTAGTGATAATGTGCAAAAAAATATATACTCTAACACTTTACAAGGTTTTTCGCACTCCTATCCAACTATAAAAGTGAACTGTGATTGGTTAATCATCCCACCAGCTTCGCCTTCCCCGGCGCGTTTTTCTCTTTGCATTGACAATGGAGCAGTCTATCCAGTTGTTTATCTATATCGATGTATTGAATAAGACACTCTTCACACGTGAAGTCTCAGAGCACAAGATCACTGATGCTGATTAAAATATATTCCAAACAATCTACACTTTCATCTACTGGGAGGAAATCGAAACTCAATGCGTTTTCGCGCTGAATTACTGCCCATTAAGCTTTGATGTGCTCGAATTTAAACCCACCCTTTACAATTTATAACTTGATTCTGAATTTCAAAGAAGAGAAGAGGTGACTAGCGGGAAGTCTTTCAAACGAAAACTGGCCTGCTTTTGCGTTTTGTACGGGGGAAAAAAACTCAGAAAACTGTGGCCTCGCAGTAGCAGTGTAACTCAGTCTGTCACAATATCTGTGGGCAAAATTAGTGCTTAGCATGCAAGAGGTGGTGGGATCGAATCTCGTTTTGACTGTCGCGAATCTCTGGCTCCATTGCCTTGTGAAACCAGAGATTGAAGTTGGTTGGTTGTTTTCAGATTATCTGGCGCCGTCAGCAACACGAGGGCTATAATGCGCCGAAACATTCGTCATTAGACAAGCCAAAATACATTTACAAACAGCCATGCCTTACACGGGACTCGAACCCGCAACCTCGCAGTCTAGAAGCTAGCACGCTAACCACTATACCGTTTGATCGGCCCAGAGATTGAAGAGAGCCAAAGCTGGGATTCGATCTCGATGCCTCTTGCATGGTAGTCTATAATTGTGAATCCGAACCAGTCATCAGTCAGCTTCAATCTTACAACAAAATTTTAACTAATTAGGTTGTGATCATTGCACACAAATATAAAAAGTATCGCAATTCGTTAAGCAATCATCAGGAAATGACCCACTGAACAACTTATGAACAAACCAACTGACAGCAGTATGTTCGGATGATTGTCTATGATCTTAGTAGCGTTCCTTGAATTCGAAAGAGAAAATATAGATTGTAAAATGGAAGAAAACCCCACTTTTTCTGTTAAAATGAACCTAAAAAGTGGAAGGCAATCCTGCTATACATTTGACAATGTACGCAACCCGCACTTGCGGCAAATCCATCGAATTCTTGCCCAGATCAAACTCAGCCAAAAACATGCATATATGCTCCCATTTGACTGGCAGTTTTCATCTCCATTACACAAGAGCGAGGGAAATATATTCCCCAAAAAATAATAATAATAAACAAACACGGAAGGGATTATATCTGCCATCAAATTTTGTCATTCATTCAAACTGACTTCTCGATAAAAACAGATTTTCCGCTTAGAACCTTTAGGCTGTTTCTTTCAAAAGGATTTTTTTTTTTTTTCTTCTTCTTCTCTTCCTGAAAGATGTTTTCGAGCTCCATTCAAATATCCCATTGATATGTAAATGGCATACAGTAGGCATTCCGTTATGAGAAAAATTCCACTAACGCGCCTAGCGCCTCCTATCGACAGAACGCCTAATCTCCCCCCCCCCCCCCCCAGAAGCAAAAATGTGTCATATAATGAAAGAGAGAATTTTCCTTGGGTTGGTAAATTAATAAAGTTCCTCCAAGAACTATTTCCGAGCTCATCTCAATTATTTTTACCCCTATTTTACTAGAGTGTGAGATTTTTTTTTTTTTTTTTTTTTTTTTTTTGTCGCTTCTTTAATAATATGCCACGATCTTGAATATTTTGAAAGATTTTTATTGAGTTTTAAATCTGTGGAGGCTCAAATATATGCTTATGAGATACGAAAATGATAATGAGTCTTTGTTATTACGAGGTTGTCTTATATTTTGAATTTTTTTTACTTATTTGTTTTTTATACACAGGTATATGGTTGCAGGCCCTATATTCACTAAATATTATTTGTTTGCTTCTTCCAAATCAATTTTTAAAATATAATGCATAGAGATTTTTTTTTTTTTTTTTTTTTTTTAGCCTTCCTTTTCGTACCAATTAAAAATAGTTGGATTGTGATAGTCAATATTGTTGAAATACAGTTCAATCTCACATCCTTCTATATTGCGCCGATCAAACGGTATAGTGGTTAGGGTGCTAGCTTCTAAACCGCGAAGTTGCGGGTTCGAGTCCCGTGTAAGGCATGGGTGTTTGTAAATGTATGTTGGCTTGTCAAATGACGAATGTTTCGGCGCATTATAGCCCTCGTGTTGCTGACGGCGCCAGATAATCTGAAAACAACCAACCAACCTTTTATATTGGTTTATTAGGTCCAGACACCATATCCCCAATTCGTACAATTTGATAACATTTGATGACTGCAATCGCACTTTGTTATTTGGCGACATTTGATGACTGAAATTGAAATTTGTTATTTGGTAATTATATTGGTTCATCAGATCCAATCACCAAACATCCAGATACAATGTCACCAAATCGTACGATTTGATAACATTTGATGGCTGCAATCGCACTTTGTTATTTGGCGACATTTGATGACTGAAATTGAAATTTGTTATTTGGTAATTATATTGATTCATCAGATCCAATCACCAAACATCCAGATACAATGTCACCAAATCGTACGATTTGATAACATTTGATGACTGCAATCGCACTTTGTTATTTGGCGACATTTGATGACTGCAATCGCACTTTGTTATTTGGCGACATTTGATTACTGCAATTGCACTTTGCTATTTGGTGACATTTGATGACTGATGTCGCACTTTGCTATTTGGTGACATTTGACGACTGTAATCGCACTTTGTTATTTGGCGATATTTGATAACTGCAATCGCACTTTGTTGTTTAGCGAGATTTGATGACTGAAATCACACTTTATCAAGATTGGAAAGGCATTTGGAGGTGGGGGAGGGGTAAGAATAACAAATTTCTACGGCTGGGGCGTGTTTGGCAGCAAACTTGGTAAGAAAACTTGTCATCAAATGGAATTTCCATTTCAATTTTATGCAATCCTGTTAATTTATCGCTATCTACTAATTGATATATGGAGCATTTCTGTAGCATTTATAATTTATGCTGACGGATTTGCAAATTGACTTATGGAAACTCATATTGACAAGACGCGTCTAAAGCATTTATAATTTTTTCTTCAAATTTTATTGAGTTGGTGTTTAGCTTTACTTTTCTTCAGATACAATTGAGGAGGTGCCATGCAAAAGCAAACAAGTCCATTTAAAAAAAAAAAAAAAATTGAGAAAACGCAAAAAAAACCAACCTGTTATTTAATTTATTTATTCATATTACCAGTAAAAATGTATTAATATTTTTCATTTTGTATTTGACATCAATATTTGAAGATAATTTTTCATAAGAATATAGTTATTATTTAGTAATTTAGCATTAAAATGTGAACATGATTCTTTTTGCCTGGACTGAGGGGAGTTTTTGCCTGAAAAAAGTTAGTATATGTTTTCTTTTGCCTAACAACTATATTCTTTTTCGCTTTGTTATAACGGCTACTAGTTTGACTTATCACAAAAACACGGCATTTTGCGAAATAGAAATGAACAATTGGTTGGTTGTATTCAGATTATCTGGCGCCGTCAGCAACACGAGGGCTATAATGCGCCGAAACATTTCGTCATTTAACAAACCAACATACATTTACAAACACCCATGCCTACACGGGACTCGAACCCGCAACCTCGCGGTCTAGAAGCCAGCACGCTAACCACTATACCGTTTGGTCGGCTAGAAATGAACAATAAACCGAAAAATTTTGTATTTTACTAGAATATTAATTAACTCTATTCTGTTATCGAAGTTGTATCTTAAATATTAAGGTTAATTTACTTAGTTTGATTTCAAATCTAATGATGAAATCAATGTTAATTTCCCGATGAAACATAGACTTTTTCACTTGTAATATCGCTCCTTAATTTTTCCATGGCCTACATAAAACCTACATATGTATACCACATTTTATGAAGATATGTTTTTGAGAAAAAGAGTAGCGATTGATAGCTAAAACAATGTAAACTGCGAATTTTTTTTAAATTCAAAAGATATTTAAAAGAAATTTCAAAAATATAAGGGGCCAAACTGTCCTTCTCTCAATTGTACCACACGCTCGCACGCTTAAGCGGTGGTGCATTTCAATTAATGCACCTTGTATTTAAATCATATTCGTAGATGCTAACTTCACAAAAAGAACGTACTTCATTATATATGTTAACATTTTTCTGTTCTAAACGTTAACATACTAAACAAAGTTTTAATTTTCCACTGTTGCTGATTTCCTAACACGAACATAATTGAGTTTTTTTTAAACCTTCCAACAACTGAGCGGGAAATTTTCAACAACTCAAACAATAGCGACTTCCTGTGTACTGCGCGATTCTTTCTTTTTTTTACAGAAATAGTATCCAAAAGCTATCAAAACGAAAAATGTAGGGCATGGAAGCGAAATTATTCGTGCATGCTTCGTCAAAACCATTTTTGAAATGAAACAGCGGTTATTCTACTTCGTCTTTTCATCCGCCATTGTTTTGGAACAGCAAAGAATAAAAAGCGAGTTGAGTTGTTCGGTATCTTCTGGGAAATGTCGGATAGCAGTCGCTTCGCTTCACTTTTTTTTATACTTTGTTTAATTTTTGGAAAAAAAACACCACGCTCTGTGAATGAAAATAGAGACGAGGGAACACGAAACGAGATAAAAAGAAATGGCTATGTTTCGCGTGACAACATTTCGCTATCTGCATGTGTGTTTTATTTATTTCTACGCAAAGTGCGCCTGTTTATGGGAAGCTCAGATGAATATTGTTGAAATAATTATGAGTTTATTTCGATAAAATGCTTACCAACGAAATCGGGTGTTTAGAAATATCGTTCAGTTTTATTTTATTTTTCTTCTCTCATTGAAATGTGCACAATTAGGTAAAAATAAGTTAAGCAGTTATCTTTTAACTTAGCTTTAACTTTTATGGTGCCATGTTAAACTCAGTTGGTTCATTGGCAAAATTGGAATTACTTTTCTGTCTATGGAAAGGCTATAAAATTTGTATATGTTAAGGGGAAGTCCTAGTAAGGATCATTTCCTATTAGAGGTCGGAAATATCGATCAAAATAAATATCGATACTATATCGTTGCAGAGAAAAAAAATTTCGATATATTGATAATTGATATTTTTTAAATTTGATTTTCAATTTTGCCCGAAACGAAGTTTTTCAGGGCGAATTTCTACTTTTCATGATTTCATGCCAAAATTGTTTTAATAAATAAATTATAAAAATTGTTTTAATAAATAAATTATAAAAATTGATTTAATAAATAAATTATAAAAATTGTTTTAATAAATAAATTATATTATCAATCAGAATAAATAAAATACATTTGGATGTCAATGCTTAAATTCACATTTATTTTTAAAGAAGAAATTTTGAAAAGTAGTTTACCGCTTATTTTGCTGATAGAGATGATTTTAATATTCAAAATTATATGCAAATTCCAGGCACACGTTGGCAGCAAAAACGGCGCTATGTTAATGACTACTAATAAATGATCTTATCTTTCCATTACATTATGTTTTCTTTTTGGTTAGGGTGCCATTTTAACTGTTTCTCAGCCAAGTCCAAACTTTAGTTTTAGAGGCTTTGAAATGACATAAATTACTGGTTATGAGGAAGTGCTAGTAAGGACTATTCCCTATACTCGCTATGTTACAATCTTCTAGCCCAGTGCATTTAGAAACTACTTTCTATAAAACTTTGAAATTTGGTGAGTAGGTACGAAAATGGTCACTTAATGAAATGACATAAACAAAAAATAAAAAAACTCGAAATTAGCGTCTGATATGTTTTAATTTATATTTGAAAACCTTACGTCAATGCATAAGCAGTGGCTCCACCTGGTTTTGTCTTTTGCTACTATAATTTTCATTTCTAATAGATAGACAGTAAATGAAATCAATTTATGTCATTTCATTAAGCGATCATTTTCGTACCTTATCACCAAATTTCAAGGTTTTATACGAAGTAGTTTCTAAATGCACTTGGCTAGAAGATTGTAACATAGCAAGTATAGGGAATGATCTTTGCTATGACTCTCTCTCTTATTGACTGCAAATAACGCTGAAGAATTCCGCTAATTACTCTTTGAAAATAATGAATGCATTTTTTCAAGGTATTCTTTTACATTTCAATAATTTGTTTTTCTTTTTTGACCAGTTTTACTTAAAAATATTATTAAGCTGCGTAACAATCAATGTAGGAAAATAAATTATTGAATGATTATAATACAAGAAATATAGAGCGATAATATAGCCCATAAAAACAAAGTTTTTAGTATAAATCCTTTGTATGCATTGCCAATTTTTATATTCATTCATTCAGATTCTATAAACAGCGTGTGCTTGGTGTTTGCATGTAATTTTAAATATCAAAAACATTTCTAGCAGCAAAATGTGCAGAAAACTATTTTTCAAAATGTATTTATTAAAAATGAACGTCACACTCACATTTACATCCAAATATCTTTAATTTATCTTGAATAATACAATTTTATTATTTATTTATTTAAAAAAAAAAAAAAATTGGCAACAGGTGAGTCTCAACAATAGTAGGTTCAATGCTATTTCAACTCGATTGGATGATTGGATAGATTTGACCTCCATCGACATACACAAAATTGAAGTAAATATAAAAGGTTTTTAAAAAAAATAAAAAATTTAAAAAAAAAAAAAAAAAAGCTGCAATTGGTTCCACAAGTTCACTTAAGTATTCGATTAAATGATTTCCAATTATCTTATACCGCCAGACAGCTAAATGATAAAAAAAAAAAAATTCGAGGTAAAGATACTGAATAAGAAATAGGAGCCTCCTGATTTGTTGAACAAGTTCAAGAAATTTCATTCTCTAACAGATAATTAAAAGATAAAGCAATCGTTCAATATATAATCGGATTTTGAAATACAATTTTAACTAAAAAATTTAAAACAAGTAAAATTTCTTATGAATTATAGAAATAGCCAGTTTAAAATTTTAAACTAAAGTAATTTTGTATCGTGAGTTCGAAAAAGTGCTCTTGAAAAATTCCTGTAATTATTTGCGTCTGCTTCTCTGTAATCATCATAACTGCCGAATGGATTGACCTAAGATGTTTAACTTTTGAATACGTCCGTAGGCACTGTTATTAAGGTTTTGGTCAAAATTGCGCATGCGCATGTAAAAACGAAAGTAACAGACTTCCTATCAACGACTGTTCCTCCACTGTTTTTCGTACCAGAATAGATAACGTACTAATTATTGAAAAACATATAAAACATATCCCCAATTTCGCCATTTTGACAGATTTAGAAACAGTAAATTATTACATCCCACCTTAAATTTAAATGCAATGACCAATATTATAATGTTATGGAAAGTTGTGCGATGTTACACACCCCTCGCTCATTTTTCATGCCATCTCTTTTCAAAACGGCATGCAAAATAATCATTTCTATTATAAAAATGCATCTCTGAATATTTTCTGGTCATTTTATACTGGTTATTTTATGTTACTTACAAATTCATCGCAACCGCACACACAGTCGCATGTATTAAGCTTTTCCCTTAAAAGGAGCTTACCAACAAACAACGGCCCAATTTAAAATTCTACTCATTGTACACTAAAATCTCCCCATTTGTTCTCCATAATAACTTCAAAATCCCCACATCCGTCCAAAAACAAACTCAAAAACTAAGATCTTCTTACAAATAAGTAAAAGAACCCTCCCGAAGACTTGATGAATTCGAAAAGAATAAGAAAAAGCAGAGGGACCAATAGATACTCCATCGAAATCAATCCCAAAATGCACTCCGCCTTTTTCGTGTTGCCAGAATAAAAGACGTAACTTTCAGTCAAACAGTAGAATAAATTCTTCTCCTAGAGACAATTCTTAATTAAGGGAATAGGACCACTTTGAAGTCCTTTTCGTCTTTTTAAAAGAAGGATTGGCCAGCATTTAATGATATTGAAAGGTCCCTTATGTCTCATTTCATTAAGGACTTGTGGCAAAACATCGCCGTTGTTTTTCTACCGTTTAGGGTCTCTTGTTACTTTTTTCCCCTTTTTTTTCCCCCTACAAGCTTCGAAAGAAAAGCATTAAGCGATCGTTTTGTTTTAATCCGATAATAATACAGAGAAAGAGTGGATTCTACGTTTGGATTGATAACAGGTATTATTTTTGGTTACGATACTGTTTCTGTTTTCATGTGGGGGGGGAGGAGAAAGGAAAAAAAAAAACCTTAAACAAGATGTAAGTGGAATGTATTTCATTACTATACTAAGGGAAAGGAATTTTTATTTTGTAATTTGTAAGCCTTGTTATGATAGTGTTATGATATGATAAGCTTCGAAAGAAAGGCACTAAGCAATCGTTTTGTTTTAATCTGATAATAATACAGCAAAAGAGTGGATTCTACGTTTGGATTGATAACAGGTATTATTTTTGGTTACGATACTGTTTCTGTTTTCATGTGGGGGGGGGGGGGAGGAGGAGAAAGGGAAAAAAACTTAAACAAGATGCAAGATGTAAGTGGAATGTATTTCATTACTATACTAAGGGAAAGGAATTTTTATTTTGTAATTTGTAAGCCTTGTTATGATAGTGGAAGTGGATAAAGTTGGTTGTAGGACTGATTTAATATTTATTGTCTAATTTGTTTTAAGAAATGGAAATTTGGTACAAAAGAACAAAGTTACAGTAAAGTAACTAGAAAATTGTACAGTTATATATATAACAGGTATTATTTTTGGTTACGATACTGTTTCTGTTTTCATGTGGGGAAAAAAAAAGAGAAAAAAAAAACTTAAACAAGATGCAAGATGTAAGTGGAATGTATTTCATTACTATACTAAGGGAAAGGAATTTTTATTTTGTAATTTGTAAGCCTTGTTATGATAGTGGAAGTGGATAAAGTTGGTTGTAGGACTGATTTAATATTTATTGTCTAATTTGTTTTAAGAAATGGAAATTTGGTACAAAAGAACAAAGTTACAGTAAAGTAACTAGAAAATTGTACAGTTATATATATAACAGGTATTATTTTTGGTTACGATACTGTTTCTGTTTTCATGTGGGGAAAAAAAAACTTAAACAAGATGCAAGATGTAAGTGGAATGTATTTCATTACTATACTAAGGGAAAGGAATTTTTATTTTGTAATTTGTAAGCCTTGTTATGATAGTAGAAGCGGATAAAGTTGGCTGTAGGACTGATTTAATATTTATTGTCTAATTTGTTTTAAGAAATGGAAATTTGGTACAAAAGAACAAAGTTACAGTAAAGTAACTAGAAAATTGTACAGTTATATATATAACAGGTATTATTTTTGGTTACGATACTGTTTCTGTTTTCATGTGGGGAAAAAAAAAGAGAAAAAAAAAACTTAAACAAGATGCAAGATGTAAGTGGAATGTATTTCATTACTATACTAAGGGAAAGGAATTTTTATTTTGTAATTTGTAAGCCTTGTTATGATAGTGGAAGTGGATAAAGTTGGTTGTAGGACTGATTTAATATTTATTGTCTAATTTGTTTTAAGAAATGGAAATTTGGTACAAAAGAACAAAGTTACAGTAAAGTAACTAGAAAATTGTACAGTTATATATATAACAGGTATTATTTTTGGTTACGATACTGTTTCTGTTTTCATGTGGGGAAAAAAAAAGAGAAAAAAAAAACTTAAACAAGATGCAAGATGTAAGTGGAATGTATTTCATTACTATACTAAGGGAAAGGAATTTTTATTTTGTAATTTGTAAGCCTTGTTATGATAGTGGAAGTGGATAAAGTTGGTTGTAGGACTGATTTAATATTTATTGTCTAATTTGTTTTAAGAAATGGAAATTTGGTACAAAAGAACAAAGTTACAGTAAAGTAACTAGAAAATTGTACAGTTATATATATAACAGGTATTATTTTTGGTTACGATACTGTTTCTGTTTTCATGTGGGGAAAAAAAAAGAGAAAAAAAAAACTTAAACAAGATGCAAGATGTAAGTGGAATGTATTTCATTACTATACTAAGGGAAAGGAATTTTTATTTTGTAATTTGTAAGCCTTGTTATGATAGTGGAAGCGGATAAAGTTGGTTGTAGGACTGATTTAATATTTATTGTCTAATTTGTTTTAAGAAATGGAAATTTGGTACAAAAGAACAAAGTTACAGTAAAGTAACTAGAAAATTATTCAGTTTTAAACTGTCGGATTGCAAGTGAAAGACACTAAGAGTTTGTTTTTTCTGTTTTGGAGTTATTTGCTTATCCAGACCAGTTCCTCCCAACAAAAATTAGATCGTTAAAAATAAAAAATTATAAAATACTTTGAAACAGTAATAAAGTTTAAATTGTTGAAGAAAAAAGTTTGTAATTCATAAAATGTGAATGTTTTTCTCCTCGTTTCATTAAATTTAGGGTTTTTGTGACTTACTGTGTTTCATTTGTAAGTCAACGATAAAGAAATCATACAGTAAAATAATCACTAAGTAAATATGAAACAAAGGAAATGGATAAAGTTAATTTTGTCTCCTTTCCTAATAACTAATAATTAATTTTTTATCATTTAGGTTTTACGAACACGTGCAAAAGGGATATTAGGGGTAAAAACCAGACGGAATATAATTTCATTCAGTGTTAAAATTTACATAAACGTTTTAATTATAGATTAGTTCAAAATTAATAAATTTTTAAGATTTAAATACTAAAAAAATGATGTGCTTATAATGGCTCTCCCTATTTTGGAATGCCACAATCATTTAGACTATTTATTTAATTCAATTTATTTATTTTAAAAAATGAAGTTAAATTAACTATATATTTCTGTTAGTGGAATAAAATAAATTAAGTTACTTAAGGATAAAATGTATTATTGTCTACATTTTTCTAGTAACAATTAGTTGAACTTTTTTTTATTTAACTAAGAATTAAAATTACTGTACATTTTATTAATGTTAACTGCTACTCCTAAATGGTTATAGGATGAAAAAAGATGTTTACTTAAATAATTATACTTTCACTCATGAGGTTTTTTAAACATTTCATGGAAAATAAAAATAAAAAATTTAAAAAAATTACATTTTTACCTATCCCATGTTTAGCATTAGACACGAACATCTCTTATTATCATTTAAATCTCTCTCATTTTTCATGTCATTTTTTATTTAAGAGAGAGTTTTATTAAAGATATACTCGCTATGTTACAACCTTTTACCCCAGTGCATTTAGGAACTATTTTCTATAAAACCTTGAAATTGGAAGAGTAAACACGAAGAAGATCACTTAATGAAATGACATTAATTGTTTACATTTAATGTCTATCTATTATAAATGAAAATTAAAACAGCAAAAGACAAAACCAGGTGGAGCCACTGCAAATCCATTCACGTAATGATTCCAAATATAAAATAAAATATATTAGACTCCATTTTCGAGTTTTTAATTTATGCCATTTCATTAAGTGATATATTTCATGCTTACTCACCAAATGTGAAGGCTTTATAGAAAGTAGTTTCTAAATGCATTGGGCTAGAAGATTGTAACATAGCGAGTATAAGTAATAGTCCTTAATAGCACCACCTCATAACCAGTAATTTATGCCATTTCATTAATTTATGCCCACCAATAATTTATGCCATTTCATTAAGTGATATATTTCATGCTTACTCATCAAATATGAACGTTTTGTAGAAAGTAGTTTCTAAATGCATTGGGCTAGAAGATTGTAACATAGCGAGTATAGGGAATTATCCAAACTAGGAATTGCTCTTAACCAAAAATAAAAGTAGAGCAATTTCACACACTAATATCTAACCTAAACATGCCTTCTCTATCTCTAAAATTTATTAATTCCGCACATTTTTCGTTTTAGTGAAGTGTTGTACGTCAAAATTGACCACTTTGTCTGATATCAGATGTAGGTGTACTACTGATCACCAATTTCATTGCAGTCACGGAAAGGTACAATAAAATACGCTAAAAGAGTTCACCTTCTTTTCCAGAGTGCTGGCGAGCTGCCACACATCATTTCCAGAGTTCTATTGGAGAGTTTTATTTCGTACCTTCAATTCCGGAATAATTTTTGACTTCACCTACTTGGTTGGAATTCGAAACGTTGTTTATCTTTTTTTTTTTTTTATCTTGTTTGTTTTTTCATTCCACTTCTGTATTTCAATATGTTTGGCAATGTTATTTTTAAATTGGTTTGTAAAAAATAGAAAATGTTTATTTTTCTCATTTCTATAAAATTACTCGGTTGTCTTCTGAAATATATTTTATACTGTCAACATACAAACATTTCCCTTTGTTTATTAATTATATTAATACTGGAAGATTCATAGAGTATATTAAGTTTGAGATAAGGATTTATTATTATTATTTTTTTTTTAATCGAAAAATACTCTGAAAAATTCTGAAATTCTTTTCACACACAAAAAAATAAAATATTTTTCTTCATCAATGGATGGTACTTCAAGCATCAGTGAGACAAATGTAAATTATACAACTAATCATTGATTTTGAAAAACGCCATCTATTGGTGAATAAATAACTATTTTTGCATTGTGAAGGGAAAAAAAAAGCGATTTTTTTCTGATCATTATCCTACTTTGAAATGTTCGTGAGAAACAATTTTTTAAACGTGTCGTTACTTTGGAATCACTCTCAATTCAAAATCTATTTTACAACATTAAAACCAGAACTTATATTCCAGAACATATGTATATAATGAAAGACTGCTTTAAAAATCATGCATCTACACAATCATATAATATTATTATTATTTATAACATGTTACTTATACAATTAATCATTGATTTTAAAAAGCGCCATCTATTGGTGAAAAAATAATATTTTTGCATTGTGAGGGGGAAAAAAGTGATTTTTTTCTGATCATTGTCCTTCCTTGAAATGTCAGTGAGAAGTAATTTTTTTAAACGTATCGTTACTTTGGAATCACTTTCGATTCAAAATCTATTTTACATCATTAAAACCTTTCTTGATTTTTGAAATTAAGAAATTAAAGGAAATAACTTTATATTATTACATTAGAACAGTGATTCTCAACCTTCTTTTTGTCGCGGCACACTTTTAACGATTTCAAAATTTGGCGGCACACAAAGAAAAAGATAAGTTTAAAAGTTGTTAGCTATCATGGGATAATCGCATCGAATGTTAATCCAAAATGAATTAATTGATTCCCCCCACCCCCTTCTGAATATTTTAAAATTAAATCTCGATTATTAGAAAGCGAAATTAGTTCTTCCTCTTCATTCAAAGTTAATTCAAATACAGAAGTATTCGTTATCACAAATGAATTACGAACCCAATCAAATTTTTTTTACAGTTAAATTTGGGAAAAAATCAATAATTCTCTCTTCTAATGTTGTCAAATGGTCAATAACAATTTTGCGTAGAAATCTAATCCGAAAGTGGCGAAGTGATCTTTGAAATTGCCCGCGGAATTCGTGGGAAACAAAGTCTCAACGGATGTGCTTTCCAAACATCAGACAACAAGACGCACACTCTCACACCTGCAGGGTGTTGTATGTAAAAAATTAGAGTAAAAAATAGGTCAAAAACGAGACACAGATGTAACGAAGCGGTGAAAAGCGGTTCATATATATATAAGTACTTTTCTTTAATTTAAACTTTACTCGTAATAAAAAAAAAGGCATTATAATTTTTACTATATACATTTCTAATATTTGGCGGCACACTTTAAGAATTTGGCGGCACACAAAAGTGCCGCGGCACAGTGGTTGAGAATCACTGCATTAGAATCTCGATTAACCGACCTAATTCGGACCAAAGGTAGGTCGGTTAAGCGAAAATTCCGGATAAAAAAAGAGTTGTAAAAAACAATAAAAATTAAATGATTTTCGTTTATTGAATACAGGACTTTTAATGTTTTTTTATGACATAATTGTTGGAAATGAGTTTTTGTTGCAATAATCTTGATAATCTTTGTTTCACTGCTCTATCCCGGAGTCTTTTTGAAGGCAATAGTTCAGTTTGATCTGCATCCGAAGGTTGCTCTAACCATGTCAGTTCTTTAGAAAAACAGTCAAAAGCCTCACCATTACTTATGTAACTTTAGAGCAAGGGAAAAGATTACGGTTTAAAAAGGAACAAATGATTTATTACTCATTTGGGAGATTTTTGATATCGACTAAATGATTGCCGGTTAACAGAGAGTTCAGGATAAAGGAGGGACGGTTAATCGAGGTTCTACTGTATATTTATTGTAAAACGGAGTATTGATACTTATAATCCAGAACGTATGTATATAATGTACAACTGCTTTAAAAATCATACATCTACACAATCATATAATATTATTATTATTTATATCTTACGATGACCTAGCTAATTTCCAAGAAAAATATTTATTAGTATTAAACGCTTTTTTAATTTGTTAAAACTCATTTCGTAGGTTAAAATATTTTTGAAACAAGAATTGTTACTCTTAAAATCATAACTACAATTTTGAATGGTGAACTTTTTCAAAACATTCTTCTAAAAACTAAACATTTCGAAAAAAAATGCAATTTTTTTTTTTTTTTTTTTTTTATTTTTTTTTTTTTTAAATAACTAGAAATGTTCTATAAAATGTAAAAACAAGAACTATGGAGACTTTATATTTCTTTATTTAAACATCTTTTCAGTCCTTTTCAGTCCTTATATTTTAAAGGCCTTTTCATGCATCAGATTTATCAATGAGTTAAGTAAAAAAAACAAACAAGTAATTTATCAATTAATTAGAATTATTATCTGGAGTAAATGTTTTTATCAATAAATTTTTATATTCAGACTCAATTTTTGTTATTGCACTAAAATATTGCTTACTCCCCAAAGAAGTCTTAAATTAAGAGATGCTAGAATAAAATGCTTTATATATTTAAACAAAATTATCAAAACATCATAAAACTAAACATACCATACATTTCTACTCGAGATACTTACACCAAAAAGCATATTTTTTTACGAAACTCGATATTTATCCAACATTAATATCATCAATTTCAACACTACGGTCTTCACTAAGAAATATATTTTTTATTCTTGATCACACTCATACACATCAAAGTGCATACCAATCATCAAACAGCATCACTCAATTGGCAATCTTCCACGCCTCCTACAGAAAGTCTCAAGTAATCCACGCCCTATTCTTTACAATAGAATAAGAACGAAGTTGAAAAGCCTCGAATCCAAGTCTTACTTATTGTCACCAGGACTCATCACTCCCTGCTATCGAGATTAAGGACTTTGATCACAAAGAAGTGGTCAACTATACCCCATAAACTGAGGGATTACGATGAAATGAATCGTAATCGCCTGCCGTCACTGTTGTTCGGAATTTACAGATTCTAGGAAGTATTTTGTTTGAGGAGCAACCGGAAGACTACGGAAGTACACGAGAAGTACGTCATAGAGCAATATCTGTTTCTGCTACAAAGAAGCTAAGAAAAAGGCGGGAATTGTATACGGCGGTTGTGTTGTTTTGACGAAACGTATCCATCTCATCCAGAACAATTTGGATACAATATATAAGTGAGTGAAATATTCAATTACATCTTGTTTATAATGCATTGAAACTGTCCCGTTCTGATTTTTAAAGTGCGTAGTCAATTTCGTTAGTTTGTACATTAACTGAAACTTCTATATTGAATTGGAACTGATTCACTTTAAATTTCTTCGTATCATAATTCTTTAATCTCACTCTCTAAACAGTTTTATAACAACTTTAAATAGTAATCTAACAGAATTTTAGGTCACTTAATACTTAAGTTTCAGAGTGTATATACAATTGATTGAAAAATAACTAGTTTGATATTTTACCATACATTTTCAAACAACCCATAATCAATGTGTATATTTTACTGCTCTCCACATTTTAAAAACACATTCCCTAAACTTATTCCCTGCTCTTACCTTAAAGTCAATGAAGGTTTTTTCAACCAGTAGTTTCTAGGTGTAGCCACATGGTTTGCTATCTTCGAATGCTAATTCATAAATCTCGCTCTCTGCACAGATTTATAGTAACCATACATATTTTTCAGTTGTATTTCAGCTTCAATCAATCGAGTAGGCAGTTGGAATGTAATTAGCGTCAATGATTTCTATGATTACCAACTCGCCCATGTATAGAACTAGAGAGGATACATTTTTTCTGGATGAGGTAAGAATGCTAAAGCTTCACAGTTGCTGGCTCATTCATAAATCGGTCTATTCATATTTAATGTGGAAATATTGTCAAGTGAATATGGTGCCAGTTCCTAGACGATAGAGTTTCGTACTATTAGCAAACCTATTTCTTGTGGGTTTTCAGTTGTTGTGTAATACAGTCAACTCGCGATAACCTGAAGTTCAAAGGACTGGCCAAATTCTTCGAGTTATTGGAATTCACTTGGATGTTTTTTTTATTTTCAAGGCATATTCTTGGGACCGAATGAAAACTTCGAAATAAACGAATATTCTACTTATCAGACTTCGATTTATAGTGAGTTGACTGTATGAACAGCGTTTTTGAATATCCCACCATGTTATAAATTTTGAATTGGGCACCATATTGAACTGGCCATGTTTAGGCCTTGACACCAACTTATCAAAATAGCACCAACCCTTCTACTTAAACTAAGAATTTACCCATTAATTGATTGCTTAAACCTATTTAATTAAATGGAAGGCTTGGGATTAATTAAAATTTGCAAATAAATTTATTGTTTAAGTTGTTAAGAAATGTCTAGTTATGTAAATAGTAGGTGGGTACTCTTCCTTTAGACGGGTATCGGATAAAAATCGCCAAATTGCAGCAATATCTCATTCAAACTTGTAACCTTCGAATCATTTATATATTTCCTATAACAAACAGTTATAGGGTTGCTATAACAAACAATGAATATATTCATTGTTTGTTATAGCAACCCTATAACATTTATGCATCATGTAAACATTTAAACTTGGTACCAACTGGTACCCGTCTAACGGAAGAGTACCCAGTAAGTGTTTGATTAAATTTTCTGTATTAATTTAAAAAAGAAGCTAATATTTTATAATTTAAACTACTAACTTTGTAAACAAAATCATGCCAATTTTCAAAAAGCTCCTATTGTATTGTAGCATTGAAAATAGATTTCCTTTTATTGTGGTAGAGCTGTAATATTAGTGTTTACCAAGTGATTTTGTTGATATTTAATTGTTTGTGAAATAAAAAATTTATATTGACAAAGTGGCAAAATATTTCATAATTTAAAACCACAATAATATATTCAATGCATGTATTTATATTGCAGACAATTTGGTTCACCATTGCAGTCCCCCTTATCTCCATTTTATTGCACCTTGTGTTTCTTAAGCTAGTTGGCAATTAAAGTGAGAAGAATTTCTGGTGCTCTACACAGAAGATCCTGTAAGTTATTTCAGATTCAATGTTAACTTAAAGCGTTGTATTTTTATCCACCAAAAAATTGCTCTTTACAAATGAATCGTTCATTTGGAAAAACAAGTCACTGCTGGCAACTTTAGAAAATCATGAGAAATTAATATTTCTGAATTGGATTTTAGTATTAATATTTAGTGATAAAAATAAGTTATGTAGTGGTACATTTTTTTTTTTCACTTAAATTTAAACAAAAGTGAATCCGAAATGGCAAAAAACACCGAGTCAAAAGTATGGCGAACCCAGAACAACAACTGAGGTGAAAATCAATCCTGCTCTAGTATTGAAAGTTGATGTTTAGATATGTTGAAGTGAACTGCCAAAACCATTAGGTTATGGTTGCGATGCATGCTATTGCAATTTAAGCATTTCGCTTTTGAACTCTGTTAAAAACAAACATCGCAGGAAAAAGTTAAACAAATTTGCAAGTTTAACAGCTAGAATTCTAAAGGAATAAAGTTGCAAGTATATATGGTTATATTTCTGTAACTACATATGTATATCTGTAGGGAATATATTTTACTGATTTATTCCATTTGAAACTTTATTGTTCAATGACAATAGACTTCAAAGCCTAAATACCTGTTTTTTCTTGGCCCCAAGCAAATAGAAATCAATCTAGATCAGAAGTAATTACTATCCACTTCCTACATAATGTATTAAATTGCTTAAATGAAATGCTTTGACTATTACCGGTTTGCAAAATTATAATTTCCAAAAAAATATAGAAAGAGTGTTGCGCAAGGGTAGTACAGTTGCATTTATGTGTCCTATCCAGGGCACTTTAGAACACAGGGTTAACCTGTTAAAATAATTTATTGTAAAATAATTTATGTTAAATTAAAATTTTACATTATATTGCTATGTGTTTATCATCTAGAAGTGAAAGAAATTTGTGAAATATTGTTTTTGATAAGTTTGGATTTTGCTGCACCAATTAAAAGTGACTTGTAATCCAGTAGATGGAATCCAAAATTATTGTAAATAACCAGGTTACCAATTTTCTGTACATTTTGCATTCGTGTAAGATTTTACATTGGAAAGTTATATTTTATTCGAATTCAATTATTTTTCAGGGGTTCAAAAATTGAAAGATTTATGTGTATGAAAGAATAAACTTTAAAATTACATCTAAATTCTAATAAAAAAATATCTATAAAAGTATTGTTACAATGATTTATATTTCCTAAGCACTCATGTAGAATAATAAATGAAGTGTAATTATTTCACTAAAATATGTTTATTTTGCATTCGAAGTGTGTGTTAAGAACTTATTTTAGTGCAATAGTTTTATTCATATTTTTGGAATGTAATTTATTTTACTTATTTTTATGCTAAGCATTTGACTCATTGAATGCATTGAAGCTGTTTACTTTAGCTAAAAAACAATTATTTTTACAGAACTTGAAATCAATTCCAGCTTTCAATGTGCAACAGTGTGTAAAGAAAAAGTGCATATGATCAGGTATACATATATTTTTTCTCCTAAATCGTAGATTTCTCAGCTCTTTTATATTATGTTATTTATGGTATTGTTTTAGTTTGACTCTAATTATTTTACTTGACCTCTTTACTGAAAATTAAAGAATCATCATAAAACGTTTGAAATGAACTATAATAAAATGTCCAACAAGTAAAACCATATTTTTGACGTAAAGAAATATATTCTTATTTGTCAATAGCAAAATAAACGCATTATTTTTTCCTTTAAAATCTCTTAATATGTTCTAATCATTGTAAAAATTTCAGTAAACAAAAGTATTTTATTTTTAAATAAAAGAATTTAAAATAGTTTTTTTTTGGGGGGGGGGGATTTTATTTATATCCTTCACATCCCGAGTGTTAGTCTTACTTTGGGATTTTACTACAACTTTACATTTTTAAAGATAGTTACATTCTGTTAGAATCAGGTTTTTTAATGTGTGTCCAAACTAAAGTTACATAGAATAATCTGAAGTTGCAGTTAATGACATTTAATCAGTTTTTGTCAAACATAATACAGATCAGTGGAAACACTAATTTCAGTACATTGAATGTAGTTTAAAAAAAAAAAAAAAAAAATGGGAAACTTAATCAAATTATATTCACCTGTTTGTCAACATAGTATAATTGTTTAAAGTTTTGACTTTTTTTTTTAAGCCATTCTATGTTTATTGTATACTGTGTTTCATAGTAACTTAATGTGAGAATTTTAATAATTTCTTTCAGATTCTGTGCTAGAACTTCAAATAGACTGCTGTGGCTGACGATACTATTTGACATGTTTGAATGATTTACAATATCTGTTAAATTTTTAATTGTATTAATTAATAGTGAATTATTTTATGATGATACCAATCTTTGTGTTGTTAGTAAATAAAGCATTCATTTTATTCATGTTTTTTATTGAAATAAATGGACTTTACTAAAAGTTATTATAGTTCTGTAATTGTATTCGTTGATTGATTTTTAGATCAGCTTCTTTTATGCTGAAAGTTCTAAATTTAAATTTTTGATTCTTGATTTTTTTCAGAGATGCTGCAGTTCAGCGGAAAATCTAATTTCAGTTCTTTAGAACAAAATTTTAGTTTTTTTTTAATGTAATAAGAAAATTAGGTTTAATTAGATTAACCTGTTTGCCTATATAATTTAATTGTTTAAAGTTGTTTGACTTCTGGCATTTTCTTTAAAAAAATGAGTTTTTTTACAGGTTTTCATTGCTTTTATGTAAGTTCTGTTTTTTTTATTGGGGGGTGGGGTGGCAGCTGTTCCATGTCTTTTTGTGGGAACAAAATTGATTGTATCACCTTTTTTAACACAAGGTTTGTGTATTATTCAAAAAAAAATTTCAAGTAATACATTAATTTTGTCTTGCTATTCATTATATTGATCGTGCAATTCAATTTTTAAACTGTAATAATTCATAAATTTAAATTATTTCTTACAATGACAGCAAATTTAATTAACTGATTTCCTTTAACTTGTACAAATGCATAGAAGTAGTAGTATGTATGTAGTGAGAAAAATGTGCAGGTTTTTTTTTTATGTAACTATGTAACTTTTTTATCTAAAGTAAATACAGTTTTTATAAATCCGTTATATATATGTATTTTTCAAAAGGTTGGCTTAATTCAGTGTTACTTTGTTCTTTTGTAAAAATTACAAGAATTCTGAAATATACATTAACAGGAATTTTCAGGAGAAAACTGGTATTAAAGCCTACAGTTAGCTTTCATAAATTAGAGGTTTACATCCAGGTTTTTAGAAACCTGTTTGTTTACACTTATGATCCTTTTTTAGAAAGTAATTTTATCCAATTAAATGTCCCAAAATTCAACTACCATTAAAGTCAATCATTGTAAAAGGAGAATTTTTTGCAGAAGAATAAAAATGTGCATTTTAAAACGCAATTTAGATTTGGGACCTTTTAAATAAGGATATACTTTATATGATGTTATTAATTAAAAAATATGATGACTATATGGTGGTTTTACATAGTGGCTAACACAATATTTGTTTCAATTGCTTGCCACTGGTTCAACCTGAAAATATGGATACCCCCATGGATTTTGCAGAATACTCGGCTAACAAATGCGGGGCTTTCACTGATCCAGTAAATCTCGCAACAGCAGAAGGCTGTGTAGATCTCACTCAAAAAGACCACCAACCAATACCTAATTAAAGTAGGTGCAGCACTGCACAATTAGCTTAGCTCTTGTGCCATACAAACTCAAACTCACTGAATTAAAAACTTTCCCTACAGTAAAGTTTTTTTTTATGTTATTTGTACCAAAATAAATGGAAAGCTGCTATTCTAAATTTAATAATTTGTGTTCATATAATTTTAATTGGTTAAAATTTACTTCCTTTTAATTTTGTAAAAATGTTAGATATATTATTGAAATTAATTTCATGTTCAAATGCATTTATAGTAAATTCTCGATAATGTTTCCCTCACAGGTTTTATTCTGTGAATTTTTAATATTGTAAATTTCAAGAAGGAAGGCACATTCGTGACGATGCATATTGTGAACTTCAGTACCTTTGGTCAGTGGCAAAATAATGTATGTTTGAGCCCCACCGCCAAAAAATGCCCCCCCCCCCCTTTTATTTTTCAAAAATTGTTATGAAGTATAAGAATTAAATTTTTTTTTCTATGGGGTTGTAAGTGAAACAATGTGAAATTGAGTCTCCCAAAATATCAAGCATCCCTTTTTCACTTTACGAGCACACATAAAAATTTGGGGTGTGGAACGTCTCGCAACTTTCAATTACTCTAGAAAATTCGTCATTGCAATAAAATTTATAGTGTTGTATACCATTTTCATATATTTACTCATTTTAATAAAAATGGCCAGTTTGCCGATACTTTTGGTAATAATTTTTACAATGGCAAATAAATATCAGCCATGATGGAGAAATTTCAATGTTTATTCGATAGACATTACATTGTCCTTATGCATACCTGCCAACTTGTACGAATCATCCGTACAATGTACGGATTTTTACTATTTTGTACGGGTGTACGAACAGCTAAAAAAATCGCACGGATTCACGGTACTTTTCGTTTTTTCCCTAAAACCGTTTTTTTTTTTTTTTCCCCCCAAGTCACCAACGAAATCGAAACGATTTTCCAAAGCTGCCGCGTCAGTCAAAATATTTATTCACACTCCAAGATTACGCATATGCGTTCAGCACTAAAGCGCGTTGGCGAGTATGCATTGTTTTCTTTTCTGTTGCCGACTAGATTTGGCAAACCAAACCACTGCTTCGATTTTTCTGGCTTTACAGGTTAATAAAGAAGTAGAAAACCGAAAGTGCTTTAGTTTTTTAATTTTACCTTCTTTTGGACTGGACTCCAAAACGTAAATAATAGTACTGGACTTGCGCGTAAATAATAGCACTAAACACGGCGCCGGGGATGCACTGTTTTTATTTGTGTTGCCAACGGGACCTGGCGAACCAAACAACTATTGCTTTGCCTCAGACTTAAGGGATTAACAAAGAATCTGAAAACCAAAAATGCTTTAGATTTTGGTTCTTCCTTCTGTTTGGACCGTACAATAATGTTGCGCGTATATAATAAAAGCACTAAATCGCGACGCCGCCGTTTTCAATTGTTTTGGCGGCACTCACCGAACGACTGTTTCGTTTTCTCGGACTTTAGAGATTAAAGCACTTTCGGTTTTCAGCTTCTTTGTTAGTCTTAATTATTTATTTTAAAATGTCCACATTAAACAATCCTGGTGTAAGATTCCAGAAAATATCGAGTTTTTTTTGGAGTTTACTTCAAACCAAGCTGTTTACTTCTAATCCTCAGAAATTCAAACAAAGAAACAAATTTTGCATTCTGCCTATATGCACCTGATATTAAGATTTCTCATGGAGGATTTACTGATGTCGAAGTTCATATCAATTCTAAAAAGCACAGTGACAACATCAAATGTAATAATAAGAATTCGAAAGCCTGCATAATTGATATTTGTGAGTGTGATTAAACACTTTGAATACCACCAACTCATTGTATGTTTCACTAGAGTTTTTGTGTCATAAAGCATGTTTTATTTAGGTGTAATGTAGACTAAATCTGAAACCTCATCAGAGATTTCACCGTAAAGTTTAAATTTGATTTATTTTTAAATCCAAGTTAGTTTTTTATTTTATAATTTCCATTTTGTGCTAAAATGTAACAAATTGTTATATTTGAGAGCAATTTAATATTATGGAATTTTATTTTTTGCATTTGTAATAGAATTACTATTATTTCTATATTACATTCATAAATATTGTCGCTATTTGACTTTCCATGAGTCATAGAAATGCAAATATTTGTTCCGTAAAAATTGTACTAATTTGAAATTGCCAATGTTGGCAGGTATGCTTATGCGTGAAACAGAAAAAAAGTCAATCGTTGATGGATGATGCTCAAGAGCAGAGAGCTCTGTATTAAAGGCACTCGTTTTCAACTTTTTATCGCATTTCAACTGAAATTTCTCGATTAGAACACCTTAATAAGCATTGGCACAAAGATTTTAATCAAAATTGTTAAAACCGTTTTTGAGCAATTATGGAAAAACATGATATTTTATGATTTCAATCTTATGCGCATGTACAATTTTTGATGAAAACCTTAATGGTAGATCCCATGGCCACCACCAACCTGCACTCCAAATTTGAACATCGGGAGTTATGCTGACCACGTACACAAAAACATACATTTCTTCTAGGCCACTTTTTTGAAATCTATGTTCCAAAAGATGGAGAAATGCGGGGAAAAAAATCATTTTTTTTTCACCTAATGCCATACTTTCATTACCCGATATACACATGAATACTTGAAAGTAAAAACTAGCAGGATAGCCATCGCATACTGAAAACTTTTTTCAAGATATCTGCAGTTGCTTACTCTTCATTGCGAAATTTCTATCATCCGATAAAACCTCCATTGACTTTGTTTGCAATTAACTGTTGTCAGAGAATTTAAGGAATTTCAATTTATAAGAAATTTCATTTGCTCATCATATTTCCAAAAGGGATAGCTGGGGAGTTTTTTTTTTTTTTATTCATCACATTTTAAAGTATATTTTTACAATTTTTATTGAAATAACAAATTGTGAAATATAATTTGGACATTTTAGTTAATATCCTTTTTTTTTTTTAAATTCTTATTGTAGTATATAGTTTTATGCATGGACTCTTAAGTTTATTTCCAAGGTGGTGCAGATCACAATTGAAGGATGTGCAAGGCTGCTAGTTTTTTATCCAAACCTTAATTTTAACAATTACTTGAATTTAAATTAACCTCCCTGTCAGCTTCTTTAAGTGTTGTGAGCGTATATCACTTTACACTTGTTATAATTCACTGCATTTTTAAAAAAAAAAATTGTATAGTCCAATTTGTGCAGTCGATAGGAATATAAAATAGTATTTTTGCAATTTTAAGAGAATATAGAATTGTTTTACAGATAATTAGCAGTTTGCTAATTTTCGTGGAGTCTAAATAAATATCACATTCTATTTGTTTATGATTAAAATACGCACAATATAATTTTGAAAACAAAATAAATCGAGACTTAGAACCAGTGGCGAATCCAGGATTTTCCTGGGGGGGGGGGGGGGGGGGGGCGCAACAATTTGCTGTGCCCTAGTCAGGACGAAATTAAATATTTAAAAAAAGTTTGAAAAAAAAAATCAAAATCTAAGCAGTGTTCAAAAAATATGTTTCAAGATCATCCATATATCCATTGATTGACCCCCCTCCTCATTCGTCACATCTCCGACTTGATAGCTTAGCGTAGGGTGGTTAACACTGTCCTTTTGTTTTTTCATTTACTATTTTATTTAGTAAAAAAATTGTATTAAAAATGTACCGTACATATTGAACATTTTAGCGAGCTACTTTTCCGGAGGTATCGATTATACTGAAGCAATTCCAAAATGAAAGCGGGAACGTGCTACTTTTATTTGTGACTAACTAACTACGTATAAACCTTACATTATACTTACATCAAACTGGGAAATCAGTAATTGTACATCAAAATTTAACATTCATAAAATATTTATGCAGTGAGCTTAATAAGTAAAAATACGTAGTTTTACTGGATAATTCATAGCTACTCGAGTAATCTAAAGTATGTAGGGAAAAATTGTTTTCCAAAGAGAATGTTTTACTAATAATTATAAGCAATATTTTTAATAAGGCAATAGAAACAAATACAATTTAATTATTGATAAGTTATTACAAAATAAATTCCAGTTTCGAAGTCTCTATTGCCAATAGTAGTATATACTTACACATAAAAAAAAGTATAATGATAAAATTAAATGAAAAAGTCCAATGATAAAATTTGACATTATATAATATCGTAAAACAAGGCCCCCCCCCCCCGAAATAATCACTGAAAAAAAAGTAGATCTTCCTGCTTCCCGTGGGCACCCACCGAGTACTGCTACTTTACACAGATAATACTTTTTACAAAACTGTTTGAAAGTCTATTTCTTGTAAAAACTTGGCATACCTTTCCACTGTGGTGTTGCAAGGGAGGATTTTTAATTTGATGGCGACAAACATGGCGCTTGTTTAGAAGCCCGAGCTAGAACTGGACGAGTTCTTATGCAGTTTATAAACAACCTTTCTCTTCCTTTCTATCAAAACTTTAAAGTTTAGCCAATTACCATCATGTCCAGCTGAATGAAGGTGACAATTTCCGAGGAGGGAGGGTAACCCAAATAGTCAGTTATTGCCCCCCCCCCCCCCTGTTTGGCGTTGAAAATTACGCATGTGAGAGTAAAAATCTTTTCCTCCCAGCCAACAGAAAAAGGTATCTTTGGTCCTGAAGGACGGGAAGAATATTTATTGACAATTCGATCCCAGAATACTTTTAACAGAAAGAGATGTGTTTTGAAGTGTATTGAAATGTCTTAAAGACCAAGGGGGTGGAGGTTTGAATGCTTGAACAATCTTTCAACGTCCGTTTGAATGAGAAGTTAGAATTAAGGCTTTAAAAAGAACCTCTTGATCCAAAAATAAGCTTTTCCCCTCCCCCCCCGGAAATTAGATGAAGGTCGAAATATGTTTGTTGTGTGAACTTATTTAAAAAGATATATATATATATATATATATATATATATATATATATATATATATATATATATATATATATACTCAAGCTAAGGGAGGGGCGCGCGCCCCCTGGCTGGATCCGCCACTGCATAGAACAACACCATCAGTTTAATTTAAAGACGTGTTCTTTAGATTTTCAATAGATTTAAAAAATTTTAGATTTTCCATGATTTAAATTATCAAGTCTTTTTTCTTTCAATTACCCATATATATACATATGGAGTATTGAAAGTATAGCATTCGGTAAAAAAAAATTACGATTTTTTTTGTTTTTGCATTTTTCCAAGTTTTGGAATTTCCTGATTTCAAAAAAGTGATCGAGAAATATTGTCTGTCTCTGTGGTCAGCATAACTCCCGAATAAATTGACCAACGATGTTTAAATTTGGTGTATTGATTGGTGGCGGCCATGTGACCTAACTTTAAGGTTTTCGTCAAAATCGCGCATGCTCATAAGGTAGCTGCCATTGAAAGAAACATGCTTTTCAATGATTGCTAAAAATAGGCTCTAACAATTTTGATCGAAATCGCTGTGGTAATGCCTCTTATGGGGTTCTAAACATCCCGCATCTCTGAAATTGCAGTAAAAATGCTTTAATGGCGTAAAAAGTTGAAAAAAGAGTTCTCTTTCTTTGAGCATAGCTCATAAACGACCGTTTTTTCTCTTCTCCTCAGTTCCACTTATAAGAAAGGATAATTTAAGAATTATCAAAAAGTATATAGCCATAATCATCATTTTGGCGGAAGTTTTCCTTTTTAGAGACCCAGATAAGAATTATTACAAAAAATATCACCAAACTGACTATTTTTTCTAAATGAATGCTGAAAATATACAAACGGTAAATAACACAAATTCACGTCAGTATTATAGTGTAACTGAAAGTTGTGCGATGTTTCACACCCCTAGTTTACTTTGTAATTTGTTGATTTATCTTTTTTGCCAATTTATAACAGAGTGGCCTATTTATCTCCTTTACAATAAGATATGACGTCAAATAAGACAATTTAATTATTTTTGCCTTTCCCTTTTTCATATTTCATGTGTCTCGGAACATCTCAACTCCACTAATGGCATTCTTTTGCTTTGTTGTTATGGATAGTACTATTCTCTTATATGACGTACTTCTCGTGTACTTCCGTAGTTTTCCGGTTGCTCCTTTTCTTCCTAGAATGTAGCGCGTCCCTGTTGTTCGGCGGAAAGGGTTTTTAGGAGCCAAAGTCAGACTTTGGCGGAGTTTTGTTGTTCGGAGGTATTTCTGAAGAATGGTAGAGAAGGAAATATATGTAATATGTTTATATTTACTTTTTATGATTTGGGAATCGATTCGGTTTCTTATAGGCCTTTTATTATTTGCATTATATATGTATATATATATAATTTATTTATTTTGAAGATTTTTACTTTCAATTACCCAGTGGGGTAATGAAAGTATAGCATTTCGTAAAAAAATATCGATTTTTTTTGCATTCCTCTACTTTTTGGAAAATCCTGATTTCAAAAAAAGTGATCTAAAAGAACTATCTGTGTGTACGTGGTCAGCATAACTCCAGAACAAATTGACCTACGTTGTTCAAAATTTGTATGTGGGTTAGTGGTGGCCATGGGACCTACCATTAAGGTTTTCGTCAAAATTGCGCATGCGGATAAGGTTGAAAGAAAAAATCATAAAAAAGCATGTTTTTTAGCAATTCCTAAAACAACGGCTCTAACGATTTTGATTAAAATCTCTCTGCTAATGCTTATTAAGGTAGTGCCTACCAAACGGTATAGTGGTTAGCGTGCTAGCTTCTAGACCGCGAGGTTGAGGGTACGAGTCCCGTGTAAGGCATGGGTGTTTGTAAGTGTATGTTGGCTTGTCAAATGAAGAATGTTTCGGCGCATTATGACCCTCGTGTTGCTGACGGTGCCAGATAATCTGAAAAAGAACCAACAACCAACTTATTAAGGTAGTCTAAACTTTACCATCCCCGAAATTCCCGTAGAAATGCGATAAAAGCGCAAAAAGTTGAAAAACGAGAGCCTTTAACACAGAGATCTCTGACCTTGAGCATCGCTCATCAACGATTGATCTTTTTTCTTTTTCACGCATTAGAAAAGACAATGTAATTTCTATCGAATAACATCCCCAATTTTACCATTTTGGCCGGTTTCACCCCCCCCCCCCATGTTAAAATTATTGCCAAAAATTACGCCTAACTGTTCATTTTTATTTAACCCTTTGCACTCCAGTGGCGCCTCTCAGGCTCCACACGATTGGATGCCAAACCACGAAAGGACCATTAGGTGAGATGTGGAAATTCGATGCAAGGTCAATGACTGTGTTTAGTTTCTATGAAGCCGAACCTAAAATGTCTCGAGTTGCTGATTCCTCCGAGCGAAAAAGGCCTGGAATGCAAAGGGTTAAACGAATGAAAAATATGCAAATGGTAAATAACACTCCTTATCAAATTTTAATGCAGAGATCAATAAAAAAAAGTTGTGCCATGTTCCACACCCCTAGTTTTTTCAATTTTCAAATGAAAGATATTTTGTGTAGAGGACCTGAAAAGGAAAGTCTGGAAAGGGCTTTCAGGAAAAAAAATTCTTCCTGATTGTCATAAATTGTTTAATCTGATAGTGAAAAAAAAGATATGAAGATTCATAAAAAGATTTCTACGCAATCTACGACTTAATGATTAACCCATCAAATAAGGAATGGAGAAAAATCATGTCAATTAGTGCAAATTCTTATTTTTTTTTTTTTTTTATATATTTTTAAATTAAATAAAAACGGGAAAATTGTTCAGAACTCATTGTTCTGGGTATGCTGACAGTGAATTTGGCCATAACATGGCAAATCTGTAACTTGAAAATGAAAATGAATTATAGTATGAATAAAGCGAATGTAATATGCTAGCAAAAAATCGTTCTAAAAGTACAATTTTGTGTTACGAAATATTTAATAATAAAACCTTATAAGAAACCACGCGGAAAAATATTTTTTTCATCTTAGGACTGTTTCAAGGATTCCTAAAATTAAATTTTCAAAAACAAAATTAATGAAGTTCGCATACATACTGTTACGAATTTTTGTGTATATTTCGTAGTGTTAATTTTGTAAATAAGAAAATTTATGTACATTGTGCATAAGGCAGTGCAATAGTTCGTCTTTAGTTTGCTTCCCCGCAATGTGTGTCTTAATGCTTGATAACGAGTTTTACAGAGGTAACGCTGGGAAGCGAGTTTTACAAGGAGCAGGGCATTTAACGTTATGGTAATGGTAATCTCGTTGGCGACGGTTTTGGTGACTAATTTTTGTCGCCAAATATGGTGACATTTTTGGTCCCATGTACATGTATAGGACTTTTCGACTACGATCTGGAAAGTTCTCTAAATATCTACCTCTAGAAGTTTCAAGAATGTTCGCCTCTCCTATATAAGACCGGCCGTGAGTCGAGTTGGTTAGTTAGTCAGTAGTTGACGGAGTTGAGTCACTGAGTTAGTTGAGTCCGTTTGTCAGTTGAGTTACTGACTGAGTCCGTTAGTTGACTGGAGTTACTGAGCTGTCTCTCAGCGAGCATTCAGAGAGTTCCGAAAACGAACTGTATTGCATTGTCTTTTGCGAAGATTTAGCAGTTGCGTTGTAAAGTTTTTAACTGCTGTTTTGTGCTCTATTGTTGTGTATAGAGCTGTATTGTGTCTACTAGAACGAGAAGTTCTGGAGTTTTAAAGGAATCTGTGAAGAGTTGTATTGGAATAAATTTCTGCATGGGGGGGTTTTGATCTGCTTTGGCTTCAAATCTTTTGAACCCATCCACGCAACAATACAAACAGTAAATCGTTACTTTAAATTACACACAGAAAAGATATCTGACCTTACAGTTAAAAAGTGCGGCCATTAAAAGCATTAAAACAATAATTAAATGTAATAAGAACTTAACGTTAAATTGAAATCGAAACTAGAAAATGGAAACCGAAACTAAAATTATCTGTTTCTATAAATTAAAAGTAATATATTTCTAATTGGATTACGACATAAAGTAATATATCAAACAATTCATCGTAGTATATTCAGTGTCTAACAAATATATGTCTTCATTTTCTAAATGGGTCTCTTCAGAACTAAGTTAGACAAATATTTAATTAAAATTAAGTTTATCGAATAAATTGAAAACAAAATTTTTTCGATTGAAACTTGGTTATCAGAATAACTAAAAACTGAAGCTTCCAGTTTGACTTAAAAGTGAATTAACATAAATTTTAAAAAATTTAAATAATCTGATAAAAAACAACAACAATATAGTAACACAATTTAATGCCTTTATATGCCACGTAAATACAAATTCACCAGTTCAATTATTACAGTTAAGAGTGTTCTTTTTATAACAATTCTATTTATAAATATAACAATTCTATTCATATAAATTCTATTTATAAATATAACAATTCTGTTCTTATAAATTCTATTTATAAATATAACAATTCTGTTTTTATAAATTCTATTTATAAATAAAACAATTCAATTCATGTTCATTCTATTTATTATTATAATAATTCTACTCTTAAAAATTCTATTTATAACAGTTCCATTTGTTAAGAATTCTATTTGTATAATTTCTTTTTACAGAATTTACAGGTTTTCACTCATAAGAAAAATTCAGGATAATAAGTTGTTTTCTATAAAATATACAATATCTTTAATCAAATAATTTAATTTCAAAACGAATTAACAAAAGTTTTAAAAAATTAAAATAAATTAAAAATAAACTAACAAAATTTAACCTCTTTCTATGCCACGTAAATACAATTTCCCCAGTTCAATTACAGTTAAAAGTGTTCTTTTTATAATAATTATATTTATTAGTATAACAATCCGATTCATAGCAATTCTATTCATAACAATTCTATTTATTAAGATAAAACAATTATATTCGTAACAATACAATTTATGAATGTAATAATTCTATTCATAACCATTCTATTTATTAATATAAAATTTTTATTCCTAACAGTAATATTTATTATTATTACAATTCTATTTATTAATACTACAACTCTATTTATCAATATAACAATTTTATTCATAACAATTATATTTATTATTATTACAATTCCATTTATTAATACTACAATTATATTTATTATTACAAATCTATTCAGAACAATTCTATTTATAACGATTAGATTTTTTAAGAATTATATTTGTATGATTTATATAATTTACTGGATTTTTTCATGTATATATATAACATAAATCTCTGGATAGTTGTTTTCTTCAAAACAGACGATATTTTCGATCAAATATAGTAAGTTTTGTTTCCTAATGTATAGTGAGTTGCAAAAGTTGACCGTAAATATCGTTTCTCGGTAAATGCTTAATTGTTGTAAGGCAAGCGTTTTACAGGCGCAACGGGTACTTTTACGGGGACATGTGTAATTGAATAATCCGGTATCTCGTTGTGATAGCATAGAATAAAGATCTGAACAAAGCCTTTTCTATGATATACTGATTATATTATCGTATTTATGTTTTCTAACGATGCTGAGTGGATATAAATTTGAAATAAAATGTCTGGGATTACGACCACTTGTATATTTTAATGATAGTTTTAACTTTTTTTTGTTTTGTTAAATAATTTCGTATAAACTAATTGATTGAGAAAAAGAGGAAAATGGCCAAAATAACTTTACTGACTATATTATGATCAAAAATAGGTGTTTTACAAAATTTCACTTTTCAATTTGAAAATTTACAATGAAAACAAACACTGAATATAACAGGGTTTTTTTTTTTTTTTTTTTTTTTTTTTTTAACTTTACCAAACAATCAGAATTTTAATTCGAAATAAGTGTGGTCACTCAGTCCCCATGTCTTTTATTTATTGAAAATTACTACATCACCTAAACTTGCTGAAAGTATTAATTATTTTAAAGCAAGCTTTTAAACTTATATTCATTGTAAATTTCTAATATTTTGATGTAATTATATTGATGCAACAGTTATATATTTTAAACATGAAAGTAGGCTACAGTAGCTACCATTAGTTTTTTAATTTAATAATAAATAAACAAATAAACTCGAGTATGACAAAAAATACATCGCCTTAATTTAATAAATAATAGCTTGCCTAAATAATAAGTACAGAGTCAGGAATCATTATTGATTCGTTATTCCATATAATCCATTCTCAAAATTGATCATTAGAGAAAGAACGATCTGAAACTTCGCAATCCTCACTTTTACACTCAGTTGTACAAAAGAAAAAATAATAATAACCCCCCGTAACTAAGGAAATAAAACAATTTCAGAAAGTAACTTTTCCCAGCAACCAACTCGTCACACCTTCCAAGTTAACTGACAGTAAAAATCCCCACAATATTGAACAGTCATCAAAGTCGGTCCTAGGCATTTTTCAATACGCCGAAACAGCACGCGCCATTCTATTGCGCCCTCCGACCGACTTCAAGAGTCATTAGTGGACACACACCTTTGCAAACTTCTCATTAATATTTCATTCCCCCCCCAAGTGGCACTCATATCTGAAGAAAGCGCGGGAATTTCGGCTCCTAATTAAATTGAGAGCTTTGCTGACAATTATATTTCCATTCGATCATGAAAGGAATTGGGAAGTTTTAGGATGGTCTTATTCAATTTAACTTGGGAAGAGCGATGCGTTTAAATTAGTGCCATGTTTTAGTCGTTTCTTTTTTTCTTTTTTTTAAGTTATATAAAAAAAAAAAGGATTATTATTTTTTTTAAAGTCGAACTTGATCAAAAACTGGTGTCTATGTGGACCTTACATCTGAAGCCGACCAAACGGTATAGTGTTTAGCGTGCTAGCTTCTAGACCACGAGGTTGCGGGTTCGAGTCCCGTGTTTGTAAATGTATGTTGGCTTGTCTAATGACGAATGTTTTCGGCGCATTATAGCCCTCGTGTTGCTGACGGTGCCAGATAATCTGAATACAACCAACAACTGAAGCCGTCCAAACGATATAGTGGTTAGCGTGCTAGCTTCTAGACAGCGAGGTTGCGGGTTCGAGTCCCGTGTTAGGCATGGGTGTTGGTAAATGTATGTTGGCTTGTCTAATGACGAATGTTTCGGCGCATTATAGCCCTCGTGTTGCTGACGGTGCCAGGCCGATCAAACGGTATAGTGGTTAGCGTGCTAGCTTCTAGACCACGAGGTTGCGGGTTCGAGTCCCGTGTTAGGCATGGATGTTCGTAAATGTATCTTGGTTTGTCTAATGACGAATGTTTCGGCGCATTATAGCCCTCGTGTTGCTGACGATGCCAGGCCAACCAAACGGTATAGTGGTTAGCGTGCTAGCTTCTAGTTCTGGACCGCGAGGTTGCGGGTTCGAGTCCCGTGTTAGGCATGGGTGTTTGTAAATGTATGTTGTCTTGTCTAATGACGAATGTTTCCGCGCATTATAGCCCTCGTGTTGCTGACGATGCCAGGCCAACCAAAAGGTATAGTGGTTAGCGTGCTAGCTTCTAGTTCTGGACCGCGAGGTTGCGGGTTCGAGTCCCGTGTTAGGCATGGGTGTTTGTAAATGTATGTTGGCTTGTCTAATGACGAATGTTTCGGCGCATTATAGCCCTCGTGTTGCTGACGGTGCCAGGCCGATCAAACGGTATAGTGGTTAGCGTGCTAGCTTCTAGACCACGAGGTTGCGGGTTCGAGTCCCGTGTTAGGCATGGATGTTCGTAAATGTATCTTGGTTTGTCTAATGACGAATGTTTCCGCGCATTATAGCCCTCATGTTGCTGACGATGCCAGGCCAACCAAACGGTATAGTGGTTAGCGTGCTAGCTTCTAGACCACGAGGTTGCGGGTTCGAGTCCCGTGTTAGGCATGGGTGTTTGTAAATGTATGTTGGCTTGTCTAATGACGAATGTTTCGGCGCATTATAGGCCACGTGTTGTTGACGGTGCCAGATAATCTGAGAACAACCAACCAACCTTACATCTGAGTTTTGGAAGCCACTTCCCGTCATCTAATAATCCCGTCACTTGGCAGATATGCTCGTACTGTGGCTCAAGTACTGGGCATCTACTCACATTTCAATGAATACTCAATGAAATTTAAAAGCTTTTTAAATTTAAAAATTCGAATTGGCTGCGATGAATTGGCACATATAAGCTTCTAGACCACGAGGTTGCGGGTTCGAGTCCCGTGTTAGCCCATACGCATTGAACTTTTATGTGCAATGCGTATGGGCTATTTTATTTTTGTGGTTGAACCAACAAAAAAAAAATTATTTCGTTTTGTTATTTTTTTCTTTTTTTTCTTTCTTCTTTATATATAGAAACAAAATTCCTGACTGATTCTCTCATGACTGACCAAAAAAATCCCCATAATATTTGAACAGTCATCAAAGTCAGTCCCAAGCTTTGGCATTTTTCAATACTAGTTGACGACACTGGCCAATGGACAACAATGAAGTTGTATCTTGAATGAAAATGCTGAAATATTTAGGAATTCAATGAGCTAAACACGAATATGACAATAAAAATGAGATATTGTTTCTAGTTTCTTGTTTATGTAGAAATATGACTTTCTCATTACTAAATATAGTTCTTTCCATGATGCTAGTTGGCATAGGCATTCTTTAGAGAATAAATTTAAGGTATACGTATAGGTTTCAACATTTTTTTTAAATTTTCAATATAAAAATTAGACCTTTGCACCTTGAAAAGTACATTATTTGTTAAACTGTTACCAATATATATATATATATATATATATATATATATATATATATATATATATATATATATATATATATTTTTTAAATTTCTACAATTTTAATAATTAATTAAAATTTAATCAACTAATTAGGCTAATTTCGAACGGTAATGACAAAAATTCTAATTCACCCATAGATACAATTTTGGTGTTCAATAATGTGGAATACCCTGTTCTATGTTTTGACCCTATTAACAGAATTTTACAGTGTGTATATTTTGTGATATCTTGCTTTAACTGAATCGATTAGAAAAATCCAAGTGTTTTTTTTATACAGAATCTTATCTTTAAAATTCAATTAAAAAAATATTTATTCACAAATCACTTAGTATTTAGGGTCAAAACATTCAACAATGTATGCAGATTATATAGCAAAAAACAAATTTCAAAAAATATTATTTTAACTGGAGTTATTGCTGTTTGAATGAAATGCAAAATAGAAAAAACTACAATCTGAGAATAACTTTTAAAAAAGTATTTTTATATAAAAAAACTGTTATTATTATACTAATTATTATATATTTCTTTTTTAGTATGCCCCTCCATCATAGGGTTTCCTTCTTTTGTGTTGTTTTTATTTTGCTTTTGTTTTTTACGGCCTTACAAAACTTCCCCGATTTTTGCGAGTTTTGCGATTTGAAGCCTATACGTAAACCTTAAGGGGGTATGGTACCGAAATTTCTTCAAAAATCCCAAATTTTTTTTCTGATTTTAAAAAATAGTTCATACATTCCTGAAGATAATGATGCTTTTATCTTATTCCTCCGGGGATTAGAACGCCACAAAATTACCTGCGATTTAAACATCACTAATGGGCGTTACACCTTGAAGCGTCTGCTTAAAGTGCGTTTTTCGAGCACTAGTGTTTTTCACAGATGTTGCATATTCAAATCGATATATCTCCAGAACCATTCCCAATTGGCTATTTAAATTTTTGGAGCATTTAATTTATATAGTTTTAAATATTTTGTCTTCACAGAATTTTATTTTTTTAATTCTGTTTTAAAATATAATTTTTAGCGTAAAAGATAACATAAAAAAAAGCAAAAATTTCAATATTTTAACTTTGAGAATTTTTTTAATATTTTTTAGTTCATCTATCAAAATTCTGTGAAGACAAAATTGTCTTTATATAATTATGTATTACAGAAAGCTTTCAATTTGAATTTTTTTTTTTTTTTTTTTTTTTTTTTTACTTATATCAAAATACGCAAACATCAATTATTATGGATTTTTCTTGGTTTTTAAATTTTTTTAAATAACAAAACACAATATTTAAAAAAAACATTTTCTCAAAGATATATAAATAGTATCTCATACATAAAATAAATTTTTGACGTAAAAATGTACATAAATAAAGTTTTTTTTTTTATTATTTTCGGTACCGAACCCCCTTAAGAAAACTATAAAAATATAAACTCTCCAACACATTTATTTCATTGGGTTTGAAGGACATCCTCTATAAAAAGAAGATAACAAAAAACACCCAAAAGATATTACAACGCAATTTACACAAATGAAACCTGCGGCATGCATGGGATATTCAAATCACCTATACCTGTGACGATTCTTGTTTGGTACTAAGAGCCCGTATGTAATTAAACTCACTAAACGCTTTAATTGGCTGAGGAGAATTGACTAATGAGCGTATTTATATGTGGGTTCTTATTACCATAAAATGATAGCAGTATTCCTAAATTCTTGTTATTTCTCAAATTCTACATAACAAAGCTAATTCTACATAAACATATCTCATTTAGAATTAAATATCAGTACTGGGTAACCACACGTTGCTAGAGGCTACTAAAAGCGGACTGACATACAGAATAAACATTAGTATATGGTTTAAAGATTTTTATTAATTTTTGATAAGAGTATTTGGTAAAAATTTATGATATTGAGGGACATTATATTATTGTTAGAATTAATGTGTTTTTGCCGCATTTGACCATTTCGTTAAAACCGTAATAGAATTTTTTAACTTTGAAAACAAATCAAAACATTTTCTATTTTGTAGAAAGATATTGCCTATGTAACTCAGGCACAGTCGTATGCCGGAAACAGGGGATATGGAAAATTGTCAATTTCTGGCCAAAACTCGAGCATCGTCCAAAATACGCGATATATTTTATAAAGAAAAATATCAAAAAAATCCCAAAACTTAATTATTTTCTCTCCGTCCTTTTTTATTAATAAAATATTTCAATTTTATAACTGTGCACATCATCATTTAAAAAATTCCAGTACATTTTATCATCCAGCATTGGACGAGATTGACCGATATCTTAAACAACTGCCGATTTACAACTTTCCCCATTATGATTGAGAACATAGAGCTATATTGAACAGCTATGTTACGCTATTGTAGAAGTTACCATTACAGTAGAATCTCGATTAACCGACCTAATTCGGACCAAAGGTAGGTCGGTTAAGCGAAAATTCCGGATAAAAGAGAGTTGTAAAAAACAATAAAAAGTAAATGATTTTCGTTTATTGAATACAGGACTTTTAATGTTTTTTTATGACATAATTGTTGGAAATGAGTTTTTGTTGCAATAATCTTGATAATCTTTGTTTCGCTGCTCTATCCCGGAGTCTTTCTGAAGGCAATAGTTCAGTTTGATCTGCATCCGAAGGTTGCTCTAACCATGTCAGTTCTTTAGAAAAACAGTCAAAACTCTCACCATTACTTATGTAACTTTATAGCAAGGGAAAAAATTACGGTTTAAAAAGGAACAAATGATTTATTACTCATTTGGGGGATTTTTGATGTCGACTAAACGATTACCGGTTAACAGAGAGTTCCTGATAAAGGAGGGACGGTAAATCGAGGTTCTACTGTATGCTATACATACTGCAATTTCCCATATAACCTTATTAAAATAATTCGTATAGTTAAAAGTTTTTAGTCAAACTAGTCTTTTAGAAACCGATTGCTGTTATGTTTTCCAACTTTTTCTTTATTACCTTCAAACTCCTTACTTTTTGGCCGACCAAACAGTATAGTGGTTCGCGTGCTAGCTTCTAGACCGGGAGGTTGCGGGATCGAGTCCCGTGTAAGGCATGGGTGTTTGTAAATGTAGGTTGGCTTGTCAAATGACGAATGTTTCGGCGCATTATAGTCCTCGTGTTGCTGACGGCGCCAGATAATCTGAAAACAACCAAACAACCTTACTTTTTGAGTCTCCTATTAATACCTACATATCTATAATAATAAAACAAGCTGTGTGTCTGTCTATCTGTCTGTGGCTCTGTGGATCTATAGAAACCTACTTAAAATTGAAGTAGAGCTTTGAAATTTTCAGCATAAGTAGTTTTGGACTTCTAATTTTATGCATCACAAACAGAATGTTAAAATTTTAATTAGTTATTTTTTAATTAATTTTTTTAATTAATTAATAAATATGTTACAAAACGATATCTAATAGGACTACAGCTCTGAAATTTTCAAAATAAGTAGTTTTGGCCTTTTATTTAGACTTTTAAAAAACAGAATTTTAAATTTTTATTTTGTTCTTTCTTTAATTAATTAATAAACATTTTACAAAACGACTACTAATTGGGCTACAGCTCTGAAATTTTCAACATAAGTAGTTTTAGTGTTCTAATTGGACTTATGAAAAACAGAATTTTAAATTTTTATTTAGTTTATTTTTAATTAATTTAGCTAACGAAGCGAGCTCGATTTTGCTTAGTGATGAACCTTCCTGCGAACGAAGCCCCAAAAACTGGGTCCTATACACGAATGACAGATATCCGCAACGCGAGGCCTCACAGCTAGCTAAAATATTTCACATGTTAAAATTTCATAGCGAATCACGGGTATTTAGCTAGCATTTTACATAATTAAACACTATTTGATTTTTAATATAATTAATAAAAGTTTATTTAAAACGTGCAATAATTATTTAATAAAGCATGTGTACACAGCCAACGCTATCCCAGTCTTAAAAGCTAAGAAAACACAAACTCCAAATCGAATGAACATCGAACAATCCATCAACTGCCTCATTATCCCCCCCCCCCCCAAAAAAAAAAAAACCCAGCCACACTACCCTCTTTCAAATGTCAAAATTCGAAATAAAACTCTACCAAAAAAAAAAAAAAAAAACTTTTAAAAAACAAAATCCCAACTCAATATCCACAGTTTGATTTACAGCCTGACACAATATTTCAATATACGCACTTTAATAATAAAAGCACGAAACCAAATGTTCCACAAACCCCAAACATCTAAACTCCACTACATCAAAGCCAACAGTAAAAGAAAATGCCTTATTCCACCCGTACACAACAAACTCAGAATCGGTCTGAGCGGTTCTCCCCCACCTTGATTGAACAATAACAGACCGGCGGTTGAGTTTCGTCCTTTCGTTTCGAGTCTAGTGATGACATAGCACTTGGGTATATTCCGGGCAATTTCATATCTGGCAACCCGGAGAACTCTTAAAACTCTATCATCGGTATTTGGGTTATGGAAGGTTGCTATGCATTCGACAAAAATTTTCATATTTTCGAAAGAGAAAATGTAATAATGTTCATGCTTTCGGATCGATGGTTGGAAACTCAAATATGAATTTTTGCCGTTGTGTTTGTAAAAATAGAGTTTCTTTGTTTGATGCGAAATATAGTAAATTGTTACATCTATGGTGTTTTACTATTTTAAAAAAAAATTCGAATAGATTTTATTAAATTGAATGCTATTGTAGATCAAAAGAATATATTATCAAAGAGTTTTTACTAATCAGTTTTTAATTTTTTTTTTTTTTTTAATTTTTTTTTTTTTTTTATATATATACATATATATATATATAAAAAATGCAAAAAAAATGAAAAACTGATTAGTAAAGATTATATATATATATATATATATATATATATATATATATATATATATATATATATATATATATATATATATATATAATCTTTACTAATCAGTTTTTAATTTTTTTTTTTTTTTAATTTTATTTTTATTTTTATTTATATATATATATATATATATATATATATATATATATATATATATATATATATATATATATATATATAATCTTTACTAATCAGTTTTTAATTTTTTTTTTTTTTTAATTTTATTTTTATTTTTATATATATACATATATATATAAAAAATGCAAAAAAAATGAAAAACTGATTAGTAAAGATTATATATATATATATATATATATATAATCTTTACTAATCAGTTTTTCATTTTTTTTTTTGCATTTTTTATATATATATATGTATATATATAAAAATAAAAATAAAATTAAAAAAAAAAAAAAAAAATTAAAAACTGATTAGTAAAAACTCTTTGATAATATATTCTTTTGATCTACAATAGCATTCAATTTAATAAAATCTATTCGAAATTTTTTTTAAAATAGTAAAACACCATAGATGTATTATATATATATATATAATTTAATTTATAAAAACTATTTTTATTAAATTGATGCTGAAAATACGCCAAATGTTTTATGTATATATATATACATAAAACATTGGGCGTATTTTCAAAGGATTTATTTACTGTGTTTAAGTATTTAAAACATTTATTTGTAGTTTTCTTTTACAGCCATGTAGCCCATTGTAGATCAACAGAATAAAAATTAAAAAAGTTTTTGCGGTTAGAGTTTGTTTAATTTAAATAACTAACAAATAACAAAATTATTTATGTGAAAATAAATCCAAGCTTTAAAAGAATAAAATAAGACTTTTATAAGGAAAAATAAAACTTTTGAAAAGATAGATTTTACTCTACTTTAAGACGAAATAATTCTGACTTTTTTTTCATCTTAATTATTCTCTGACTTATACAATGCTTTCAGAGTGCGTTTTTGCTATTTATCTTCATATTTCTTTATTTTTTTTAATTTTTTTTTGTACAAAATACAATTGCCTTATTTTTATAAACAATATGTTTGCTAAAAAGATTTTTCTGCATCGACTTTTTTCTATTTCTACAATTTTAAAACGTCTTTTTTGACCTTTGTTTTGACTGTTTTAAAAGTTAAATGAAGCTAACGATACATAATTTGAATTTTAGAAACATTTTTTTACTGTCTTCGCGTTGCAGAAAAGCCTAATTAAGGCATTATACAAATTGATACTCAGCTAGATATTTAATAAATCAAAATTGGTGCAAAACGAAATTTTTTTTTTTTTACATTTAAAAAAACCCGCACAATTTCAACGATTTATTGTTCTGTTTCTAAGACTTAATAGGGGTTTTTTATGGACCAAGAGCCGAAATTCATTCAAAACATCAAAAGATTTCCTTTTTATTCTATTTTTGTTTCAGTCCGAGGAATATAAAAGTACTTTTTTTAACCTTTATTAATTTGATGTTACTCATATAAATATTCTTTAAACAAGCTGCGTGGCCCCGCGTTGCCGGGACCCATCATCATGAATAGAACTCAACTTTAAGCTCTTCACCTGAACTAATTATGCTTAAATTTTTTAAAGCTCTACGCTTATTGGAAGCCACTTTATAAAGAAACTTTGAAATTAAAAGACATTTTTAAAAATTTAAATTGTCAACTATCTGTTTATTAAAAATACAGTTAGAAAGCCAAAACAATTTATGTTGAGAATTTCAGAGCTCTACGCCTATTATAAGTTGCTATGAAGAAGAGGGGGGAAAAAAAACTTTACAAATAATAAAAATAAAAAAATAAAAAAAATAAAAGTCCTACCCATATTGGAAGTCCCTTTTCTATAAAGCCACAAAAGTAGAGCATCAGACACACAAACAGACTCTTTGTATTTTATTATAGATATCATATTAATTAGACGAAATATGGTGCTATATTCACATCAAAATTTCTTTCTCCACATAATCACATACGTAGATGAGAAATATTGATTACGATTACTTCCTTAACCTTCACTCTGAATTGATAAAATATATATTTAGGTAAAATCTTAGATGGGCCCACCTCTTGGCGACTTATTTCAAATCTCGCCAAGTTGACTACTAATTGAATATTTGTTATTATTATTTTTCAATTAAAAAACGATACTTAAAGGCCAGAAATAATAATATTTTATAAAAAAAATTAAGACTTACTATAAATGTGTTTGAATCCTTTGACGGCGGAGGGTACGTGTTAATGATTTGCCGAATAAAGAATCTTGTAAAATCATAAAAACCTTCTCCCAAGGGACCAGATGCATAAATGACGGGAAAAAAATGAATACATATTAATTAACCAATCAGGTTTCAGAATTTCGTTGCGCATTTCGAATAGTTTTGGTTCCGAAACGCCGTTGTGATCGGACCCTCAAACAGGGCGCTCCGTAAGATTCTAGACTGTTCTCCTCCATAATCCGTCTAGGTTGCCACATTGGCGACGTTATCGCCACTCGTTTGGCGAGAATTCCAAAAGATGCCAAGAGGTGGGCTATTCTAAGATCCACCCATATATTTATAGGGATTTTTATGTTATTAACTTTAAGCAACTCCCCTTTACAAAGATATCTAATTATCTTCCAATTTCTAAATACTCTTATAATAATCATATTAATTGCATTTACCAGATTCACATCAAATTTCTAAATTTCTTTCCACACAACATCAAATGTAAGCATTTTCAATATGACCCACAGATTCGCATTTTTACTAATAACTTTCATCAACCCTTAAACCCTCCATAACCCATAAATTGACCCTCCCAACATAGAAAGCCTTTACAAATACATTACTGTTCAACGGAGTTTTATTAATTGGGGGGTCCTCTGGGGGTCAGTTGTCCCGTGGGGTGGGGCGGTGACTGCTCAGTGGTGACTCATGCCCACGCACCCCTTAAAAGGCCGCCCTTTGAGGGGGCAGAGTGGTGAAGGGCATTGCATTAGGATTTTAGTGGTGGTTGATGAAAATCGGGAATCGTTTAGCTTAATAGGGTTAGTCGTTTTCCTGACGTGATTTTTGTTTTTCTGTGTCTGCTGGGGGGGGGCGTGATTTGTAAGGATTCAAGTTTATGAGGATTTTCTTGTCTTTGAGGTTGAAGGAAATTAACCTGCATTAATGTAACCCATAAAAAAGGTTTTTAATATAAATCCTGTGTATGCATTGCCAATTTTTATATTGTTGCGTGGACGGGTTCGAAAGATTTAAAGCCAAAGCAGATCAAAACTTGCAGATATTTATTCCAATATCACTCTTCACAGATTCCTTTACAACTCCAGAACTTCTCTTTCTAGTAGACGGAATACAGCTCTTTTCACAATAATAGAGTACAAAACAGCAGTTAAAAACTTGACAACACAACTGCTAAAATCACTGCAAAAGACAATGCAATACAGTTCGCTTTCGGAACTCTCTGAATGCTCACTGAGACTCAGTATCTCAATACAGTAATTCCAGTCAACTCAATGACTCAACTCAGTCAACTACTGACTAACCAACGAACTCCACTCATGGCCGGTCTTATATAGGGGAGGGGGAACTTTCGTGAATTTTACAGAGATAGACATTAGGAGAACTTTCCAGATCGTAGTCGAAAAGTCCTATACATGTACATGGGGACCGAAAATGTCGCCAAATGATCGCCAAGTTTGGCGACATTTGGCGATTTCTCGCCAAATTTGGTGACAAAAATTAGTCGCCAAAACCGTCGCCAACTTGGATTTCATTACCATAATGTTAAATGCCCTGCTCCTTGTAAAACTCGCTTCCCAGCGTTACCTCTGTAAAACTCGTTATCAAGCAATAAGACATACATTGCGGGGAAGCAAACTAAAGACGAACTATTGCACTGCCTTATGCGAGATGTACATAAATTTTCCTATTTACAAAATTAACACTACGAAATATTTACAAATATACAAAAATTCGTAACAGTATTCACTAACAATGCGCCTTTTCTCTTGCCAGCGTGTGCTTGGTGTTGGCTTCTAATTTTAAATATTTTAAAAACTTCTCTATTAGCAAAATATGCGGTTAACTACCTTTTAAAATTTATTCGTTAAAATGAATGGGAATTTATGCACTCACATCCAAATATCTTTTATTTATTCTGATTAAAAGAGCTTTATTATTTATTAAAACAATTTTGGCAATAGGAAAGAGTTTCTACAATGATCGGTTAAATGCTATTTCAGAGCGATTGGATGACGGCAAATCGGTTTATTAGTATTCCGGAATTTATGCACTCACATCCAGTTTATTCTGATTAAAAGAGCTTTATTATTTATTAAAAAAATGTTGGCAATAGGAAAGAGTTCCTACAATGATCGGTTAAATGCTATTTCAGCGCGATTGGATGACAGCAAATTGGTTTATTAGTATTCCGGAAAAGCGGCCTTTTACTGATAGTGGCAGGTGCCAAAATTTGATAGAATGCATTGCCATCAGCATCGAATTTATCTGCCGACTTTCAGCCCAATTGGATGATGGCAAGGTTGTTATAACCCACAAAATAGGTTTTTAATATAAATCCCCCACAGATTTGCCCACCATTGAAAAACATAAGTACAAAATCGAAGTTAAGAATTAGAGAATTTAAAAATAAATTTTTTAAGTTAACTCTTTTATATGCAGTGCCAACTTTTATGTGCAACTGTAACTTAATTAAGCAATTTTGAGCTCAGATAGGCTTTTCATTGGAGATAACTAAAGTTTGGATCAACCAATTAAACAAATTCGAAACAAAATTCTATGAAAAAAATACCTGTTAAAATTTAGTTTCAATTCTAGTCGGTTCCCTGTAGTGAATCTCTATTTCATTTTCAGTTAAAATTAATATTCTAATTTCATTACGAATTGAGTTAGGACTAGTGCTAATAGACCCTAATTAGATATCTAAATTTTAATTAATAAATTATATATCATCAAATGAATTTTTTTTATCCAGCTATGTTAGCTTTTTAACGGCTGTGAAGTGTGAAAAACATTCTAAATCTAGCTAAAAAATTAATTAAAAAAAAAATTCTAATGAGTACGGGTACCTTAAGTGATTTTGAGTATCATATCGACTTTTCAATCTATTTCCCCCTTGCGAAGAAAACCTCCAATTCCGTGTATGTGCTAGCTTTTTTGCCTAACCTTTTTGCTTAACCGTGAAACAGTAACCATTTACATAAAGACTTCAATACATAACATTATAATTTTATTATGTTATATATATTAAGAAAAGTTAGCCTAAGCTTTTTGCTTAACATTGCTTTTCATTTACATTAAGACTTCAATACATAAAATTTTAATTTTATTATGTTATATATATATTAAAAAAAGTTAAAATTGAGCCAAATTCTAAATTATTTTTATAAGAGTATTTACTCAAGTTGAATTTGATAATAGAAAAATATTCAAATAAATATTGAAATCTAAAATTTAAGATTATTGCAAAGTATTTAGTATCCAAACGTGATCCGATGACTTTAATTTTAAGTTGTTATTAATTTAAATTAAACAGTATCTTCTGTTAAAACTAAATAATCCAACTATACTATAAATAATTTCTGATCAACCATTTTTACTAAAGAGTCTTTATTTTTTACAACGCGTTTGTGCTTTTCAAATAAATATTGAAATATAAAATTTAAGATTATTACAAAATATTCATTATCCAAACGTGAACCGATGACTTTAATTTTAAGTTGTTATTAATTTAAATTAAACAGTATCTTCTGTTAAAAATAAATAATCCAACTATACTATAAATAATTTCTGATCAACCATTTTTACTAAAGAGTCTTTAATTTTTACAACGCGTTTGTGCTTTTCAAATAAATATTGAAATATAAAATTTAAGATTATTACAAAATATTCATTATCCAAACGTGAACCGATGACTTTAATTTTAAGTTGTTATTAATTTAAATTAAACAGTATCTTCTGTTAAAACTAAATAATCCAACTATACTATAAATAATTTCTGATCAACCATTTTTACTAAAGAGTCTTTATTTTTTACAACGCGTTTGTGCTTTTCAAATAAATATTGAAATATAAAATTTAAGATTATTACAAAATATTCATTATCCAAACGTGAACCGATGACTTTAATTTTAAGTTGTTATTAATTTAAATTAAACAGTATCTTCTGTTAAAACTAAATAATCCAACTATACTATAAATAATTTCTGATCAACCATTTTTACTAAAGAGTCTTTATTTTTTACAACGCGTTTGTGCTTTTCAAATAAATATTGAAATATAAAATTTAAGATTATTACAAAATATTCATTATCCAAACGTGAACCGATGACTTTAATTTTAAGTTGTTATTAATTTAAATTAAACAGTATCTTCTGTTAAAAATAAATAATCCAACTATACTATAAATAATTTCTGATCAACCATTTTTACTAAAGAGTCTTTATTTTTTACAACGCGTTTGTGTTTTTCAAATATTGATATTGCTTTAGAAGCATACTCACTCAATCTTAAATTGATGTCAAAGTAAAATCCTCGTAAAGTTAATCAAAATTTAAACATTGATGCTAGAATTTAGAGGAAAATTTAAGTAACAAGAACTCTCGGAGAATATTCAAGAACGGAAATACATGCTTAAAAAATAAGCTCTATTATATATTTATAAGCGATCTTCCCGGAATTGATGGAATATATAATTTAACTATTTTCTTCTTAAGAAGACAAAAACATTCTAAAATTAAATTGTAACTGAGCTCATTTGAGTTTTAAGTATTCGAAGACAATTTGTCGTGTTGCACATATGGGAAAACTAGATTTCCAGATTTGTAAAGAAATTCTGCGCATTTTTAAAATGTTTTCAATTATTTTTTTTTATTCTGACTCCAAGTAAGAAAAGATTTTTTCAAATGAAATATTTTCTTGCAGTTCGTCATGCATATGTTTCAATATTTAACATAGGAAACTTCTAGATTGATGCTGACTGTTTTTTTTTTTTTTTTTTTTTTTTTTTTTGCTTCCAAAATAAAACGACTAAATCCAATTTTGATTTTGAAAAGAGCCCAAAAGAAAGTATTTCTTACTGCTAAGTGCACTTATTTATCTTTCTAAATAATTTACCAAAAGCTATATCCTCCTCAGAATGAAACTGAAGGAAGGGAGATATTAATAAATTTAAAATACTTCCACGCGTACAGTTTTGAAAATAAAGCCAATCGCGATTTCTAACGTCATAAACATCAAAATGCAATTTTTAAAAGAACGCTGAGATTCTTTTAAAGCTCTAGAAAAATAAAACTTTTAAGTTTCCACTGTGCTATTTATGAATTGAAAAGACAAAACATAAAAATGAGAGTTGATAAATAAAGGCCAAATTGTCAACAAAGTAAACTGCGACTCTACTTCTGAGATCTTAGCTAGTTGCGCATGCGCAGCTGATTACAATATTATTGAAGTCATTTTCCAGCAATCTACACATCTGAAAGGTCTGTTGCGTGTTCAATATATAAACGTATTAATTAAACGTATAATTCCTATTAATTACAATTCCTATTAATTATATATTATTATCTATCTATCTATCTATCTATCTATCTATCTATCTATCTATCTATCTATCTATCTATCTATCTATCTATCTATCTATCTATCTATCTATCTATCTATCTATCTATCTATCTATCTATCTATCTATCTATCTATCTATCTATCTATCTATCTATCTATCTATCTATCTATCTATCTATCTATCTATCTATCTATCTATCTATCTATCTATCTATCTATCTATCTATCTATCTATCTATCTATCTATCTATCTATCTATCTATCTATCTATCTATCTATCTATCTATCTATCTATCTATCTATCTATCTATCTATCTATCTATCTATCTATCTATCTATCTATCTATCTATCTATCTATCTATCTATCTATCTATCTATCTATCTATCTATCTATCTATCTATCTATCTATCTATCTATCTATCTATCTATCTATCTATCTATCTATCTATCTATCTATCTATCTATCTATCTATCTATCTATCTATCTATCTATCTATCTATCTATCTATCTATCTATCTATCTATCTATCTATCTATCTATCTATCTATCTATCTATCTATCTATCTATCTATCTATCTATCTATCTATCTATCTATCTATCTATCTATCTATCTATCTATCTATCTATCTATCTATCTATCTATCTATCTATCTATCTATCTATCTATCTATCTATCTATCTATCTATCTATCTATCTATCTATCTATCTATCTATCTATCTATCTATCTATCTATCTATCTATCTATCTATCTATCTATCTATCTATCTATCTATCTATCTATCTATCTATCTATCTATCTATCTATCTATCTATCTATCTATCTATCTATCTATCTATCTATCTATCTATCTATCTATCTATCTATCTATCTATCTATCTATCTATCTATCTATCTATCTATCTATCTATCTATCTATCTATCTATCTATCTATCTATCTATCTATCTATCTATCTATCTATCTATCTATCTATCTATCTATCTATCTATCTATCTATCTATCTATCTATCTATCTATCTATCTATCTATCTATCTATCTATCTATCTATCTATCTATCTATCTATCTATCTATCTATCTATCTATCTATCTATCTATCTATCTATCTATCTATCTATCTATCTATCTATCTATCTATCTATCTATCTATCTATCTATCTATCTATCTATCTATCTATCTATCTATCTATCTATCTATCTATCTATCTATCTATCTATCTATCTATCTATCTATCTATCTATCTATCTATCTATCTATCTATCTATCTATCTATCTATCTATCTATCTATCTATCTATCTATCGTAATCGATGGTCTGCCTTGAAGATTGTCCCAGTGATTATCTGTCGTTTTTAAATTTCCAAATCCATTGATAAACATACTTAAAACATATTTTTAAAGTTTCAGCTCCACAAACAGTATGGATATTATTCAGTATTTCCATTTGGAGGTTTCTTTTATTTGCAAAAAAAATTATGCTTTTGTAGTGATCAATTTTTGACATTGCGTTTGACATGGAACTAGCCATTCATTTACAAAACACTATGCTCTTCTGGCTGAAACGAACTTCACGATTTTCTTAACGCATGCGTAATAAACCACTCTTACACTTTATGGTTACCGTAACTTAAGACTTACACCAACTTTACCAAATAAAATAGAATTTCCATAACTTTTGATCTCCAAACGTATATAGAGTGCATCAGAAATATTGATAGTCTTATTATTTTTTTAACTATAAGAGATAAGTAAAAAGAATTGCTTAAAAAAAACTTTTTTTAAGCAAGAAATCACAAAAAGACGATTTTCTGGCTAGCGGACTGGACTTCGCAGCTATTTTTTTTTCTACTCAAAAATAGATAACAAATTGATGCGAAATTTACGATTTCTATTTACATTTTCTATAATTCAGTTGGTGGCAAAGTTATATGGAAAAATAATTATTTTAACTTGGTCGAAAATACATTTATAAGCCACCGACTCACGGGAAAAGGAAAAACAAAAGAAAATTGCGTTCAAGGCCAAAGTTTCAACCAAAATTTAAATCATCCATCTTTCAATATCACATTAATTTTATATACAGAATTCATATTACACAACCAAACTGTTCAAATCATATTCTTCTGAACAGGGTTGTATTTCTTTCTGAACTTAACTGTGTAATAATTTACGGTATTTCTCTCCCCTCCTTTCACCTCAAAATTGTAACATTACACCTCTTTCAAAATTCTTGACGTCATTCCTATGCCTACAAATATATATACATAAAAGAATTGTCTGTCTTACAACAAAGTACGCAATACAATTCAAATGAGTTTCCTTTTAAATTTACCTTGCCTTCTTCAAAAGCTTTTCCCCCTCTATGTCCAAATCCCATAAACAGAAAAATACGCACCCCGCACTCTTATAAGCAGCATCGCAACCCACCGATGCTTTCAATACTTCAAATCCGATTCACTTCTGAAAACCAAGAGACATAAACCCCATCGTGCTTTTTACGCATTTTCCACACACACACACAAAAAATATTCAAAATAAGGAAAAAGGGAACGGAATGAAGTATTCCAATTTCCCCTTTCTAAAATTCTGCGCCTCGAGTAAACAAATACATCTTCGCAAAAACATAAACACCGACCTCCCCTTCTAAAAGCAGTATCCGATTCCGAAAGCGATATGTCTGTCCTTCCCATTTTCTGTTATCCCGCCACACTCCATTGTTCCAGGACGAGTTTTTCCGGGAAAAGCTTCCTGGGATATTTGGTGGGACTGCGTCCTTATGTATGGATTGCCTCTTTTGAATCGAAGAAACCGGAAATATAGCTCCCTATTTTTTTTTTTTATTTTGTCCGGCATCAAATGAACACGTCTCCTTTCCTTCGTGCTCTGTTCTTTTCAAGTCTCATCTTGTGATGCGGAGAAAGATGTCAAGGATCGATCTTAGAGAAAATAGTGCTTTTTTCTTTCCTTCTTTCATCGAAATGACAGATTGGTAAGAGGGACGCGTGACCAGAATCGGTTAGGGATTAAGCGTCAAATAGTTTAATGTTTCTTTTCAATTTTGTGCTTAGTTTCCCCCTAAAATGATATTTATTAAAGGTTAAGGGGGTCCGGTACCGAAAATAAAAAAAACTTTATTTATGTACATTTTTATGTCAAAAATTTATTTTATGTATGAGATACTATTTATATATCTTTGAGAAAATGTTTTTTTAAATATTGTGTTTTGTTACTTAAAAAAATTTTAAAAACCAAGAAAAATCCATAATAATTGATGTTTGCGTATTTTGATATAAGTCAAGAAAAAATAAAAAAAATTTCAAAGTGAAAGCTTTCTGTAATACATAATTATATAAAGAAAATTTTGTCTTCACAGAATTTTGATAGGTGAATTAAAAAAAATTTAAAAAATTCTCAAAGTTAAAATATTGAAATTTGTGCTTTTTTTATGTTATCTTGTACGCTAAAAATTATATTTTAAAACAGAATTAAAAAAATAAAATTCTGTGAAGACAAAATATTTAAAACTATATAAATTAAATGCTCCAAAAATTTGAATAGCCAGTTGTTAATGGTTCTGGAGATATATCGATTTAAATATGCAACATCTGTGAAAAACACTAGTGCTCGAAAAACGCACTTTAAGCAGACGGTTCAAGGTGTTACGCCCATTAGTGATGTTTAAATCACAGGTAATTTTGTGGCGTTCTAATCACCGGAGGAATAAGATAAAAACATCATTCTCTTCAGAAATGTATGAACTATTTTTTAAAATCAGAAAAAAAAATTAGGATTTTTGAAGAAATTTCGGTACTGGACCCCCTTAAGTGCAAGCATAGGGAATAGTATTTTAAACGTTATTCCACACACAAAAACCAGTATACACGTGTCCCCACGAAAACTTATTTTTAAGAGTGATGTAACATCACAAAATCAGTTTGATGTGTTTTCGACGAGGCGATGGTAACCACGCAATACCGAAATCAACCTTTTCCATTTGGAAGTCCTCGAAAAATGATCATTCGTTGCCGTTTAATATTAAAAACTAAGATAGTATTCTATATATATATTAGAATGACTAAAACTTATTTAGTGAGGTGTTTTTTTAAACTAGGGAATAAAGAAAACCACTGCTAAGTTATTAAATAAAAACTTGGGTGCTTACTTATTAAACCGAACTAAAGTAAAAGACTAAAATAGGTGGACAATTATATAGTTCTGGTAGTGAACCGCCAACTAAACTTTCATCCACGGTCGGTAGTTTATTTCGTACAATTCTTTGGGGTCATACGAATTAAACCCTTGACCTTTTTGTAACAAAAAAAGTTCGCCAAACGTAGTCTATCAAGTAAACCAAAATATTATCGTCGATTTTTAAACAAATCATTATAGTCTACTGTATGATTTGAAATTCAATTTCTGTTTAATTAAATTGCAAATACATTACACAAAACAAAAATTAGTCGATCTCATTTTTCTTGATTTTTTAAATAATTTCTGTTACGTAGGTACTCTAAGTTGCATATTGCCATATACATCAAAGCTTTACCAACGTAGTGCCCAGCCAGAGCCGGTTTCAACATTCCTAAGAGGCATTTGTAATCAAGTCATATCAATTAATTATTACTCGGATTATCTTTGGACACCACATAATTTCTTTTGAAACGTCTTTTCTGAAAGAAAACACCTACCTTGAAATACTTTCCACATTTTGTGTGTTATAGTAACGAGATTTTCGAAGAAGTATACCTTTTGGACCAAGAAAATCCAGTAAGAGGAGACGAAATAAAAATGCCCTTCAGCTTACCCAACAGGTTATCAAAACGCTGTTTCCAGTAAACCAATTGTTCTCCTGACTGACCATAAGTTCATTCCAATGTTCGATAAATGGCTTTGTCAGATAAAAAGAAACAAAGAGAGAAGGCCACGCACTTAGAAATCTTTCCCACCTACCATCCACCAGATTACGGTAAAAGGTAGGGGGAGATGGAATTGTTGACACCTATCTTGTTAGACAGACACGAATTTTCACTCTCTTACCTCCCCTTCCCTTGAAAATCCCTAAAAGAACAAAAGTGAAAACCCAAGGACGGCAGATGAGATAAACTTCCTCCTCATAACTTTTCATTTAGTCAGAAAGGCGACTGCAATTTTTGGACCCCATCGAACATCATTCTGAATTTTTTATAAAAATTGGAAAAAAAGTGAGTAGATTAGGAATCCACTGGTGGTCTGCCGTGGCAAAAATGGCCGAAACTGATCAATAATCGACTTGGAATGAGTTGAACTAAAATCCGATTTCCAAATATGTTATAACTTGCCAAAAATAGAACAAACTTATTCGTCTGGCAACCCACTTCATTTTGATTTTCAGTTAGGAAAAGCGCAAACGATTTCTGATCTTTGGCTCTGAAAACTTATATCTTTTAAAAGTAAGCCAAATTGGCGACATCAGTTACGTTATAAGTGACGTAATATTTTTTGCCAACTTGACTCCCTTTTAATAGATGCAAGTAGACCGTCGCCAGATATCTGAATCGTCTGCAACCTTCTTAATTGAAAATAAGAGTGAGGGTTACCAAATAAAAAAAAATGCTCATTATTTGGCAAGTTATGGCGCATTTGGCAATTGGATTTAGTTTAACTTATTAAAAGTCGATTTTTAACCAGTTTCGGCCATTTTTGCCACGGCAGTCCAGTGGATTCGTAATCTACTCACTTTTCTCTAATTTCTATAAAAAATTCAGAATGATATTTGATGGGGTCCAAAAGTGGCAGTCGCCTGTCAGTCTAATTTCTTCTGCAAAGACAGAAAGGACACTGCTTCAGAGGATTACTACTAAACTGAGAGGCGAGTGCAAGTTTAGATACCACATCGAACACCATCTGAAATTCCTTAAAGCAGCGGTTCCCAACCCATAGGCCGCGAGTAGAGTGGTACTGGGCCGTGGACGCTGGTCGTAAATCTAAACCAAGATAAATATTATAGGAGCTTCAGGGGTAGAGTTAGGAACAATCGAGTCACTCGATTGTTAGCAACAACCGAATTATTCGATTGTATTATTCGATGGTGTAACGAGTGAACAATGCATGAATTCAATAGCATTGGTAAAACTATCCAGTTTTAATCCAGATATTGACTCTCTCATGAGGAACAAACAATGTCAAAAATACCATTGACATTTTTTTTTTAAATTTTGACCACTTGTTTCTTAGTTTTCTTATAGTTGTGACAACAAAAGTGAAAACAAAGCTCCTTTCTTAACGTAAAAAAAGTATTTTTTAATCCTTCTTGTACAATATGTTTTATTAGTTACTGAAGTTTACTGCACACATTCTGTTAGCTAGTGGGCTGCAAAGTTTTTTTTTTTACAAATAGGTGGTCCGCACAACTAAAAAGGTTGGGAACCACTGAATTAAAAAATGTAGAGAAGTACTACTAGATTATAAATATATTGGTCTGCCGGAATGTAAAAAATGGCCGAAATTTTTTAAGAGTCGTTTTGAATGAGTTTAACCAAATCCGATTGCCAAATATGACATAACTTGAAAATATATTGAGCATTCTTTTATATTTGGTGACCCACTGCTCTTTAAGGAGGAAGGGGGCAGACGATTTCCGATCGCGGTTAAGATTTACTGTACGAGACCCCTTGGCGACTTTTCAAAAAAATTGCCAAATTGAAAATGACGTCGCATGGCTGTATCACCTAATCCAAAATGGCGTCAAAATCGCCTTCAGATCCTTTCCTCCAAAAGCTTTGCCAAAAAGTGGATTTGCCGCAGGGTTGCCATTTTAGAACTGTTATGGCCTAAAAGTGAAAAACCGCGCCAAGGCGTCTCGTACGGTAAATCTGAGCCCCGATCGCTGACGCAGAATATTTGCATCTTTTAAAAATAAGCCAAGTTGGTGATAAAAATTACATCATCAGTGACGAAATGTGAGTTATGACGGCAATATGCTCATATTGAAATAAAGCATTCACAAAAGAGGGTAAGAGATGTCAGTTTGGAATAAGACCAAACATATGATTGATCCAGTGTTATAGTGTAAAATAAAAAGGTGTGGGAACGCTATGCCACGTCATTACAAAAGAATACTTTTTCTGTGGGGGAAGGGGGAGTAAAAATGACAACTAAGAATAAATAACTTTATTAATACTACTTTAATAATCTCAAAACAAATTATCACCTCAAAAATTTAAAAGAAAAAAATTTATGTTGATAGACATTTTTTTATTTAAATAATTTTTTAAACTATTAAGTTATATGAATTTTTAAACAATTTGCTTTGCACAACCCATTTTAACAGATTATTTAACACTTTAAAAATGGATAACAAGACATTTTCAAACATATACTACTGACTAAAATTTTTAAACAGATTACCTGCAACACATTTTAAACAGATTTTTTTTACATGATTTTTTTAACAATTTTCATTCAAAAAAATTTCCATAAGAGATCGTGTATCGAATCAGACACATTTGACTTAGAATTCACCCTAATAGTGTCATCACCTGATCTGTGTTTTCGGAGCCTAGATTTAACACAATCATCTGGCTTCCAGAATTTCGGAGATGCCTTAACATACAATGTGTTCGGATAAATCCCCAGATTCTGTAGCTCCTCGAAATATGTTTTCAAAATGAATTGAAAAGATTGCGATTGTTGTAGATGTCGATTGAGATTTTTATGATTGTTCTCCTTCTCGAGATGAAAATCTAGAGAAATGCTTCTCTCTAGAGATAGTAGAGGCGCAACCAAAAAATTTCTGTGGGAGGTATTTTACCTAAGTTTGTTCCAGTATTTCTCTGTATAAAAAACAATTTCCGTCCAAAACATTCTCATCCCATGCACGCCCATTTTGGTCCGAATTCATGAAGAACCATGTTTGAATTCATCCACAAATACGGATCATTTGTTGAAAAAGACGATAATTGTCATTGGATGAATCATAGTAAGAAGTAAACAGAAGTTAGTTCATTTTTAATGAAGAAAATGATTTTTAATGAAGAAATTTTAATGAAATTTCTGTGGGAGGTATTTTACCTAAGTTTGTTCCAGTATTTCTCTGTATAAAATTCCTTCCAAAACTTTCTCATCCCATGCACGCCCATTTTGGTCCAAATTCATGAAGAACCATGTTTGAATTCATCCACAAATACGGATCATTTGTTGAAAAAGACGATAATTGTCATTGGATGAATCATAGTAAGAAGTAAACAGAAGTTAGTTCATTTTTAATGAAGAAACCTTTAAAGACTGGGAGGGAGTTGTATCGGGTTGTTGATAGAATGGCTCTGTGCGGGTTGACGCGCCTCTTTTAAGTGTTTCGCAAATACTTGAACTTGCCTGATCAGCTCTAACTTGTGGATCGAAAATGAAAGCATAGTTCTCATGAAAGAACTTTTTCTTACTTGACTTTCCATTAAGTGTCATATAAAGAAAAAAAATGCAAAAAAAAAAAAAATTAGGTACAGAAACGCCGTTCCTCCTTCTAAAAAGGTAAAGGATCGTCTTTCCCAGCGTTCCCGCTCCACTGGATTGATCAAATGTGAATAATTTAATTTCTCGTTTAACCAATCACACCAGTTTTGGTCGTACCTCTTTTTAACATAACTAGAAGGCCCCAATTTAAATAAAGGCATTTTGTGTTTACAATTTATCGCTTTTACCGTTGACCTTGTAAGATACTAGTAGTTGAAATAACAAGGATTGGTGATGACATGAAGCATTTGTAATGAGGACTCAGACATAGTAAAAGACTTAAGCAATTTTTAAGTAAAAGAAATAAATGATATAAAATGGAAAAATAATTCAAGTAAGTATTACATTGCATGTTTAGGAATCACAGGAAGATTTACAGGGTATGCAGAGTCCTTTTTTTTTTCTACACACAACTATGGAATCTCTTGATTATTTTATTTCTTATTATTCATTAAACTGCAATAGCGCAATGATATATACCCTTTATATCACATACCATAGAACACTTGATAAACTATACCTTTATCCTTGAAATTTAGTTATTTGTATTCAGTAACATTATTTAAATTTACAGAATCCGATAAAATATTTAAAAACTAGTATTTTGCACTGACTCAAAGGAATCTCAATTGTATATAATCGCGATCTAACATCGTCATGAAAAACCAAGAGAAAACGTTTTTGACAACTCTCTGAGACTCCCTATATTAATAGTCCGAGAGGCGACTACAATTTTTGGACTTCATCGAACATCATTCTGAATTTTTTTATAGAGATTGGAGAAAAGTGAATAGATTAGGAATCTACTGGTCTGCCCTGGCAAAAATGGCCGAAACTGATCAATAATCGACTTGGAATGAGTTGAACTAAAATCCGATTGCCAAATATGTCATAACTTGCCAAAAAGAGAACAAACTTTTTCGTCTGGCAACCCTGAATTTTGATTTTCAATGAGAAAAAGCGCAAACGATTTTTGATCTCTGGCTTGGAAAATGTGTATCTTTTAAAAGTAAGCCAAATTGGCGACATCAGTTACGTCATCTGTGACGTAATGTTTATTGCCAACTTGGCACCCTTTTAATAGATGCAAGTGGACCGTCTCCAGATATCTGAATCGTCTGCAACCTTCTTAATTGATAATTAAAGAGTGAGGGTTACCAAATAAAAAAAAAAATGCCCATTATTTTTCAAGTTATGGCTCATTTGGCAATTGGATTTAGTTCAACTCATTCCAAATCGATTATTGATCAGTTTCGGCTATTTTTGCCACGGCAGACCAGTTTATTTGTAATCTACTCACTTTTCTCTAATTTCTATAAAAAAATCAGAATGATGTTCGATGGGGTCCAAAAATTGCAGTCGCCTCTCAGTCTATAAGAGTTTAATTCATGACACATTTGTAAAAGGTTTGCCTGTCTTAATATCCATCTATCAAAACGGAACGAATCACAATGCATCTTTGAAAATAAAATAATTTTCAACAAATACCTAACAGGCACTGTATTATTAACATCAGAAATTTTATCTGTGGTCTATGACGTTGCCATGTATAAAGTTCACACTTCAAAATACTCATCTTAATTATCTGTCAACAAAATCTAAACGTTGTGCACGGGGTAACGTTGTAAACATTGTATGAGGTATTTACGAATTACCATCGTATGAGGTAAACTTTGTATGAGGTTTTACGTGTTAACGAGTAAGCGTTATACTACGAGGTAAACGTTGTATGACGTATTTAAGAATTAAAGTTGTAAGAGGCAAACGTTGTATGATGTATTTACGACCTAAGGGGACTTGGTACCCCTTGTTTTACTAAATATAAATTTTATAAATATAAAATAATATAATAAATAAATATAATAAAATAATAATAAATAAATATAAAAAAAAAAAAATATATATATAAATTTTGTATTTTTTGCTTGTTTATAATCTTTGTAACCTTCCACATATTCTGACAAGTTTTTGAGCTGATCTCGATGACTGAAATTACAGAAAAACTATGTTTTTATGGAGAATTTAGCATTGCTGCAATAGCTCCTTTGATGTTTCGAACTCATTTTTCTTAGTTTGTGATTTTTGAAATTCCAACCATACTCAAAATGTTAAAACTTCAGCAACTATAAATGGAATGAATTGAATTTTTTTGTGCGTCATTCTCAGTACCTATTTGACAAAAAAAAAGCATGCATTTTTGAATTAAATAAATAAAAAAAATTTACAAATTTAAATGTTAAAAAATACCCGTTTTTTACGATTTTTTACATACAGGTACAGTAATTATCGTTTTTATCGAAAAGAATTTTACTTATTCTAAATTCGATGCCTAAAAATTTTTAATATATTACTAAGAATTTTTTTTTTTTTAAATCAGGAAAAAATATTGAAAAATGAGAAGGTAGAAAGAATTTGAAATTTAATGAAAAGTTTAAAGGTTTCCAAGTCCCCTTAACGTTGTGCGAGGTAAACGTTGTAAGAGGTATGGAAAATGCATATATTGCCTTGAGGAAAAATTTATTTGGTTGTCACTTAGCAGTGTTATAACAGTGAGCAACTGAAAGTGTTCGAGCCAGAATGGAAGTTGAATCTTCTTGTCTTTAATCTGTTATCCTTGCAGCCCTTCAAATGAAGGAGGAAAAGAAAAGAAGATTCTAAAGAAGAGATAAAGGGGGGGAAAAAGAAACGTTCGAAAAAGATCCTTCGATTCGAACAGAAATATGAGAGGAAGGGAAGCCGATTGAGAGATTTGCTGTGCTCTTCTGGCGACTTTTTCGTCTTGAAGAGACGTCGTTAGGATATTTGAGGAGGGAACTGAAGAGAAGTGAAAAGTCGTCAGTTGGAATTCGAGCGAGAAAAAAAAAAATAATAAGTTATGAAAAGTTCGGAAATATTTTAGGGAAGTGAGAATTCTTTTTTTCGTGTGTATGTGCTCGAGATTTCCCAAGGCAGTATTGTCAATAAGATATGAATCATTTAGCGTGGGGAAGATATTCTGGTTGCTTTTCGGAAACACTCTTTGAGAAGAATGGGGAAACCCGCAGGAAACTTCTTTTTTGTTCGCTTGCGATCTCCAAATGCACAATTCGTGTTCCATTTTCATGTTTCTTTAAAAAAAAAAATCAATTTTCTGGTATTTACCTACTTTGCATTTGGAAATGCAGCGCCGCTATATTTTTGTATTTTCGTAAAATTGCGTCTGGAATTTGCTGAGTCATCATTCATCGAGTGTTTCGGGAGTTTATCACTTTGATAGAGGTAGATTTTTAAACAATTGTTTCGGAAGCAACATGTGAAAGGTCTACAAATCCAATCTTTTTTAAAGCACTTTTTATTCTAACATTTTATTTTATGAATTTAACACACCACCTTTATACTGTTATCAAATTTTAGTTTGGAGTTATAAATAATACTTATCTTACTGTATAGTCATAGTTTATTAAAATTTTAATGAATTTGCAATAGTAGGGGGCAGGGATCAGAGCCTTTCATTTAAGGCCATCTTAACTTTTGACTTCTTCCGTAAAGTTTAGTCTAGAGTTATACGTAATCTTAAGATTTTTTTATGGGATTCTAGTGATAGTTTATTAAAATTTTAATGAATTTGCAATAGTAGGGGGGAGGGATCAGAGCCTTTCATTTAAGGCCATCTTAACTTTTGACTTCTTCCGTAAAGTTTAGTCTAGAGTTATACGTAATCTTAAGATTTTTTTATGGGACTCTAATGATAGTTTATTAAAATTTTAATGAATTTGCAATAGTAGGGGGGAGGGATCAGAGCCTTTCATTTAAGGCCATCTTAACTTTTGACTTCTTCCGTAAAGTTTAGTCTAGAGTTATACGTAATCTTAAGATTTTTTTATGGGACTCTAATGATAGTTTATTAAAATTTTAATGAATTTGCAATAGTAGGGGGGAGGGATCAGAGCCTTTCATTTAAGGCCATCTTAACTTTTGACTTCTTCCGTAAAGTTTAGTCTAGAGTTATACGTAATCTTAAGATTTTTTTATGGGATTCTAGTGATAGTTTATTAAAATTTTAATGAATTTGCAATAGTAGGGGGCAGGGATCAGAGCCTTTCATTTAAGGCCATCTTAACTTTTGACTTCTTCCGTAAAGTTTAGTCTAGAGTTATACGTAATCTTAAGATTTTTTTATGGGATTCTAGTGATAGTTTATTAAAATTTTAATGAATTTACAATAGAAAGGGAGGGGGGGGGGTGAGGGATCAGAGCCTTTCATTTAACCCTTTGCACTCCAGAGGCGCCTCTCAGGCGCCACACGATTGGATGCCGAAACACGAGAGGACCTCTAGGTTCGATGCGGAAATTTGATGCAAGGCCAATGACTGTGTTTAGTTTTCATGAAGAAAATCCGTAAACGCCAACCGAACCTAAAATGATTCGAGTTGCTGGTCCCTCCGCGCGAAAAAGGCCTGGAGTGCAAAGGGTTAAGGTCATCTAAACTTGTGAGTTCTGCGGTTAAATTTTAGTTCGGAGTTAGAAGTAATCTTAAGATTTTTTTATAGGATTCTAGTGATAGCTTATTACAATTTTACTGCAGTAACAATAATAATCCAGAGCAGAGTCTTTCGTTGAAGGGCATCTTAACTTGTCACTCCTCCCGTTGTTAAGTTTTAGTTCGGAGTTGTAAGTGATGCTTAAGGTCTTATTATATGATTCTAGTAATAATTTTATTTAAATTACAACATTAAGGAGGGGCGGATCCTTTCATTGAGTGTGATCTTAAAAATCTCTTTTTAACCTTTAACTGCTGTGGTTGGGTGGTTTGATTTTTTTTGCGCAAGAGCTACACATGGTCCATACTGCACCCAACAAATTGGGGAACATCAGTTTAAAGTTTAAGAAATATTGTATCAGAAAAATTAAAATAAAAGTCAAAGACGCGATATTTTAGGGGCGTGGAAGCATTCCACAAAAAATGACTCGCGGTCTATCAGACCGCTTACAGCAGTTAAAGGTTAATTATTATTTTTCTCCAAATCTACAAAATGGTTGGTTGGTTGTATTCAGATTATCTGGCGCCGTCAGCAACACGAGGGCTATAATGCGCCGAAAATTCGTCATTAGACAAGCCAACATACATTTACAAACACCCATGCCTAACACGGGACTCGAACCCGCAACCTCGTGGTCTAGAAGCCAGCACGCTAACCACTATACCGTTTGGTCGGCCCAAATCTACAAAATGCTTTACGATTCAATTTTTATCAGTAGTTAATTATACACTTATTTAGAAATCATGATCCTCCGTATTTCAGACTTTATATTTCAGGTTTTAACTTTTATTTATATATTGTTAGATTATAAAACTTTTCTAATGCTTACTACATAATTTCTCATGCAATAAAAACAAACTTTTATTTTTGAATAATTCCCAACCCCCCCACCCTTTAATTAATATATCTATAGCTTAAAGTCGAACTTTCGATAAATTCCAAAGGAAAAATTCTTTAATGTTAAAAATGAGAGTTCTGAATTTAATGGTTTTAAAGCGAGTTGGAAATAGGATTTTACTCCAATTGTGTTTTTATAAAAAGAAATTATTATTTCCACTTTCAAAAGTTTTTTCAAGTAGTAAATTTTTATCTAGCTAAAAAAATCAAAATTTTAAGAATTGATAAGAACGTTGAAAATTAAGTTTTAGTAACGTTTTGGTTTCCCTTTGTTCAAACATAAAGTCCATTTTATAAAAGCACTCTTTATGTTTCATGATCTAGATTAGAAAAAAATCAAAATATTTTTGTCTTTTCTTTGAAAATAATTTTCATAATTTTCTATTAATCAAAATGTTTGACAATAATATTATAAATTGTTCTTAGAATATAATCTCACTCTTCATTCTCTTTGATATATCTCAATATTACTGATATAAACTCTTAAAAATTACAAAATCTATCACTTGATGATGCTATACTCATTTGTCGGACTTGAATCGTCTGAGCATATTTCAATTGAAACTCTTACGCCACATGAAAATATGTCTTTTGGTAGTTCATGTGATAGTTACCTCAAGTAATGATGCTTTTATTATTGTTATTATTATTATTATTATTATTATTATTATTATTATTATTATTATTGTTGTTGTTATTGTTGTTGTTGTTGTTGTTATTATCATTATCATCATTATTATTATTATTATCATTATCATCATTATTATCATTATTATTATTATTATTATCATTATTATTATTAGTATTATTATCATTATTATTATCATTATTATTATTATCACTATTATTATTATTATCACTATTATCATTATCATCATTATTATTATTATTATCATCATTATCATCATTATTATTATCATTATTATCATCATCATCATTATTATTATCATCATCATCATTATCATTATTATCATCATCATTATCATTATTAAACGTACATGGATAAATCCATGTACGTTTTAATAATTAAAAAAACACACTTTTATATGAGCTGCATTTTTCTTAAAATATATTCCTAAACACCCCAGTAAAAAAAAATATTTAATTTCCAAATATAAGTCCGCGCACATTAATAACAAAGAAAACTCACTCATTTCAATTATGTATCAAGATTTCCCCCACCTCCCAAACTCTCCCGAAATAATTGAAATTATAAAGAGATGGGGGGTCGAAGAAATCCCCCAAATTCCTCAACTGCAAAATAAATTCCATTAAACTCCCCCTATCAGACACTCTCCCCGCTAAGATTCGGCAACTCTGAGTCTGAAGTCCGAATCGCGAAGGTGAATTCATTATTCAGCTTTTGTCTGTCACGTGGGATCCAGTGAGACAATAATTATCGGATTATTGCAGAGACGTCCAAGGTTGTTTGAGAAGATGGGTTGCGTTCTCTTAACTTTTTAAATCCATACAAGGCGTCCCAAAAATGTTGAAAAACATTGACATTATATCTTTAAGCGAATGAATTATAGAGATTTTGAAATTGATTGGATCGTTTCTTTATTTAGAAAAGTTAATTCGCATGTTGCTGACGGCAATGTTTATAGACTATGTTATGATACAATATGTTTGAGAAATTTAATTGAAACTTTCTGATAAATAAAAGTCTTTGCTTCCAAACCTAACTTCTTTCTGAAATTTATAAACTTTTTTTATGTAATTATTATTGGAATAACTTAGATCGGAAAAGTTAACCAATTTTTTTACCTCCCTTTTTTCATCACATAGTTTTAAAAAAATATGGTGAAGTAATATTTTGAATGAGTTGTTTTTCGGTCAATTTTAAAGTTAAATTTGATTGTTTTCCCTTCTTTTTGCATTATTTTTTTCCCTTTTGGAAGGGTTTTATAGGTATAAAAATATAAAAAATTAAAATGCTGTAACTTACCTTATTCTGTACATCTTTGCATCTGGCCCTCCGATCTCAAATAAGCCCCGTTATAACCTTTATAGAATATTCTGTATAAGAATGACGTTACTTGATTTTTAAATGTGGCTTAGTACACGTAATACTTTACCCAAGCTCATTATCTAAGATTGAGATAATTATAAAAATTAAATAGAAATCTTTATTGCAATAACTTACTAAACAATAATAACTTCCCTGGCCACTTTTAAATGATTTCATATTTACATTAAATGATTTCATATTTAAGATCTAAAGGTAAATCTGACAAAACCATATCATTCGAATTATCGAGTGATGCTTATTTCCAACAAGTTTAACATCGGAGTTTTGTCATTCCATCAAAGTTCCTTTAACACCATGCGTCCCTTTGTCGGCCACTTTTAAATGATTTCATATTTACATTAAATGATTTCATATTTAAGATCTAAAGGTAAATCTGACAAAACCATATCATTCGAATTATCGAGTGATGCTTATTTCCAACAAGTTTAACATCGGAGTTTTGTCATTCCATCAAAGTTCCTTTAACACCATGCGTCCCTTTGTCGGCCACTTTTAAATGATTTCATATTTACAGTAGAACCTCGATTAACCGTCACTCCTTTATCCGGAACTCTTTGTTAACCGCAATCATTTAGTCGACATCAAAAATCTCCCAAATGAGTAATAAATCATTTCTTCCTCTTTAAACCGTAATCTTCCCTTGCTCTAAAGTTACATAGGTAATGGTGAGGCTTTTGACTGTTTTTCTAAAGAACTGACATGGTTAGAGCAACCTTCGGATGCAGATCAAACTGAACTATTGCCTTCGAAAAGACTCCGGGATAGAGCAGCGAAACAAAGATTATCAAGATTATTGCAACAAAAACTCATTTCCAACAATTATGTCATACAAAAACATTAAAAGTCCTGTATTCAATAAACGGAAATTATTTACTTTTTATTGTTTTTTACAACTCTCTTTTATCCGGAATGTTCTCTTAACCGACCAACCTTTGGTCCGAATTAGGTTGGTTAATCGAGATTCTACTGTATTTTGATACCTCAACCGTAAATTTACTTTCTATAAAAAAGAAAAATGGCTGAATCGAAAAACTTATCAAGCTTACATATAAACTGAATGAAACAAAATGACATACAAATTTAAACAAGATGGTTGTTAAATCATTCAATCTAATTGGGCACTGAAATCGCTCGTTGCCGAGTTTGCTCTATTCTTTCCAACCTGAGAACCTGTACACAAATTTTTATTTATCAAATTAATACAAGGCTATTTTTGGTCATTAAGTCATTAAATTTTGTTTAATTTCTCTCTAGTTAGTCATATCAACAAACCATAAGTGTTATTTAATTCTTTCAACTTACGGAGACATATTTTAAAGTTTTATTGGTAACATTTGTAGCTATCATGTACTGATATAAAACTTTCAACGACCAGAATGCTGCATAAACTCTATTTTTGAATTTTGGGTCATCACAACTTAATCAAAAGTTATGGCGCTATACTGCCGCACTAAGTCCAAAGGTTGTATCTGGATTTTTCAGTCAAACTGAGTTATTATTTCCAGGTGGTTCTGTGCAATTTTTTCTTCTTAATGGAAATGATCTGCGGGGGAACTATTAAAAAAGTTAAGAAGTTACAGTCACTAAGTTAGCATGCAGTATATAAAGATGTTTTAAAAGAAAGTCCTAATAATAATCATAAACTTGCTATGATACAATCTTCTAGTCCAGTGCATTTAGAAACTACTTGATACAAAACCTTGACATTTGGTGAGTAGATACAAAAATGAACACTTAATGAAATGACATAAATTAAAAACTCGAAAATAACGTCTTATATATTTTATTTTATATTTGAAATCCTTACGTCAATGCTTATGCCAGTGACCCCACCTGGTTTTATCTTTTGCTATTTTAATTTTCATTTGCAATAGATCAACATTAATGAAAACAATTTATGTCGTTTCATTAGGTGATCTTTTTCGTACCTACTCACCAAATATCAAGGTTTTATACCAGAGATACTTTCTAAATGCACTGGGCTAGAAAATTGTAATATAGCTTGTATAGGGAAATGATCCTCACTTGGACATCTTTTTAAACTTGAAACTTAAATTTTGTATTTTGAGCTGTCCGAGAGGCGACTGCAATTTTTGGACCCCATCGAACATAATTCTGAATTTTTTATAGAAATTGGAGAACATTGAGTAGATTAGGAATCCACTGGTCTGCCGTGGCAAAAATGGCCGAAACTGATCAATAATCGACTTGGAATGATTTGAACTAAAATCCGATTGCCAAATATGTCATAACTTGCCAAAAATAGAACAAACTTATTCGTCTGGCAACCCACTGCATTTTGATTTTCAATGAGAAAAAGCCCAAACGATTTCTGATCTTTGGCTCGGAAAACTTATATCTTTTAAAAGTAAGCCAAATTGTCGACATCAGTTACGTCATCAGTGACGTAATGTTTATTGCCAACTTGGCTCCCTTTTAATAGATGCAAGTAGACAGTCGCCAGATATCTGAATCGTCTGCAACCTTCTTAATTGAAAATTAAAGAGTGAGGGTTACCAAATAAAAAAAATGCTCATTATTTGGCAAGTTATAGCGCATTTGGCAATTGGATTTAGTGCAACTTATTAAAAGTCGATTTTTGACCAGTTTCGGCCATTTTTCCCACGGCAGACCAGTGGATTCGTAATCTACTCACTTTTCTCTAATTTCTATAAAAAATTCCGAATGATGTTCGATGGGGTCCAAAAATTGCAGTCGCCTCTCAGTCTATTAGTTGCACGTATGACTTAGTATGTGCACTGCAGTGAAAAGATTGCATGGGCTCGAAAACCTGGCTTTTCTGTACAACAAGAATTAATCGTTAACTAAAGGTAAAATAAAAAGCTATTGAGATTACGTATTCTGTTCTCTACAATTCTTGGACGACAACCCCATCCTAAGGTGGGAGAATGTCAAGAGGGGAGGTTACAGGGAAGGCACAAAGCCTAATTAAAATATTTCAAATGCTGGTGATCCTGTGTTATGGGAGATAGATCTAATAGAGATCTTCTTCAAAGGGAGTGGGGTTGGCTTGGTGGTAGCACTTTATGGGCTTATAATAGTCTCCAGAGATGGGGGGTGTAAGTGTGAAAAGAATATGGGTGTTGGAGATTCAGGGATGATATATTGAAGGAATTTGAGTACAATATACTGTTTTATGCTTACTTAACTGGTGTTAAATATGCAGCTTAAGGTTTCTAAACTTTTCTTAACACTTTTAAACCTTGCGCACATTGTAATGCACATTATTTAGAGACTTTTGGCGAATAAAGTGCATTTTAATTGACTTACACAGGTAGCACATTGGTGTTGACCGATGATGGAAACATGACTTCTTAGAAGATTGGCCGGTATATACCTAATCTCGAGCATCGTTACAAAATGCACGATTTTTTTTTTTTTACAAATAAACATTAGACTGAGAGGCGATTGTAATTTTTGGACCCCATCGACATCATTCTGAATTTTTTATAGAAATGGGAGAAAAGTGAGTAGATTACGAATCCACTGGTCTGCCGTGGCAAAAATGGCCGAAAATGATCAAAAATCGACTTGGAATGAGTTGAACTAAATCCAATTGCCAAATGCGCCATTACTTGCCAAATAATGAGCACTTTTTTTTTATTTGGTAACCCTCACTCTTTAATTTTCAATTAAGAAGGTTGCAGACGATTCGGATATGTGGCTATGGCTTACTTGCATCTTTCACAAATAAGCCAAATTGGCAAGAAACATTACGTCACTGATGACGTAACTGATGTCGGCAATTCGGCTTACTTTTAAAAGATACAAGTTTTCCGAGCCAGAAATCAGAAATCGTTTGCGCTTTTTCGCATTGAAAATCAAAATGCAGTGGGTTGCCAGACGAAAAAGTTTGTTCTCTTTTTGGCAAGTTATGACATATTTGGCAATAGGATTTTAGTTCAACTCATTCCAAGTCGATTTTTGATCAGTTTCGGCCATTTTTGCCACGGCAGACCAGTAGCTTCGTAAAGATCCGTAGCAACGGCCAGTCTTCAATGTTCGCATCGGAATTGACCAGCGTCAAGCAGTTATTGGTCAGCAGATTTGTAGTACTGGAGTACTATCTTGGAAAAATAATCATTATATTTTTAGGAATTGGGTAGAGGACTTTCTGTGTGAATAAGAAATTAATTAATCCATTTTAATTCATTTTGAACCATATTCTAACTCTTAAGAGAGATTGTGAGCAAGCCATTGCTCAAACGAAATATTCATTTAAAACATACAGTCCGTGAGGCAACTGCAATTTTTGGACTCTATCGAACATCATTCTGAATTTTTTATAGATATTGGAGAAAAGTGAGTAGATTACGAATCCTCTGGTCTGCCGTGGCAAAAATGGTCGAAACTGATTAAAAATCGACTTGGAATTAGTTGAATTAAAATCCGATTGCCAAATATGTCATAACTTTCCAAAAAGAGAACAAACTTTTTCGTCTGGCAACCCACTGCATTTTGGTTTTCAATGAGAAAAGCGCACACAATTTCTGATCTCTGACTCGGAAAACTTGTCGCCAACTTACTTTTAAAACAACAACTTGGCTTACTTTTAAAAGATACATAAGTTACGTCATCAGTGACGTAATGTTTCTTGCCAATTTGGCTCATTTATGAAAGATGCAAGGAAGCCATAGCCACGCATCCGAATCGTCTGCAACCTTCTTAATTGAAAATTGAAGATTGAAGTTACCAAATTTAAAAAAAAAAAAAAAAAATGCTCATTATTTGGCAAGTTATGACGCATTTGGCAATTAGATTTAGTTCATCTTATTAAAAGTTTATTTTTGACCTGTTTCGGCCATTTTTGCCACGGCAGACCAGTGGATTCGTAATCTACTCACTTTTCTCCAATTTCTGTAAAATATTCAAAATGATGTTCGATGGGGTCCAAAAATTGCAGTCGCCTCTCAGTCTAATATGAATGTTTATACCGCATATAACAAAATTAAATTAACGCAGAATAGTATATATCGCATCCTGGATGCTATCTTCAATACTAACTTCAATCAACATCAGGTTTCAAATTGCAAAGTTAAGTCAACGCCTACACACTCAACTTAAAATCTAAATAAATATGGATATATCGTCGGAAACCTCCACGTCACGGAAATTATCGAAGTAACGCGGCGTGAAACAATGGATTAGCGAAAACTAGAAGCGATAAATAATCCCTGAAGGTAATAATCCAGTCGTAAACGGACAATTGGAGAATAGCAAATGCAAATTTAAACCGTTATTCCGTGACACTGCAGCGTATGAAGGGGCCATTAGTGCCACAGTGACGCTGATGTGATAAGCAATAATCTGGCGTCGCACCTTTCGGCTTGGCGACGTTTTAAACAATCAGTTTTGATTGATGGCGCAAATAGTTTCTAGAGGTAGCAAGTTTATTTGGCCTTTCTAAACTGTCATCGACACTACAGAAAGAAAACTGCAGATGCTCTGAGGGGGAAATGAATGAGGTGTATTTTTAAATGGGGTTGAACTATCAATCCGCAATATTTCTAATTGTTAGTGTTTTTGTTGTTTTAAATTTATTTGTTGTTGTTGTTGTTGTAACCGTCATTTTATTGTTATGTATGTTAATCTTTAAGCTTCCCACATTTGTTTGACGTTTTCACTGTTATTAAATAATGTAGTTCAAAACTATCGCCTATCTCACAAAGTTTGCCGACCAAACGGTATAGTGGTTAGCGTGCTAGCTTCTAGACCGAGGGATTGCGGGTTCGTGTCCCGCGTTAGGCAGGGGTGTTTGTAACTGTATGTTGGCTTGTCTAATGACGAATGTTTCGGCGCATTATAGCCCTCGTGTTGCTGATGGCGCCAGATAATCTGAAAACAACCAAATCTCACAAAGTTTTATTTTAAAATATAATGTTATATTTTTTTTTTTTTTTTTTGCTTTAGGAAGAAAAAAAAAATTATTAAACATCAAGTTTTATATGCATTAAAGATGTGTTAAAATAGGTTAATAAAAGAAAAAATATATATTAACTTCAATCAGTGCAGTAATAAATTTCCTTGAACATTACTAATCAAAGAAAAATGCTGCACTATTTTTTTAAACATATTCCCAATGAAATCGATTCACAATGTTTTTCAATGCCTTTAACTATAAAGAAATCGGATTCAGAGTAATTTCTCCTCTCGCCAAATTTACTAATTTTCATGATTTAACAGCCATAAAACTGATGACAAACTATTCAAAATCCCTACCGCATGTCCTTAGATATAGTAACCTAAGCTAAAAATCTGGGTTCAAGACAAAATTACCTAAAGTAAAGATACATAAGTTATTGTTTCTCTTAACCCTTTGGGTACATTTGACGAGTGAGACTCGTCATCTGCTTACTTGGGCGAAGTTACGTTAGACGAGTCTGACTCGTCATCCATCCATCCAAATCCATCCCATGGGCATAAAAATCTTCAAATAATTCAGTACTCAAAGGGTTAAAAAAAAAAGTATTTATAAGCAATATAAAAGCAACATAAAACCTGCTCAGCAAAGATGCATTTTGTTTATACAAAGGGTGTTAACACATTTCTGGAACGATTTGGAACCATATTTTAATGTTTAAAATGTAAAGACTTTTTCTTTAAATATTCGATCTGGTGACTTGGTTTTTTGACAATAAGTCTGCATCATATTTTCCATGTTAGAAGGGCTTTTCATAAAAGTTTTTGGTGTATTACTTGCCATTCCTCTTTCTCTGGTTTCCATAGTACGTCAATCGTAGTGGGTTTGCGCTTAGAAAAAGCTCTTTTCATCAAACCAAAGGCACAATAGGCCATAGGGAGAGCTTCAGAGGATTTCATACGAATATGTTGAAAGGGAATATCAATGCAATATCTGCATCAGTTTTCAATTTTTTTAAGAAATGCAGTAGTACTTTTCGAAGTATGACTAGTAGCTATGTTTTGGTAAGGTTTCACTCTTTTTAAATCCTTAGGATAAGAAATAAAATTTTATTAAGTAAAAGATCATATTAGTAATATGATGAGAGGATTTAAATTTTTTTTCTTACTTTTGTTGTTTTTAATTCCCCATTGTAAGAGAAACCTGCGACAATCATAAAGCCTCTATTGAAACCATCGATATAAATAAACAACTGGATAGACTGCTTAACGCTGGGAAAATGAAGCCCTTGCCAGATGCCGTCGGTAGGATAAAAAATACGAATTGCCGAGGATTGCAAATAAAATTTCAGGTTGTACACAGCATAAATGTCAATAGTAGACCTTAATTAGTAATAATGTGCAAAAAATATATATACTCTAGCATTTTACAAGGTTTTTCGCATTTCCATCCAACTATAAAAGTGAACTGTGATTGGTTAATCTTCCCACCAGCTTCGCAATCCCCGGCGCGTTTTTCTCTTTGCATTGACAATGGAGCAGTCTATCCAGTTGTTTATCTATATCGATGATTGAAACTTACTTTGCATTTTTGGAACCAAGTATGGCTATCTTTTTCTCTTTGTGCCTTTGTTTGCAAATAGACCTTTTTGTATTGAAGTCATTCAGGTAAACCTATGCTTCATCAAGGGTAACAATGCATTTCCATGTACCTCCTGCTAAATAGTTTTCATTCATGATTCTACAATATATCTTACGTAGAGCCTCATGCTATAGAAAAAGACGAAGAATATTGTGTTTTGCAGCATTTTTAAGCTTTAATTCTTGATTTATTATTGAATTTATCATCGCTACAATGTATTTGAAGACTTCAATTATTTCTGTATCGGTGTATTTTCTCTTGCTACCAGCGATTTCACTTTAGAAACATTTGGAGCAGTACAAACCGTTTTCGGGTATGCATTTGAAGTTTTTTTTTGTTTTTTTTTATCATATAGAAGTACTGATTGACGTACTTTTGCTTTCCGATTGCTAATATTTCTTATTTATCATTTTTGTACCATGCATTTCGCAACATATTGAATTTATTATTGCTACAATGTATTTGAAAACTTCAATTATTTCTATATCGGTGTATTTTCTCTTGCTACCAGCGATTTCACTTTAGAAACATTTTGAACAGTACAAACCGTTTTTGGGTATGCAGTTGAAGTTTTTTTTTTTGTTTTTTTTTTATCATATAGAAGTACTGATTGACGTACTTTTGCTTTCCGATTGCTAATATTTCTTATTTATCATTTTTGTACCATGCATTTCGCAACATATTGAATTTATTATTGCTACAATGTATTTGAAAACTTCAATTATTTCTATATCGGTGTATTTTCTCTTGCTACCAGCGATTTCACTTTAGAAACATTTGGAACAGTACAAACCGTTTTTGGGTATGCAGTTGAAGTTTTTTTTTTGTTTTTTTTTTATCATATAGAAGTACTGATTGACGTACTTTTGCTTTCCGATTGCTAATATTTCTTATTTATCATTTTTGTACCATGCATTTCGCAACATATTGAATTTATTATTGCTACAATGTATTTGAAAACTTCAATTATTTCTATATCGGTGTATTTTCTCTTGCTACCAGCGATTTCACTTTAGAAACATTTGGAACAGTACAAACCGTTTTTGGGTATGCAGTTGAAGTTTTTTTTTTGTTTTTTTTTATCATATAGAAGTACTGATTGACGTACTTTTGCTTTCCGATTGCTAATATTTCTTATTTATCATTTTTGTACCATGCATTTCGCAACATATTGAATTTATTATTGCTACAATGTATTTGAAAACTTCAATTATTTCTATATCGGTGTATTTTCTCTTGCTACCAGCGATTTCACTTTAGAAACATTTGGAACAGTACAAACCGTTTTTGGGTATGCAGTTGAAGTTTTTTTTTTGTTTTTTTTTATCATATAGAAGTACTGATTGACGTACTTTTGCTTTCCGATTGCTAATATTTCTTATTTATCATTTTTGTACCATGCATTTCGCAACATATTGAATTTATTATTGCTACAATGTATTTAAAAACTTCAATTATTTCTATATCGGTGTATTTTTTCTTGCTACCAGCGATTTCACTTTAGAAACATTTGGAACAGTACAAACCGTTTTTGGGTATGCAGTTGAAGTTTTTTTTTTTGTTTTTTTTTATCATATAGAAGTACTGATTGACGTACTTTTGCTTTCCGATTGCTAATATTTCTTATTTATCATTTTTGTACCATGCATTTCGCAACATATTGAATTTATTATTGCTACAATGTATTTGAAAACTTCAATTATTTCTATATCGGTGTATTTTCTCTTGCTACCAGCGATTTCACTTTAGAAACATTTGGAACAGTACAAACCGTTTTTGGGTATGCAGTTGAAGTTTTTTTTTGTTTTTTTTTATCATATAGAAGTACTGATTGACGTACTTTTGCTTTCCGATTGCTAATATTTCTTATTTATCATTTTTGTACCATGCATTTCGCAACATATTGAATTTATTATTGCTACAATGTATTTGAAAACTTCAATTATTTCTATATCGGTGTATTTTCTCTTGCTACCAGCGATTTCACTTTAGAAACATTTGAAACAGTACAAACCGTTTTTGGGTATGCAGTTGAAGTTTTTTTTTTTTTTTTTTTTTTTTATCATATAGAAGTACTGATTGACGTACTTTTGCTTTCCGATTGCTAATATTTCTTATTTATCATTTTTGTACCATGCATTTCGCAACATATTGAATTTATTATTGCTACAATGTATTTGAAAACTTCAATTATTTCTATATCGGTGTATTTTCTCTTGCTACCAGCGATTTCACTTTAGAAACATTTGGAACAGTACAAACCGTTTTTGGGTATGCAGTTGAAGTTTTTTTTTGTTTTTTTTTCATATAGAAGTACTGATTGACGTACTTTTGCTTTCCGATTGCTAATATTTCTTATTTAATATTTTTGTACCATGCATTTCGCAATTTTTTTTTCGTTGTTGAATAAGAATTTTACTCTTTGGAAAGTGACTTGCGAAACACAGCTTGTTTACGAGCACCAGTTTGAAAGAATAATTAATTTGAAAGTACCAGATGATAATTTTAATTAATAAGCTATCAGCAGAAATTTTTTTGCCCTAAAAATATTTGCATTTTTAATCCCTTAACAAAAATTTTCTTAAAGTGCGCCAACACCCTCTGAAGCATAATCTGATAGTTCCCTCTTTAAACCCCTGTACGACCATATCATATTCGCTACTTCTCAATTGGAAATAGATAAAATTTTCTTATCTTACATTTTACAAAGCATAAAAACTTAAATCTTTCATAAGCATCATAAAGTTTACTTTTGAATTCGAAAACAAATCCCACTAACTATCGAATGCCAGGATAATGATATCGAATTGCAAAAACTTCAGTCACAGTACGTTTACTACCTCTTCCACATTGCAAGTGTCTCTGCTTAGCACGTACAAGAAAGAAAGTACAAATCTACATCCTGATTTTTGGCATTTAAGGTGTATGTATACCCTAGAATTTTTTTTTAAAAATTCTGAGTTTAAAAATCCAATTCTTTTTTACATTAGTTAGAAAGCATATGATTAAAATAATTTTATAAAAAAAATTCAAATTTCGGCAATTGTTAATTTGTTAATTAAGCTTTAATTAGATAATTAGTACCTTTTTCAAACAATGATATATCAAATTCTAATTTACTTAGAAACGCAATTCTACTTGAAAACCATTCAAAATACTATTTTTAATGTTTTGAAACTCAATTAAATTTCTTATATAGAAGAGTTTTTGTTTTACAATTTATTTTGTGTGAAAACATGAAAAAAATCCACATTTTCAAAGAATTCTAAGTTTTAAAAATCCCTCAAAAATCAATTTCTCAACCAATATGATATAAATGAGTTTCAAAACATCTAACATATTATATAGATTACTATGATGTAAAAAAAATTATAATTGAACATTTTGTTGTTGAATTATTGTTGTTTGAATAAAGCGTGACATAATCAAAATAATGTTCGTCAGAAAACAGGTTTAAAGTTTTAAAATCGTGGTATCTAACAGGGGAAGTACTACCTATAAATGATTGTAACTTAAAAACTATTAAAGATATTTTCAAACGTTTAGTATTGTTTGAAAGCTAAAGTATCCGAAAATATTATGATATAATAACAAAAAAATTAAAAAAATTATCGATTTTCGTGAATTGTAGGATATACGTACACCTTAAGCATAAGCAATCCAAAATAACTTAAGGGGGTTCGATAGGCCCCACATCACTAATGTTAAAAGGCCCATTTTCTATGTACCTTTTCTAAATAACTAACAAACTGATACTTTTGAAATTTTTGCTGAATATTATTTCAACCTTCATAATCTGAGGTTAACATTAAGAGAGTATGATTACTTGGTTTTTTTTTTTTTTTTAAAAAACAATCTCAAATGATTAAACACCAAAATTCTCTGAGAATCGCATTTTTTTTTTAAGACAAAATAATTTTTTAAAAATAAATAATCAACATTTTTCTAAAACGTTCACTTCAAATTTAAATTTGATACATGGCAAATATAGGGTACAAAGAAGCTAGAGGCCGTTTTTTTTTTTAAAAAAAAAGGTACATAGAAGTTTGAAAATTGACATTTTGAGATAAATGCATTTTTATGCGAAATTGCAGCATGTCAAACGTGGGTTTACGCATTTTAGAACTAACTTTTCTAAGGAACTAGAAAGAGTTCATACCAAAACTATGCCGACCAAACGGTATAGTGGTTAGCGTGCTAGCCTCTAGACCGCGAGGTTGCGGGTTCGAGTCCCGTGTTTGTCATGGGTGTTTGTAAATGTATGTTGGCTTGTCTAATGACGAATGTTTCGGCGCATTATAGCCCTTGTGTTGCTGACGGCGCCAGATAATCTGAAAACAAATAACCAACCATACCAAAACTATATCTTAAAAGAAGCAGAATTTAGAGATATGCAAAAATCACGAAATCTGAAATTTTGAAATTTTAAACCTACTAAAATTAAATCTGAGTATGATCCGTGCACAATATACAACCACTACTAACATCAACACTATATGCAAACTACGCAGAATAAAGAAGGACAGTTATCCCAACTCAGACAACTTACATCCAAAAACAGGGGTGTAGTGGAGCGAGAACGCGTGGGAACGGCGATCCTTCACCTTTTTAGAAGGCGGAACGGCGTTCCCTCACCTAATTTTTTTTTTTTTTTTTTTTTTTTTTTTTTTTAATTTTATTACGTCGTGACATTAAACACACAGTCAAGAAAGAAAACGAAACGCTTCTTTCGTGAGAACTATGCTGCCGTTTTCGATATGCAACTTCAGAGCTGAGCAAGCAAGTTCAAGAATTTGCAAACACTTGAAAGAGGCGCGGCAATCCCACACATATAGCCATTCGAAAAATCGAAACTCGATCTCTTATGGAAATTTTCCTGAATGATAATTGTTTAAGAAATCATGTAAATAATCGGTTTAAAATAAATTGTACATAATTTGTTTAAAAATTGTTGCAAAAAATCTATTTAAAAATTTGTGTCAATAATATGTTTGAAAAGATCTTCTAATCCATTTATAAAGTATCAAATAATCTGTTAAAATGGGTTGTGCAAAGCCAATTGTTAAAAAATCCAGATGATTTAATAGTTTTAAAAAGATATTTAAATAAAAAAGCCTAAACACACATGTTTTTCTTTTCAATTTTGAGGAGCTCATTATCTGTTTTGAGATTATTAAAGTAAAATTAAGAAAGTTATTTATTCTTAGTTGCAATTTTCACCCCCCCCCCCCCCCACAGAAAAAAACAAAAGTATACGTTTATAACGATGCGACATAGCGTTCCCATACCTTTTTATTTTACACTACACCACTGTCCAAAAACCACGATGCTTCTAATAAAACCAACCTCAAAATTATTTACAATGTAATCTGAGAGCAATTCCTCTTTCTCAAAGTCCTTGTTTGAGTACTTACATCAAATTTCGCCACTTGCCGATTCAGAACGGGACAGTTTAATTACACCTCCACACTCCTGAAGGCAGCATCAAACCTTTACGCAGCTGAAATCCATCAAAACCCCCAAACAAAGAGAGTTAAGAGAACCTTCCAACGCCTTTGAAGACACCTGATTAATTCCCGCTCTAACAGCTGATTGGCCCTCGCAATTACACCTTCACACTTCCCCCCCCCCCCCCCCCCCCCTAAAAGTCGTCTGCGGAATATTCATGAACCTTCCGGTGGCCGCTTAATTTCCGGTGAACTTTCGTCGCGGAAAGCGGAAGTGACTTGGAAATTGAGGAAGCTGAACCCCTTCGGAAAGTTGGCGACTGGTTATTGGGTGTCAATTTCTCAAAAAGTGACTTGTAAGAATGCTCAAACACTTTCGTTGGAAGTCCTCCCCACCCTCCTTTACGTAATGATGGTTAATTGGGCAGCAGATGTGAGAAACGGGGGGGTTGACAGCTGTTTAAGTAATTTGAAATTTAAATTATTTGAGGTGCAAATTTGGGGTTAGGTTTCAAGCTGGGTAATTATGAGATGGGGATGTTTACCCAAGTTTGAAATGGGTCTTAATACTGGAGAAAAGTTATAGTGTGGTGTTGTGTTAAATGTGTTTTACAATATGGTTAATTAACTAAATTAATAAAATGCATAGATGAATGATAATCTAAATTATTAATTTATTAAGGAAATATTTTTGTTATTGTAATTTTTGTTTTTCTGTTCTCTTAACAGGTTTTACTGAAATCAACGCTTTTTATGACTTTTCTGAAGTTTTAGAATAATAGATTTCTGAATTGGTAAGTAAAATTTAAATAATCAACTTTGTTTTTTCCTATTTGAAATTTTTATCTAAATACAACTTACATGCTCAAATGTGTACTTTCACTTAGACTATTGGATAGCCAAAATGCGAATATAAAAGGTAGTTTAAGTACCTATATCTCATACCTAGAGCGCACACTTAATGCCCTGCTATTAAGATTAAAAACTAGCATTTCGATTTTAAATCTTTTATTTTGAATTGCAATTGTTTTACGTACCCCCCCCCCCCCCATAAAAAATTAACGATTTCAAAATGAAACGAATCAATGTCAAGTAATTAATAACTGATTGAAAAATCAATTATAATGTTAAAAATTTAAGTATAATAAGTATAGTAAGTTAAGTTCAATAAGTATAGTAAGTTAAGTATAATAAGTATAGTAGCTTAAGTATAATAAGTATTAAGTAATTTAAGTATAAAATTAAGTAAGTATATTCTTATAACTATGAGTATAACTTTAATTGTCAAAATGCATCATTACCATTATAAAACGATTGCGAAATTGACAAACCCACACACTCACAAATCAAACATGTAATTTTTCTAAAATGTGGTTTAAAAACCCATCAAATACATCTACACAGATTTTCCCGGCTTTATTACTCATTACAACCCTATCCCCTCCCCACAACCATTCACCCCACATGGAGTTTTGTTTCATATTCGGGGGAGGGGAACTCTCCATCTGCAGAAGACGTCTGAGAAATGCGGTTGCAGTGAGGCGAGAAAGGTGGCCTGCCACGATCAGGGGGTGTTCGAACTTCCCCTCTGGGTGTGGCCGGTGACGTCACGTCAGACTCAACTGCTCCAACGAACAACATACTCCCATTTTGGTTTTTACAATACTTGACGTTAATGTTTAGTTTGGGCCGAAGAAAAGGATGATGATAGTTTATTTATAAGATATTTTTAGGATAGCTTATGCAATTGGTTAAGCATAAAATGAAATAGACAATAGTTAAACATAAACATCTGGAAATATATAAGTTATTGTTCCAATAAATAAATCTTATATACCCTTAGTTAGCCGCTCGGCGCGTGGTCGACAAATGTTCCCTCCAACAATTTCTTAATAGATGGCAACCCATGATCAAAACCTTCTTACAGTTTTTTTTTTTTTTTTTTTCAAGTTATTTAAAAGATACTGTTTAATTTTTACTTTATTCTGTTCAATAATGTTGTGATTGTAATTAAAATACCCACTTACTTTGATATTTGGTCGCGACTTTAATTACATGCACGATAATTTGAATTTGGGGGTCATTTGTCCCCCACGCGACTAACCTCGAGACAAAAGGTCGCGGGCCTTTTAATGGTTAAGCTCCTATGAAATACATAACTATTTATAAAGCCTTTCAAAGATTGGAACCGACCAAACGGTATAGTGGTTAGCGGGCTGGCTTCTAGACCGCGAGGTTACGGGTTCGAGTCCCGTGTTAGGCATGGGTATTTGTAAATGTATGTTGGTTTGTTAAATGACGAAATGTTTCGGCGCATTATAGCCCTCGTGTTGCTGACGACGCCAGATAATCTGAATACAACCAACTTTCAAAGATTGGAGGTTGAGCTTAAAGAAAAGAAAACCGAATTGAAATACTGGGATTGAATTGAAAAATATGTCAGTTGAGTTTAATGAATTATTTGAATTGAATAGAGCAACATAAATTACTTTTATAGTGAACTCCGTTATCAGTGAGTGTAACTTCAGGCATCACGAAAGTAAAAACAGTAAAAAGCGCATAACTCTTTCCAAAACGACTCTAAATCTTCAAGTGACCACTTATTCCACGCCTTGCCGGTTTTTATATCCACGAGCGCAGACTTTCCCGAAATATCCAGAGCAAACGGGTTGGCGATCAGCATGCTATGGAAAAACTTTCGAAATTTTTTCGATTTACTCATTTGTTGCCAAATTTTACAAGCTTGTCTAATTGCAGTTAATAAATTTAATAAAATATAACTTTACAAATAAATATGTACACTACTTTCAATCATATATAGAGAAACTGCGTAAAAGTATTATATTTGCAATCATGATTTTTAACTTTTAGTTTATTATAAAAATATTGTTTTCGTCTGCATCCCGTTTTGATCGTTTTTTAAAGAAACCCGAGATTAAATGTTAAAACAGATTCCCTCATACTGCAAAGTACTAAGAACAACAGACCTGATAAATTCCAAATTCCAAAAAGGAATATAATTACTTTAAAAAAATACATTACAACATTTTTCCATGAGCGCTTTTTTAATAAGAAACTATATGTAAAAGAAACTACAAGAAGAAATTCAATAAATTCTGCGCTTCTCACAATTCTGAGGTTTCGTCAGAATAACAACGATTTCAAATATTGTTTTCAAATGCATCTCGTTTTGTTCGGTCTTTTAAGAAACCCGAGATTAAATGTTAAAACAGATTCCCTCATACTACATAGGTACTATCAACAACAGACCTGAATAATTCCAAATTCCAAAAAGGAATACTAATACCTTAAAAAACGCATTACAGTCTTTTTCCATGAGCGATTTTTTAATAAGAAAATATATGTAAAAGAAACTACAAGAAGAAATTCAATAAATTCTGCGCTTCTCACAATTCTGAGGTTTCGTCAGAATAACAACGATTTCAAATATTGTTTTCAAATGCATCTCGTTTTGTTCGGTCTTTTAAGAAACCCGAGATTAAATGTTAAAACAGATTCCCTCATACTACATAGGTACTATCAACAACAGACCTGATGAATTCCAAATTCCAAAAAGGAATACTAATACCTTAAAAAACGCATTACAGTCTTTTTCCATGAGCGATTTTTTAATAAGAAAATATATGTAAAAGAAACTACAAGAAGAAATTCAATAAATTCTGCGCTTCTCACAATTCTGAGGTTTCGTCAGAATAACAACGATTTCAAATATTGTTTTCAAATGCATCTCGTTTTGTTCGGTCTTTTAAGAAACCCGAGATTAAATGTTAAAACAGATTCCCTCATACTACATAGGTACTATCAACAACAGACCTGATGAATTCCAAATTCCAAAAAGGAATACTAATACCTTAAAAAACGCATTACAGTCTTTTTCCATGAGCGATTTTTTAATAAGAAAATATATGTAAAAGAAACTACAAGAAGAAATTCAATAAATTCTGCGCTTCTCACAATTCTGAGGTTTCGTCAGAATAACAACGATTTCAAATATTGTTTTCAAATGCATCTCGTTTTGTTCGGTCTTTTAAGAAACCCGAGATTAAATGTTAAAACAGATTCCCTCATACTACATAGGTACTATCAACAACAGACCTGATGAATTCCAAATTCCAAAAAGGAATACTAATACCTTAAAAAACGCATTACAGTCTTTTTCCATGAGCGATTTTTTAATAAGAAAATATATGTAAAAGAAACTACAAGAAGAAATTCAACAAATTCTGCTCTTCTCACAATTCTGTGGTTTCGTCACAATAACAACGATTTCAAGTATTGCTTTCTAGTGCATCTCGTTTTTTTCGGTCTTTTAAAAAACCCGAGATTAAATGTTAAAACAGATTCCCTCATACAGCAAAGTAATAAGAACAACAGACCTGATAAATTCCAAATTCCAAAAAGGAATATTAATACCTTAAAAACACGCATTACAATCTTTTTCCATGAGCTCTTTTTTAATAAGAAAACATATCTAAAAGAAACTACAAGAAGAAATTCAACAAATTCTGCGGTTCTCACAATTCTGTGGTTTCGTCACAATAACAACGATTTCAAATATTGTTTTCTAGTGCATCTCGTTTTGTTCCGTCTTTTAAAAAAAAACGAGATTAAATGTTAAAACAGATTTCCTCATACTGCAAAGTACTAAGAACAACAGACCTGATAAATTCCAAATTCCAAAAATTAATTTTTATACCTTAAAAAAATGCATTACAATCTTTTTCCATGAGCGCTTTTTTAATAAGAAAATATATGTACAAGAAACTACAAGAAGAAATTCAACAAATTCTGCGGTTCTCACAATCCTGCGGTTTCGTCACTATAACAACGATTTCAAATATTGTTTTCAAATGCATCTCGTTTTGATCGGTTTTTTTAAGAAACCCGAGATTAAAAGTTAAAACAGATTCCCTCATACTACATAGGTACTATCAACAACAGACCTGATGAATTCCAAATTCCAAAAAGGAATACTAATACCTTAAAAAAAGCATTACAGTCTTTTTCCATGAGCGATTTTTTAATAAGAAAATATATGTAAAAGAAACTACAAGAAGAAATTCAACAAATTCTGCAGTTCTCACAATCATGGGGTTTCGTCACAATAACAACGATTTCAAATATTGTTTTCTAGTGCATCTCGTTTTGTTCCGTCTATTAAAAAAAACCGAGATTAAATGTTAAAACAGATTTCCTCATACTGCAAAGTACTAAGAACAACAGATCTGATGAATTCCAAATTCCAAAAAGGAATATTAATACCTTAAAAAAATGCATTACAATCTTTTTCCACGGGCGCTTTTTTTTAATAAATATATATATATATATATATATATATATAAGAAACCACACAAAAAAAAAATCAACAGTTTTCGAAACTCATTTCATTGCGGGGGCGAGTGAAAAAAAAATCTTCCACATTAAACCCTGCAAGACCAATTCCAATACCAGATATTAATATCTCGGAGCACGCGCTTTTTGAGTGATTCATTAGAATATCTCCGCCATTAGACACAAGACATTTGCATGAACATTAAACAAAAACTTCTTGGTATTCATCGTGAAAATGAGCGCCACATCTCTTAAGTGAAGAAGAAAGTACTTAACTATATGTATAAACGGCGCTGGAAAGGAAAAAATGAATGGAATCCTCTGGAGATAGATTTGAGAGAGATGATAAGTGTTTGTTTCTTATGACCATAAAGAGTTCGTCCCATACTTTGTTTTCTATTGGGTGTCGTTAGAGGATGACAGTGCTGTCAGGAGACAGTTATAGTACTCGATTATTTAAGGGATGACACTGTTTTGCTTTCGAAGTTGTTAATGTCAGAAAAAGTTAGCTAACTATCTTGGTTGGTTGGTTGGTTTTCAGATTATCTGGCGCCGTCAGCAACACGAGGGCTATAATGCGCCGAAGCATTCGTCATTAGACAAGCCAACATACATTTGCAAACACCCATGCCTAACACGGGACTCGAACCCGCAACCTCGTGGTCTAGAAGCTAACTATCTTGGAATCGAAACGTTATAAGTAAATAAATAATAAACTTGGGTTCATTGTAATGGTATATTGAACAATTAGTCAACTTGAAGATTTTTAAATTGTATAATAAACAAATTGTGAACTTGATTACATTGATATTTTATGTTAAAGAACTAGTGAATTTGGATCGTTTAAATCTTTAATAAAACAACTAGAGAGCTTATATTTCTTTGAAATTCTACATTAAGAAATTATTAACCTGGTACTCTTAAAACTCTGTATTAATTCAATAGTGAACTTGGAACTTTTTAATACATAATTTTTTATAACAGTGCTGTCAGGACACAGTTACAGTACTCGATTATTTAGGAGATGACACTGTTTTGCTTTCAGAGATATTGATAATGTCAACAAAAAGTAGACTAACTGTACTGGAATCGAAACATTATCTGTAAATAAATAGCAAACTTGAGTTCATTATAAATGTATATTACACAAATACGCAACTTGGAGCTTTTTAAATTCTATAATAAACAAATAGTGAACAAGGTTATATTAAAATTCTGGTTGAACAGATTTGAAACAATTCCAAATTCACTATTTGTTTGATATAACAATACACCCAAGTTCACTATTTGCTTAATATAGAATTTTTAACGATTCACTTTCACTATTTGTTTAATAATTTTATTCGATCCAAGTTCACTATTTCTACTTTCAATTACCCATATGTATACATAGGGTAGTGAAAGTATAGTATTCGGTAAAAAAAAAAAATTTTTTTTTTTTTTTTTTTTTTTTTTTTGCATTTTTCCTCGTTTTGGAACATCCTGATTCCAAAAAAGTGATCTAGAAAAAAAATGTCTGTGTGTACGTGGTCAGCAAAACTCCGGAACAAATTGACCTACAATGTTCAAATTTGGTGTGCGGGGTGGTGATGGCACAGTGACCTACCATTAAGGTTTTCATCAAAATCGCGCATGCGCAAAGGGTAGCTGCCATTGATAAAATCATGTTTTTCAGTAATTACTAAAAAACGGCTCTAACGATTTTGTTCAAAATCGCTGTGGTAATGCCTCGTGTTCTAAACATCCCCACTCCCGAAATTTCCTTAAAAATGCTTTAATGGAGTAAAAAATTGAAAAACGAATGCCCTTAACAGAGTTCTCTTCCTCTGAACACACCTCAGAAACGATCGTTTTTTCTTCTTTGCTGAGTTTCATTTACAAGAAAAGAAAATACAATAATTATTGATAAGTATTTCGCAAAAGTCATCATTTTGGCAAAGTGTTTTTTTTCTTTCTTTTTTTTTTTTTTTTTTTTTTTTTTTTTTTTAATCATACAAGAATTATCGCAAAAGATATCGCCAGACTGTCCATTTCTACTAAATGAATGAGGAAAATATAAATACGGTAGATGACACAAATCCACGTCAGTATTTTAGTGTTATTGAAAGTTGTGCGATGTTCCACAACTCTAGTTTAATAAAAAACTTGGATCTATTAACATTATTAAGAAGTATTGAGCTCAATTAATTTGATGTTATATATTAAACAAGTAATGAATTTGGATCTGTTTAAATTCTAAATAAAATAACTAGTGAACTTACATCTTTTAAAATTCTACATTAAAAAATAGTTAACACTGTATATAATGAAAATCACTGCATAATTAACACTGTAACACTGTATATTCATGAAAATCTATTTTAAACAAATACTGAACTTGGAACTTTTTAAATTTTAAATTTGATAACAAACAAATAGTGAACAGGAATATATTAAAATTCAGATTGAAGATACATTTTGGTTATAATTAAAGTTACCCTGTTTAGAGCCACGTAGAGTCCGTTCTAATGAGCAGATTTTGATGAAACTTGGAATATACACTATATGGACCATGGGGGAAAGAAATCTGCAATAAAAAATTGTAGTTCAAATCTTGACCACCAGGTGAAAAAGTGGCATGTAAAGAACAAAAATCACAAATTGAAGACACAAATTTGTATTTAATTACATCATATGCTCAATGTGCATTCCAGTTACGTCAACCACATGCTCGAAGTGTGTTCAACAGTAGCGCGAAGGGTTTCTCGATCAATTGCAGCAACATAACGTGTTATGCTTGCTTCCAATTCAGGCAGAGTCCGTATGCTCCCTCCATACACATTGATCGAGAAACCCTTCGCGCTACTGTTGAACGCGCTTCGAGCATGTGGTTGACGTAACTGGAATGCACATTGAGCATATGATGAAATTAAATACAAATTTGTGTTTTCAATTTGTGATTTTTGTTCTTTACATGCCACTTTTTCACCTGGTGGTCAAGATTTGAACTACAATTTTTTATTGCAGATTTCTTTTCCCCATGGTCCATATAGTGTATATTCCAAGTTTCATCAAAATCTGCTCATTAGAACGGACTCTACGTGGCTCTAAACAGGGTAACTTTAATTATAACCACCCTGCATATTAGCAGATCCAAATTCACTATTTGTTTTACATAGAACTTGAATATTTTAAATTTTTATATGAAACAAATAGTGAAATTGAAGGCCTTCGTATTTTATGTTAAACAGATAGTGATTTTGAATCTGTTTAAATTCTAAACAAAAATAGTGCACCTATATATCTTGAACTACATATTAAACAAATAGTGAAACCTAGATATCGTTGTTTTTAGAAGCTGTATTTCTTGAAATTCTATGTTAAGAAAATAATTAATCCAGTGCTCTTGAAACTCTGTATTAAATAGTAAACTTGAATCTATTGAAATTTTATATTAATCAAATAATGAGCTTGGGTGTCATGGTGTTTTATATTAAATAAATTGTGAACTTGGATCTATTATAATCTTATATTACACAAACACTGGACTTAAGTTCCTTTAAATTCGTCATTAGATAAATAAAGAACTTGAATTGCTTGAATATCTATGTATGGATTTACTTGCATGCAAATTAAATGCAGTATGGATAACACATTATAAAGTCAATTCAAATATCTTTTTCATTGTTCTTTTGGGGCATTTTTTTATTGAAGTATAACAGAACTTTAAATTCTAAGTTTAAGGCTATAAGTAATTTATACATCAATCGAAGTATAAATCACTCATGAGTATACGACAAACAGACTAGGGTAACGTTTACGTGCTCAAATGCAGCAAAAAAAGCATTATTTTAAGTGTTTTTGCGAATATCAGTTTTGAATAAAAAGTAATGTATAAATATTGTCGCGATATTTTTAATATATTGTTGCGTGGATGGGTTCGAAAGATTTGAAGCCAAAACAGATCAAAACTCGCAGAAATTTATACCGATATAACTCTTCGCAGATTCTCTTACAACTCCAGAACTTTCCGTACTAATAGACTCAATACAGCTCTTTACACAATAATGGAGCTCAAACAGTTGTTAAAAACTAGATACACAACTGCTAAAATCGTCGCACAAGACAATGCAATGCAGTTCACTACTCTGAATGCTCGCTGAGAGACAACTAACTAGATAACTCAACTAACTCAATTCACTGCCTTATATAGGAAAGTCAATCCTTAGTAAATCTTCTAGAGATAGAAATTTGGAGGATTTTCCAGATCGTAGTCGAAAAGCCCTATACATGTTCATGGGGACCGAAAATGTCGCCAAGTTTGGCGACATTTGTCAATTTCTCGCCAAATTTTTGGACAAAAATTAGTCTCCAAAACCCTCTCCAACTTGTCTCTATCTCGCCAATTTGGCGAGTTTTCCATTACCATAATGTAATAACTCGCTTCCCAGCATTATCTCTGTAAAACTCGTTTTCAAGCATTAAGAGACACATCGCAGGAAAGCAAAGTGAACTCTTGCACTGCCTTATGAGAAATGTACATAAATTTCCCTTTTTACATAATTAATACTACGAAATATTTACAAATATACAGAAATTCGTAACAATATCATTAGTATAATTACATGCTAGATAGTGGCTTATTTTCCCGACAATCACAAACAGAAAAACTGCGATTGATGTACAAATCGATTACAATACACTATTTTCTACTTACATTTTTTTAGAAACATTTTTATAAGCAACAAATTCATCACGTTTCCTTAAAAACTTCAATCCCTCTTTTGAAATTCAAAACCACAAACACTGAAAAAAAAAAAAAACTTTATCAGACAATTCAGTCACAATTTCCATATCTTTCAAATAACTTGTCGATGATACTTTTCTGCTTGTCTTCACCAGGGGCCACAGCAAACGATTGCATGGAAGGGTGTTTTGTGACGGAGGGGGTATTTGCCGATCTGTCGTTACATCCTTCGGCAAATCGTCCGAAGGGTGGGGATAGACAAACAAGGCAATAGATGCCGATCGTTTGTTTTATTCATGGGGACGTTCGAGCGTTATTTCTACGTTTCGATGGCAATCCCTTTTGACCATTTTAGGGGATCTTTCCGCAGTTGTGACGTCATGGATAAGGGGGGCTATCGCTTGTTTCCTCTTTCAGGAGAAGGAAGATGAAGATAAAAACCAATTGTTGCTGTATCGTAAAGATGTTAGTATCTGCTTCAAGGAGATATTTGTTCTCAGAAAATGGGCATGAATAAAATGTGCCCTTACTTGAAGAGTATTCATGTTAGTCTTATCAAAAGACGAGGCCTAATGTAATTTGGAATTTAATTTATCTCATCGTTAGATATTGCAGCTGAAATGGTATTCATTTTCCTGTTTAAATCAAATAAGTAATAAATCAACAAGAGAACATATCATAATTTTTGTACTAAAGAAATAAAACGCGGCCGCTTGGCAGCAACTATTAGATATAACTTTTTCTGGCTGAGCATGCGAACTGAAGTTTTTTTTTTTCACACCGTTTAGTCGTTTTTTGGGGAGATTTTTGTAGTGCTGCTTTTTTGTCAGTTAACTAATACAATATTTAAATTGGCCAAACAATATTTAACTTAGTAAATGTTTATAAATGTGACTATCATTTAGCGATAATACTAGCTGCGTGATCCAGCATCTATAGGTGGTTTGCATTGGATCAATGTTAGATACAAATATAATTTTAAGATATAAAATAACGTATTTCACTATGAAAGTAACATGTAGTTTCTTTTGAGAAGTAACAAAAATTGATACCTTTAGCCACCCTTATTATTTATTAACAACTACCCATATCTATGCACGTGCGTGACACGATGAAAGTTTTTTGCTGATAAAATGGTTTGGTCACCTATGGAAAGAACGTTACATTTTTATTTATTACATTATTATTTATTGATAACAACCCATATCTATGCACGTACGTGACACGATGAAAGTTTTTTGCTGATAAAATGGTTTGGTCACCTATGGAAAGAACGTTACATTTTTATTTATTACCTTATTATTTAGTAATAACAACCCATATCTATGCACGTGCGTGACACGATGAAAGTTTTTTGCTGATAAAATGGTTTGGTCACCTATGGAAAGAACGTTACATTTTTATTTATTACATTATTATTTATTAATAACAACCCATATCTATGCACGTACGTGACATGATGAAAGTTTTTTGCTGATAAAATGGTTTGGTCACCTATGGAAAGAACGTTACATTTTTATTTATTACCTTATTATTTATTAATAAGAACCCATATCTATGCACGTGCGTGACACTATGAAAGTTTTTTGCTGATAAAATGGTTTGGTCACCTATGGAAAGAACGTTACATTTTTATTTATTACATTATTATTTATTAATAACAACCCATATCTATGCACGTACGTGACACGATGAAAGTTTTTTGCTGATAAAATGGTTTGGTCACCTATGGAAAGAACGTTACATTTTTATTTATTACTTTATTATTTATTAATAACAACCCATATCTATGCACGTACGTGACATGATGAAAGTTTTTTGCTGATAAAATGGTTTGGTCACCTATGGAAAGAACGTTACATTTTTATTTATTACCTTATTATTTATTAATAACAACCCATATCTATGCACGTGCGTGACACGATGAAAGTTTTTTGCTGATAAAATGGTTTGGTCACCTATGGAAAGAACGTTACATTTTTATTTATTACATTATTATTTATTAATAACAACCCATATCTATGCACGTACGTGACATGATGAAAGTTTTTTGCTGATAAAATGGTTTGGTCACCTATGGAAAGAACGTTACATTTTTATTTATTACCTTATTATTTATTAATAACAACCCATATCTATGCACGTACGTGACACGATGAAAGTTTTTTGCTGATAAAATGGTTTGGTCACCTATGGAAAGAACGTTACATTTTTATTTATTACCTTATTATTTATTAATAACAACCCATATCTATGCACGTGCGTGACACTATGAAAGTTTTTTGCTGATAAAATGGTTTGGTCATCTATAGAAAGAACGATACATATTGGTTCAGTAGATAACAAATAATGACCAAATCCCAGTTCACCCATTTCGATATTCTATTTCTTCTTCTGAAACATGAAAATATACGTAATAAATTGAGTTTCCAAACATCAGAATTAGTTAAACTTTGAAATAAGATGGTTAATGTTAGTATAGGAGGTCTAAAGTTAGTAATACACACTCTTTAACCTTTTCACTACTCTAATAAAAGAAATATCTTGTAAAAAAAACCATGTGCCAAATTTCAGCTCTTTAGCATGTTGCAGAAGTAGTGATGAGATAGATTTTCGCATTTAATGTGTCTATAAACTGTAATAGAAAGTTATAATAAGACACCTGCAAACTGATAATGTATGTACAAGATATTTATATTAATTTTAGCTCATAACTTCAAAATAATTGGGGAATTTATTAAATGTATTTATTGCGGACCGTTTTTTATATCTTTATAAAAACTTATCTACATAATAACAACATCTAACGAGATGGAAACTGAAATGTAATATGTTTGATATTAATAACAGTTATTTTAGCAATAATAATTGTTTGACGTTAGTAACTAATATTGTTATTAATAAAAATTATTTTTATTAATTATAATTGTTTTACTATTAATAATAGATATTGATATTAATAACAATTATTTTATTAATTATAAATGTTTTACTATTAATAATAAATATTGATATTAATAACAATTATTTTATTAATTATAATTATTTTATTAATAACAATTATAATTAATTATTTTATTATAATTGTTTTACTATTAATAATAGATATTGATATTAATAACAATTATTTTATTAATTATAATTGTTTGATGTTAATAATAAATATTGATATTAATGAAAATTATGGATATTAATAGCAAGTAGGTTGTTATTATTATTATAATTGTTTGATGTTAACTCTTATTAACATTAATATTTAATATTATTTTTTTAATATATAATTGATTGATGTTAACAAATGTTAATGTAATTAATTATATTTATAATTCTAATTGTTTGATGTTAATAAGAAATATTTATTTTTATAACAATTAATAAGATATTGTTATGAACTTTTCCCCTGAGGCAATGGTGGCACAGTTTTTAAGATGAAAACTACTATTTATTCACTCTTCACAGGCACAAAATTTATTCAAAGACAACAGTGTAATCAATCTCAAGCTTCAACACAAGTTTCAGTAAGAACAATTTCTAATGCAGCGATTATACAAGCTCTCTCCAGTAAACAAAACGATCAGCTTTCATCGAAGTCCGAAGTCCAATCTGAAGACTTTCCCTATATCCGGTCTTTATATACCAGGCGCGTGAGAACATTCCCGAAATTTCCAGCCAATTCGTCGAAAAAGAAACATAAATTTCTCGATTGCTTTAGGTGTTACCACCTTTTTCTAACCTGTATAATCGCTGTTAAAAAATAAATAAGATAAAATAAATTACAATAGAATTTTAAAATAATACGTCACTATTTACACTATATACAGACAATTTGTGCAACAATATGCTCTCTAGAAATTAACCTTACCAATTCAAGCCGAATATAAACTTCAACGGAGACCAATAATCATTGAAGGGTCTTTAACACAGAATACCTGTCTAACCCAAGACTATGCTATTCTATACTCAATAATAATTGCTCTTTTCAAGCAACTTTAGAAAAGATATCCTATTAATTTCAAGATTAAGAAACTGTCATCAGTGGTGATGAGTTTTTCATTATCTGACGGTTGTTTGACTTACCCCCTTGAATGAAATTTCCATACAAAATTCTCAACTATATCGCCCTTCCATTGTTAACTTGGTCGTGATAAATCTTATCTGTCACCAGAAACTCATCAGTCATCCAAAACTTGCTGCTCCTATCAACTAAAAGTTGAGCCCTGTGCAGATTCCATTACGTTGCCTTTTGATGTCAAAATCCTTGTAGAAAAACATGTTGAGCCATAAATAGATTTGGAAGCAGATTATTTCATTGAAATTGCAAAGTAATTTTCTATTAAATTTAAAGGTGTAATGCTTTTAATTAAGTCATTCGAATTTTAGATTAAAAAGTTTGTAAATTATCTTGAGTAATCTATTATTATGTCTTGAATTAAGTTATTCGTGTTTTCTTTATTTGCAAATATAAATAGCTTACTTGGGCCTTATTAGTTCATCAGTGAGACTATAATTGGCCGGAATTCCAGTTATCTTGACAGAGTATCCTAGACTAAATGCGTGATAGGTCCCTTTAATAAGTCCTCCCGGAAAGTTTTTTTTTTTTTTTTTTTTAATATCCGATTACTCTCATTACTACATACTCAGACTTTGTGGTATACTAATTTCATGAACCCTACTTTTTTGCTTTAGTAACAGTCACCGGAAACCAGTTTCAAGAGTATGTATATTGATAATTCTTAATTATTATTATTAGTTTCAGCATGTTAGGTAATTTATTTAAGTGAGAAAATGATTTAATAAAATAATGTATTATTAAATAAATATTTATTAAATAAGTAATATTAAAAATGTATAATAACATTTATAAACTAACATTTTTTATAAAAAATTTGATTTATAGACTAAAAAATATTAGCTTATAAAACACAAATTTTTTAAACTAATATTTTTTATAACCTAATATTTTTTATCAACTAATTTTTCTACAAACTAACATTTCTTATAAACTAATATTTTTATAAACTAATATTTTTATAAACTAATATTTTTATAAACTAATATTTTTATAAACTAATATTTTTATAAACTAATATTTTTATAAACTAATATTTTTATAAACTAATATTTTTATAAACTAATATATTTTTTAGAAAATAATATTCCAATTTTTAACTAAAAAAAAATGCCCTAGTCCATACGACAATCAACATGTAACATTTTCACAATCATCTTCAAAAATACAAACTCAGCGAATGAGTGGTATTATAATTAGATCATTAATATCCTCCTACAGCACATATGAATGACACGGTCTATATTCCATTGCGTGTGCGTGGCACAAGCACAGCAAGAAGGACATAACCTTCAATGTAGGGCAATATCAAGATTGTCCTTCAATGCAATAGAATTCCGAGGCGGTGAACATAAAGGGTGTGGTTTGGTTAGAATATTGTATCAGCTATATGAACCTACTACTCCTACAACGAGTGTAAGCACTCAATTCGAATGACAACTTTGACAATGTTGGTTTATACATAAGATATTAACCATTCCCTGGAGTTCATTTTGAGACAAATCCAATTCCGAGCCGTATTGGTTAGTTATCGTCTGCTTGAAGATATTAAGTTGGGAGATCTTCCTTATACGTGGGGGGCCTTTCAGATAGTACTCGTTAATTTCGAACTGTAACTGTGAGAGACAGAAAGAAGAGACGAGTGGTCTATTGGAGAGACAGGTGAGGAATTTTAAAATACTCCGGATTGCCGAATTGACTGATGAGAGTAAGTTCGATGATGACTGCATACATATGGTTTACTAAAGGGGGCCATTTTCATGTGGGTGGATTTGGTATTAACACAAAACTGGTGAGTGTTGTATACTTAAAACCCGCCGGAGTGCCTAATGAAACCACCACATTTCAAATAAAATGTCCTTTTGGGCTACATTATCCAGAAAAGATATCATAGATCATTTTTTACTTAGAATTACCCATATGACCATAGGGTAATGAAAGTATAGCATTCGGTCAATTTTTTTTATTTTTTTTTGCATTTTTGCATTTTTTCCACGTTTTGGAACATCCTGAATTCAAAAAAGTGATATAAAAAAATGTCTGTCTGTGGTCAGCATAACTTCCGAACAAATTGAACAAATTTGGTATGAGGGTTGTTTGTAGTGGCTATGGAACCAACAATTAAGGTTTTCGTCAAAATAGCCCATGCGCATAAGGTAGAAGCCATTGAAAAAATCATGTTTTTCAATGATTTCTAAAAAACGACTCTAACGATTTTGATAGAAATCTCTGTGGTGAAATCTGCCTTTTAAGGTGTTCTAAACATCCCCACCTCCGAAATGTCTTCAACACAGAGCTATCTTTGCTTAAACCTAGCTCATCAACGATCGTTTTTTTTTTTTTTTTTTTTTTTTTTCTTGTCTCCTCAAATTCACTTATAAGAAAGGATGATATAAAAATTATTGAAAAGTATATCTCCGAAGTTATCTCTTTGGCAAAGTTTTTTTTTTTTTTTTTTTTTTTTTTTTTTTTTTTTTTTTTTTTTTTTTTTTTAAAAGACCCATGGGAAAAATATCGCCAAACTGGCCATTTTTTCTAAATGAATGATGAAAATATAAAAACGGTAAATGACACAAATTGACATCAGTATTATAGTGCAATTGAAAGTTATGCAATATTATATGAGTTATGAGTGCCTAGCTATGAGAAAAACGATTTAAACTCATTCAGCTATTATCAGATTTTACAACGATTTACTACCACACTTCGACATTGTAACTAATTTTACAAACCGGTGTATTTAAAAATTCCCTATCTGTCAATCCAACGTATCACTAGTCATTCCTTTCTGCCTCTGTCAGTTTACCAGTTTCTGATTCCAAATATTTAAACAAAAGTTCTTTAAAAAAAAATTAGTGATTTAAATATTAAAAAAAAAAAAAAGAAAATGCCCCAAAACCGAGTCCGATCAAAACTCTCGACAAAATTTGTGACGTCGAGAGATCCTTCCGTTTCTATGGTTATCGTGAGGTTCCTGCCAAATAGTTGGCGTTGATTTGGTAGAAGACACAGGTTGCAACGAGGCAACACAAGTTGGCGCGATGTGCGAGAAACTTGCAAAACTTGCTTCCGCTGTTGTATTTCAAGCCAAGATGTTTGAGATCAAGTGACGTCACATTCAATTCGAGCCGAATTAATCGTTTTCTCGCCAAAGTCTAACAGGGGAACTTTGATTGCAAATCAAAAAAAAAAAAAAAAAAAAAAAAAAAAAAAAAAAAAAGCGCTTTGACTGCCTGAGGTCAACATAATCATAAAAAAAACTACCAATGCTTCAGACAAGTGTAATAAGCAACTCATCAATGAGAGTTTCCATTTTAAAATTCAACAGATGTCAATTTAAAAATTGCAAAAACTAAACCATACATTTTACAGATATCAGTCATCACATCGAATTTCTTGATAACATTCGTAAAAATTAATAAAATTCAAACAGAAGTGCGTTAAAGTTCAACCAAAAGAGTGTTTTCTTAGTAACCTTACAGGAAGTTCACATCTGGGCTCCAAATAGAGCTATTGGATAAGAACTTAATTATTCGGTGACTAGACATCTTACCAATTTCGCCAACCTGGGGACGTTTTTTGTCTTTGAAACAGCTATAAATTGTCAGTAATTTTGTCATGATATGTAGTCAATCTTAAAATGGAAATATTTCAGTTATTAAATGTCGCTAAATTGCACATTAGTACATGGACGTTATGAATAACAAAAAAAAAAAATTTAAAAAATTAAAAATATGAGTTTACAGTCGTAATCCAATTTATTTAGAAATGAAAATCTGCTATTTTTGTAACATAACCAACCATCTATTTTTTTGAGAATGGCCCCCTTTTTTCTTTCGGACATTCATATTTTGAGCGTCTCTAACAAGACTTCCAGAGCGAAGATATAAATCGTTTTTCCCTCCCCGACTGGCCATATCTCCATACTCAGCAACATACCCCCACCCCTTGAAAAGAGCACTATCGTAGGGAAGGGGAGAGGGGGGGGGTCTACATCTTCAGCAGACGATCAGTCTTTTTCACAATGGCAACGGTGGGGGTGGAACAGTTTCTCTGCTAAGAGCTTCAATTACGAGCGACACTCGGAAGTGACGTATGGAGAAAGAAAAGGGAAAAGAAGAAAGATAGGGATAAAAAAAAGGGAAGGAATGAGAAAAAATTCCCTGGTTGTCTGTGGTGGAAAAAAAGGAATAGTGGCGGGGAAGAATTGGTTAGATTTCTTGGCGTAAGGTGGATTGGGAATTATTGAGGTTTCACTTTTAGCTGGTTTTGTGATGGTGCCAAGAGGTAAAGTTCCTTTGAGTTGAGGATGAGACGGTACCTATTGATAAATGTGTAATAAAAAAAAGTTTGTTGGATTTGTGTCGTTAGATTTGATTTCTCAACTATATATTTGTTTGAGAAAAACGTTAATTTTTTTTTAATTTTGTGAACATGAGAAAAATAGCTTACAAGATTTGTGCATAATTTCATAGTTTAATAAACTTATACCAATTTATTGCATAATCTTAAGTTGAAATAGATGTATGAGATTGTAAGATCAAAAAGTGTGCCAGAGTGTATTAGTTTGAGGAAAACGTGAAAATTTAAGTTTTGTGACCAGAAGAAATAACTCTAAAGTATATTTTCATAATTTCAAGGTTATAATAGAAGTATTCAACCTGCTTGCAAAATACATAATTATTATTACTATTTTTAGTACTGTTACTGTTGATATTGTTGTTTTTATTATTATTATTATTATTGTTCTTATTATTATTATAATTATTATTGTTCTTATTATTATTATTATTATAATTATCATTATTATAACTATTATTATTATTATTATCATAATTATCATTATTATTATTATTATCATAATTACCATTATTATTACCATCATAATTACCATTATTATTATCATAATTATCATTATTATTATCATAATTATCATTATTATCATCATCATAATTATTATCATCATCATAATTATCATTATTATTATCATCATAATTTTTATTATCATTAGAAATATTATTATTATCATTAGAAATATTATTATTATCATAATTACCATTATTATTACCATCATAATTACCATTATTATTATCATAATTATCATTATTATTATCATAATCATTATTATTATTATTATCATAATTATCATTATTATTATTATCATTGTCGTCATTGTTATTATTATTTATGTGCTTGAAAATTTCAAATAAATTATCTAATAAATTACGTTACGTTTAAATTTCTAAAATATATTAAGCTCATACCAAATAATAAAAAATGAATAATAATAATGAATAGGAATATGTCAATTTTAGAATCAAAAAGTGGCTTGTTTGTTAGTTCTTGAGACAAACAAAAATAGGAACCGAATCATTAAATTTTTATCTATAATGTATTAAGTTTCAACTTCTATATTATTTGATTCTTAAGGTATTCGGATCTTGGGTTCAAATTGCATTCAGCAAGTTAATTAATAATATTTCACAGAGTTAATGCTTTTTGCTATGTCTTAAGCATAAAACTTTGAAAATTTATTTGAGATATTGAATTATTATTTTGATATTATATTTGATATTATTGAGATATATATTATATCTCAACTAATGTTAAAATAATGCATCTCTTGAACTATTTTTTAAATATAATATAATGAAAACCAAAAATGTAAAAGGATCATTTTTATTAAAGATTATTTTCACCATTTCATTAAAATTATCCAAATACCATTTATTTCAGTATTGATATGTGAACGAGAATGACTATATTTTTTTTATTATTATTACAATAAGAAACAAAATATAATCCTTAAAATTGATTTTCTAACTCAGCAACTTACTCATGAAAATGTAATTATGTTCTTAATTGAATCAAAGCTCGAAAACACGTGGATTAAAATAACTGAGACTTTTTTCCCGACGGATCGTCTTTTACATTTTCTTATCAAAGTAAAATACAATTTATTTTTTTTTGCTTTCAATAATAAAACCATGAATTCTTTTGTGAAAAAGCCAGACCGAAATAATATCCTTAAATGAAAGAAACGCACAAAACCGATATCTTCATACGAAAGAAAAAAAAAAAAAGACGAATACGAAAAACTACACCGAATAATTCTTTTCCGACATTGCAATCTAATAAACAGTCATTTTCCATTGTGTTCTTCCTAAACCAGGGCGGGCTTTTAATGATGTTCTAAGCAAACAGCGACTCAGAAATGCACGAAGCTGAAAATAAAAAAAAAAAAAAAATATATAGACTTCGAAAAACAATATTAGGAAAGATTACAAATGAATTCTAGTCGCATTTGAATAACAAAACAAAACTGCACGCCGCCATAACGCATTCTAAACAAAGAACAAAAAAAAAAAAAATCCCCAAAGCGTGACAAAAGTAAAGACAAACGACTTTTGGTGAATACGGTTACAGCATGAAAAAAATTGGAATAAAAAATTAAAATTTGATTCGCTTTTTCGTGGGCGTGTTTTCGGGAAGGAAGTGAAGAAAATGCTACCTTTTTGAATTTGATTAGGGATTTAGTGTGAATTCCTTTGACAAGCCACAGTAAGTAATAATGAAGATTTTCTTCACAAAATTCTAAATGGAAATAAGTTTTCGGAATAATATTTTTTCAGTTTTTGATGTAGCTGGTTTTCGTTATTTGTTTGCTCTGGAGTATTTGTCACAAGCAAGGACGGTGTTTCTCTCTCTCGCTCCCCCCCTCCCCCCCCCTTTTTTTTAAAAAAAAAAATATATATATAATAAAATGACTGCAGTTTAATTTAAAGAAATTTTTTTCGAATGTTTTTGTTAAATCTCAGGAGAAATGGAACACCATAGTGTAGTTATAAGACTTGACTTTTTTTGAATTTCAGAACGACTACAAAACAATTTTATTCTAGAATAATATATTTCGTGTAATCATTGTGTTTTGTCTTTTATACAAGCGTAATCCGTATACTTTGATAAAATTAACCTGATAATATTTGTTTCTATGTAAGTTATGTTTTAAATTTTTAAATTACGCTAAAAACTTTTGGGCTATTTTTATTTAAATATATATAATGTGGACCATTGATTACAATCAAACATTGCATTTCTTTTAACTTGAAGTTATTTGCTAACGTTTAAATTATTTAAGTTAGTGAAATGTTCTCTTCAATATGATGCCCTATTTCAAACACAGACCAGTTGAGTACATCATTTTCAACGTACTTTTACGGTCAAACACTTGTTACGAATTTTTGTATATTTGTAAATATTTCGTAGTGTTAGTTTTGTAAATAGGAACATTTATGTACATTTTGCATAAGGCAGTGTAATAGTTCGTCTTAAGTTGGCTTCCCTGCAGTGTGTCTATTAAAGCTTGATAACGAGTTTTACAGAGATAATGCTGGGAAGCGAGTTTTACAAGGAGCAGGTCACTTAACATTATGGTAATGGCAATCTCGCCAAATTGGCTAGATAGAACCAAGTTGGCGACTAATTTTTGTCGCCAAATTTGGAGAGAAATCGGAAAATGTCGCCAAACTTGACGACCATTTGGCGACATTTTCGGTCCCCATGTACATGTATAGGACTTTTCGACTACGATCTGGAAGGTTCTCCAAATATCTACCTCTAGAAGTTTCAAGAATGTTTGCCTCCCCTATATAAGCCCGGCCATGAGTTGAGTTAGGGGAATAAGTGAGTTGACTGGAATTACGGAGTTGAGATACTGAGTCTCAGTGAGCATTCAGGGTAGTTCTAAAGCGAACTGTATTGCATTGTCTTCTGCGGTGATTTAGCAGTTGTGTGTCAAGTTTAACTGCTGTTTGTGCTCTATTATTGTGTATAGAGCTGTATTGAATCTACTAGAACGAGAAGTTCTGGAGTTGTAAAGGAATCTGTGAAGAGTTATATTGGAATAAATTTCTGCAAGTTTTAATCTGCTTTGGCTTCAAGTCTTTCGAACCCATCCACGCAACAATATTATTAAATAAGCTATGTCAAAAATGCATTGTGAAAAATTACCTGCCATAGAAATTTAAATCCGAAATCTAGTAACGCTGACTCAAACCTACAAAAACCCAATTCAACTAACACAAAGGTCCCGACATCAAATCCTTTATCTCGTATAACAATCATATAAAAAGCAACCCAACTTAAGCGAGTTAACGCATTTTACTTCCATCAATTTCATGTCCCGACACAACCAGAGAGGAAGCGAAAGAAAAACAGTCTCTTTATACACGAAGAAATATCACCCACTCAAACTGTGGCAGCATTTTCTGAAGTGGCCGACAGATTAATAACGACAATCCGTCTTGGCCACAATGGCCACTTTTCGGCTGGCCAGAGTTCTATTCTGTCCATTACGCCTCCCTTCGACCACTTTCAATTCTCTGGAAAGTTTTCTTCCCTGCCAGACAAGTTGTAATTTTTCCCTTTCTGTGGATTTCTTTTATGGGATTTTTCTTGCTTCTCTTTGTATGGTGTAATGGGGGGTGGTAAAATTGTTTTAATGGAAAATTGGTAGCTTTTTGCTGTTTTTAAAGTCATAAGAGTCTCTCTGAGTAAGATTTAAAATATATATATAATAATTTATTTAAAATTATGTAAAACTGCTGTTTCATTTAATAGTATCACATTTGATGTTTATTCTTTTATTAATATTTTTAAGTTCAAGTTCATTTATAATCGAAATAAAAAAGAAAAACTCTTGTTCTTTATAAGGGATTTTATAATCGATTTTTGGCAATTTAGGTTTTGATGATTTATAGTCTTTTTCTAAAAGTCTAAAGTTTCAATCACTTCAAATTTTGAAACTTTCTTAACACTTCATGTAAATTACTATTAATTTCTCGAACAGATTACAAAGTGTTTTTCAAGTCGAACCGCGTTAATTTAATAAAATCAATTAAATCCACTTTACTTAACTTTAGAATTAACCGAATTATTACTGTTTAAAAATTCAATGGATCATACCATTTCATAGAAAAATAAACCCACGTGTTACACATAGCAAAGTCAGAAAATCTGTTATCATACAATGCGATTTAAACAATTAATTAAAAATTTATCTTGTATAAAATACGCCGATCAAACGGTATAGTGGTTAGCGTGCTAGCTTCTAGACCGCGAGGTTGCGGGTTCGAGTCCCGTGTTAGGCATGGGTGCTTGTAAATGTATGTTGGCTTGTATAATGACGAATGTTTCGGCGCATTATAGCCCTCGTGTTGTTGACGGCGCCAGATAATCTGAAAACAACCAACCAACTTGTATAAAATACTTGTTTCCAAACTTGGTTGGTTGGTTGTATTCAGATTATCTGGTGCCGTCAGCAACACGAGGGCTATAATGCGCCGAAACATTCGTCATTAGACAAGCCAACATACATTTACAAACACCCATGCCAAACACGGGACTCGAACCCGCAACCTCGTGGTCTAGAAGCCAGCACACTAACCACTATACCTCAAACTTGGTTGGATGCACATAAATCATAATCCTTAGAATACCTTGAATAAAAAAAATATCCAATTTGGTTAGCATCCCGATTTCCCCTCATTAATTTGATCTTATAAAATGGTTAAAATCACGTTTTTAATGCGTTGTATTTCGATTTAGTTTAGAAATAATGTTAATCTTTTCCTGACATGTGATTTGACGTGAGGAACATCTTACTTTTGCAATTGATTTTTTCCCCTTTTATAGGCTTATAGAAATTTCAATTCTGTAGCTTTTAAATAAATTACCCTTAAAAATCATACAATTTTTTAAATACTTTGTATTAACTTTAATTTTGTGTGTATGTTTGTTTGCATGTATGTCGATGGCGAGCAAATCTGAGGAGACCTAATTAACTCTCTTGCCAATCGGGCTGAAACTTGGCAAATAAATTCAATGTCGATGACAATGCATTCTATAATATTTTGGGGGGTGTCACTGTCACTTAAAGGTTGGCTTTACGGAATACTAATAAACCAACTTGCCGTCATCTAATAGAGCTGAAATAGCATTTAACCGATCATTGAAGAAATTATTTTCTGTTGCCAAAAATTGTTTTTATAAGTAAATAATAATTTCTTTTAATCCCAATAAATAAAAGATATTTGAATTTGAGTTCATAAATTCACATTCATTTTTAAAAAAAGAAATTTGAAAATTTGTTTACAGCCTATTTTATTGTTAGAGATGTTTTTAACATTTAAAATTAGATGCAAACAACAAGCATACGCTGACAACAGAAACAGCACTGTGTTAATGAATATAAAAATTGACAATGCATATACAGGATGTTTGAGCGAGTTAAGTTAAAATAATTGTGGACTGTATTCATTATTTAATTTTTTAATTACTAAATGACGAGCCATAGTTTGGCTAGTGTCAATACAAAGCGCTTCTAAAAATAAAAGACTGCAGTTTCAAGAACAACCACGCAGGGTTGCCGGAGAAAAAAAGTTCGCCAAGGCGCCAAGAGCAGTGGAGATTCAGCCAAGGGAAAAGAGAAGTGCAGAACATCCCGGCGGGCGTTGAAATATAGAGATATTTCAAGGAAAATACAATTTTTTTGAAATAATATATACATAAAGTATATGCAATGATACAAAGAGTAAATACAACTAATATAAAACTAGTAAGCAAAAATACAAAAAATTTCTTTAAACAAAATAGAAAATAAAGTTTAATAAAAGACAATTAAATGGCAGGTGCATCAGTATTATCACTTATAGGCAAAATGCAAATCTTTGTAATAGCTCTTCTAAATTGCCCAGTAGGCGTCTTTAGATCAACAACTCTAACATTGTTGTCAGCTCCTGGAATGACATTTATGATTCTGGCCAATGGCCATTTTCCAACAGGTAGGTTTGAGTCCTTAAGAATCACCATCATTCCCTTTTTAACATTTTGTTTTTTGAACAACCATTTACTGCGTTGTTGCAAGTGACTTAAATAGTTGTTTCTCCAAAATTTCCAAACTGACTGTACCATTTTTTGAAGCCTTTCCCATTTATTCAATAAGTTTTCATTTTTATCAATCAAATTTGGCTCCGGAAGAGAATTGATTGGTCTACCTATTAAAAAATGTCCAGGAGTTAACACCTGAAAGTCGTCGGTATCAATGGATAAAGGAGTTAATGGGCGTGAGTTCAGGATGCCCTCGATTTGTATCATTATGGTATTAAACTCCTCCAAAGTTAATTTTGAGTCACCGACTACTCTTTTAAGGTGGTACTTGAATGATTTAACCCCAGCCTCCCAGAGCCCACCGTGATTCGGACCTCTGGGAGGAATAAACTTCCAATCAATTCGCTCTGAATTCAAAAAATGTACAACTTCTTCACTATTAACAAACAATTTCTGTAACCTTTTTAATTCTGCACTAGCTCCTGTTAGGTTCGTCCCGTTATCACTAAATATTTTATAGCTTTTACCCCTACGAGAGAAGAACCTTTTTAAGGTTGCAATTAAGGCTTGAGATGTTAAGTCAGAAATAAATTCTAAATGCACAGCCTTAGTGGCCATACAAACAAATATTGCAACATAAATCTTTTGCAATGTGCCCTTTCTTTGGCCCTTATATTTAATTTGAAAGGGGCCGCACAAGTCAATTCCAACATTAGAAAACGGGGGGTTACTGACAACTCTTTCAGTGGGAAGATCTCCCATAAGCTGGCTTGCAACAATTGGTTTCATCTTAAAACATGGTACACATTCATAAACAACTTTCCTAGCTGTATTTCTACCACCAAGTGGCCAATATTTCTGACGAATTGTGTTTAATAAGGCCTGTGGTCCGACATGAAAGTCGCGCTTATGATAGTATTGGAAAATTAGTTTTACTAATTTAGAACCCGAGGGCAAAACTATGGGATGTTTATGGTTAAAGCTTACATCCGAATTATCTAAACGTCCACCCACTCTGATTACTTCATGACTATCTAAATAAGGGTGTAAGAAACGTAGTTTGCTTTTTACTGGAACTGAATTTCCCTTCTTTAGAGAAGCAAGCTCTGGTAGAAAATGCTCCAACTGAAGGTTCTTAATTAAGACCATTTCAGCATCTTCAAATTCCTCTCTTGTGAGAGGGCCAGTCTGGCGTTGAATTTTATTTTTATGACAATTATTAAAAAATCTGAACACATATGCAAGTATTCTAATCAGTTTACAATAGTTATTAGATCTTTCAATTAAATAATCAAAAAAGGATATACTGTAAGATGAGAGGGTCATCTTTGGGGGAACCTTAAGCTCTTCAAGGAATTGCTGCTCTGTAGGGTGATGGACAGCAGGTTCCGGACAGGGGGGCATCTCCGGTCCATTCCACCATAGCTCATTGGAGGACAAAGCTGGAGCATCCAGCCCTCTGGAAATAGAGTCTGCAGGATTAGATGAGGAGGTGATGTGCAGCCATTGGAAGTCTGAGGTTAGCTGCTGTATCTGAGCAACCCTGTTGCTCGTGAAGGTCTTCAGAAGATGTGGGGAGGTCCTAATCCATGCCAGGGCAATCGTGGAGTCGGAGAAGAGCTGCACACAATCAAATTTGTGCTTGAAGGCTTGAATAACCTTCTGCACGAGCTTGGAGAGCAGAAGGCAAGCGGACAATTCTGCTCGAGGGATTGTCAATGGGGTCCGAAGGGAAGATACACGACTTTTGCTGCACAGAAGGCGACTGGAGCGATTACCAGTATCCGTGATGGTGTGTATATACACGCAGCATCCATACGCTTTTGAAGACGCGTCCGCAAATCCTACCAAGGAAATTGATGTGAAATAAAGGGGCAGGACACAACGGGGCACCTTAATATGTTGTATTTGTGGTAAAGTCTCTACGAAATTCTGCCACTGTACTGCAAGTTCTGAAGGGAGTGGTTGATCCCAGTCCAACTTGTGAAGCCACAGCTGTTGCATAAAAATTTTTGCCCTTGTAATAACTGGGCCGAGGAGGCCAAGGGGATCAAATATTCTGGAAATTTGGGACAGAACTTCTCTTTTCGTTATGGTAGAATTTGAATTAAAGGATACCTTATAGGTAAATAAGTCATTAGAACTGTTCCATAATAGACCTAAAGTTTTAACGGTAATTTCATCCGAGTTCCTATCGAAAGGAAAAATAGGGTCACTTGTGTGTCCTTTGTTGGATTGCCATTTGTGTAGGGTCATACCTCCTCTTTGAAGGAGATGTGTCAGTTCTGTTTGAAGTGTTTCGAACTCGTGTGGGTCGGAAGAGCCCGACAGACAGTCATCCATGTAAAAGTCCTGTAGGACAACACTTGAAGCGAGAGGAAAATCATCCTTCTCATCTAATGCAATTTGTTTTAAGACTCTTGTGGCAAGAAAAGGTGCGCTGGCAGTGCCATATGTCACCGTTTTAAGCTGGTAAGTCTTAATAGGAGCGGACTTACTCTCTTTCCAAAGAATCTTTTGGAACTTAGTTTGGGAGGGAGCTACTTCAACTTGTCTGAACATTTGTTTCACATCTGAAGTGAAGGCGTAGGTGTGTTTTCTAAATCGTATGAGTATAGAAAACAAATCATCTTGTATAACTCCACCCTTAGAAAGTAAATCATTCAAAGAATATTTACTTGTAGTTTTGGCACTTGCGTCAAATACTACCCTCAACTTTGTGGTTTGACTTGTTGGTTTTAAGATACCATGATGGGGTAAATAATAACCATCTTCGAAGTAAGCATCTTCTGGTACCTGTACCATATGACCCAAAGCTTCGTATTCATTTAAAAATTCAGAATAGAGTGCCTTCATGATGGAGTCAGTTTCTAGCCTATTCCATAAGCGATTTAACCTTTTAGATGCCATCTGTTTTGAGCCGCCCAGCAAGTCTTCCAACATACCTGGTTTAAATGGCAACTCGACTACATATCTCCCATCGGGTTTACGGGAATGAGTGTTTTGGAAATGATCGTTACAGTATTTCAGTTCGTCGCTGTCGCAAATGTTATTGCCATCAAGGGAGTTCTCAGTTTCCCAAAACGAAGTCAAGGTTTTATTGAGAGATTCCAGGGTAGTAGCAAGAAAACAGCGATTAACGGAGAAAGGGCTATCATGTTGAACACTTCCTGACACTAAGTAACCAAAACAACTTGGCTGCAGGAATAGGTTTTCAGTCAATTTAATTTTGCCTTCCCTTAATAAATCGTAGAAAAGTTCGGCACCTAATAATAAATCAACCTTTTGAGCCAAAAAGAACTTAGGATCAGCCAAAACAATATTCTTAGGGATGTTTAAGTTTGAAATATTTAAGTTTCTAAACGGCATGGCGTTTGCTATTTTGGGTACAATGAGAAGTTTTAAGTTCCAGTGACAGTTATTATCCTGATTCGAAATATTGGCAGAAACTTGAGAAACTACACGAAATGGTTTATCGTTTAAACCACAAATGGGGACGTCAGTTTTTTCTTTTTTCAAACCCAGAAATTGGGCAGCATCAGCAGAAAGAAAGCTGGATTCACTAGCTGAGTCAAGGATCGCGCGGACGGCAATACGTTGACCTTTAGAATTCTTAATGTAACAGACAGCTGTATTGATAAGGACGTTTTTCTCACCCTTTGCAAAAAAGGATAATTGAGTGTCTGACACTAAATGATCATTCATATTTGGTTGATCTGAAATTGGCGTTTGAAATTCAGCTTGTGTAGTGGGTGAATAAGTTTCTGTTAAATTATTGCTTTCAGCTTGTGCTGAGAACTTGTGTAGCAAAGTGTGGTGAGTGGCACGAGAACAAGCTTTACATGTGCCTTTTGACTGGCAAGATATATTTTTGTCATATTTGTGGGACAAACATTTCATGCACACTTTATGCTGTTTGCAGAAATCAAAACGATCCTCTAATTTCATTTCCTTGAATTTTGTGCATAAATAAAGTGGATGAGGCTGGTGACATAAAGGGCAGTCTTTAGAATTTTTGTTAGATTTAACAAAAAATGTTTTAGACCTTTCAAGCGTGTTTGGTTTGGAATTTCTGGCAATGCTACCAAGTATTGAAATTCTTCTTTCAATAAACAAAATAAAGTCATCAAAATTGGGGACATCGTTAGTGGTTAATGAAGCTTCGTAATTTTTTCTAGTGTCTCTATCCAATTTGCTTAACAACACATTCAAAAGTAATGCATTCGACAGTTTATCCCTCTCAAATTTCAAAACTGAAAGTGCTCTTAGATTTCGTTTGACGCAATCAACCAAGTTTCTGAGCTCCCTTTCTGACTCATGTTTCATCGGTTCAAGATTTAATATGCATCGAATATGCGTATCTATAACTAAACGTTTGTTTTCATATCTCTTATCCAGTGCTTCTAATAACGACCCATAAGAATCATCCATAGTTTCAATACATTTAGAGTCGCCACGTAGCGCACCGCGCAAATAATATAGCTTATCCATGTCCGAGAGGGACGGATTTTGGTCAATTAAATTGACAAACTGCGCTTTGAAAAACGTGTATTCTTCAATTTTCCCGCTAAAAATGGGAAGAGGAATTTCCGGTAGTTTCAGTTTCGAAACCACATTGGCTGACTGCGAATGGTCGTCAACCAAAGTTTTCGAACAGTCAGTTTTGTTTTCAGAAGTTTTATCAATATTTGTTTTTCTTAATTTATTTAAAGAGGTAGAGATTCTTACCTCCAAAGCCCGGATTTCATCGTCGATATCAGTCAATGATTTCTCAGTAGTATCGAATTCACCTTCGGGTGTTGATGCGTAGTAATCCATCTTTAAATCTTCAAATTTCTTCTCAAGTTTGTTGAGCTGGTCTTGATGAGCCAATAACATTTCATTGTCGATAGACTCGACATCCTCCATAGCCTTGGACAGCTTAGTCAGCTGACCCTTGACATTGCCGCGCCGCCGATGTAGAACGACCAAATTCGTCATATTAAAAAAAAATAGTTTCGGTTGTTAAATTTAAAAATAAATAAATTCAGAATCATTCGCGGGTGACTCCGGTTCGCTAGGACCAAAATGTTTGAGCGAGTTAAGTTAAAATAATTGTGGACTGTATTCATTATTTAATTTTTTAATTACTAAATGACGAGCCATAGTTTGGCTAGTGTCAATACAAAGCGCTTCTAAAAATAAAAGACTGCAGTTTCAAGAACAACCACGCAGGGTTGCCGGAGAAAAAAAGTTCGCCAAGGCGCCAAGAGCAGTGGAGATTCAGCCAAGGGAAAAGAGAAGTGCAGAACACAGGATTTCATATGAAACGAAATAAAAAGAAAATTAAATTTTCATCGATTTTGCCATTTTAAAAGTAGTCCAACACCTAAATCACTTAATCGTCTCTGAAACACTTCAACGTCATGTCGGTATACCTTCGGCAGAATTATTTCATATTTAATTATACAATTAAATTTTTGATGACAACACGGCCTTATTACTTTTAACTTATGCTACACTTTATTTCTTAACACTACACTTTATTTCATAAGTGAGCGTTATTAAATTAACTCCCAAGTTAATTTCATAACATTTATTCGTTAGTTAAGAAATAAAGTTAATTTATAACATGACCAAGTTAATTTCCAAGCCCAAGTTAATTTCATGACATGTTATTTCTTAACGCTACACTTTATAAGTGAGCGTTATTAAATTAACTCCCAAGTTAATTTCATAACATTTATTCGTTAGTTAAGAAATAAAGTTAATTTATAACATGACCAAGTTAATTTCCAAGCCCAAGTTAATTTCATGACATGTTATTTCTTAACGCTACACTTTATAAGTGAGCGTTATTAAATTAACTCCCAAGTTAATTTCATAACATTTATTCGTTAGTTAAGAAATAAAGTTAATTCATAACATGACCAAGTTAATTTCCAAGCCCAAGTTAATTTCATGACATGTTATTTCTTAACGCTACACTTTATAAGTGAGCTTTATTAAATTAACTCCCAAGTTAATTTCATAACATGTATTCGTTAGTTAAGAAATAAAGTTAATTCATAACATAACCAAGTTAATTTCCAAGCCCAAGTTAATTTCATGACATGTTATTTCTTAACGCTACACTTTAATTCATTAGTGAGCGTTATGAAATTAACTCCCAAGTTAATTTCATAACATTTATTAGAAATAAAGTTAATTCATAACATTTCCGAGTTAATTTCCAAGTTCAAGTTAATTTCATAACATGTTATTTCTTAACACAACACTCCCGTTAGAAATAACCATATCTTGTAAGTGATATTTAGCTTTCAGTATGGATTCAACTGAAGTCAAAGAAAAATAATTAATGTAACCATGACGATATTGACGTAAACAAACAATTGAAACACTACATGTGCGATACAAAATACCATTTCCAACAACAAAACGTTACAAACAATCAAGAAGCAGCTACACAAAAATCTTTCGATTCCTCAAAAGTGCAAAATCTAAAACGTTCCATGAACTAAGAAAAGAATTCGTCTTAAATCATATCTTGAGTCACCATCTCTAAATAAGGCTCAAAGAACTTGAAGCAGGAGGGGAAAAAACACCACAACAACAGCCTTATTTCTTATTGTCAAGTTATCGTGTGTTTTATCTCTTTTGAATTCCCCTTCGCATTCTTGCAAAAGAAATTTTAAAATCTTACTTCTTTTGGTGAAGTTGCCACTGATATTGTAGTAGTTGATGAAGTCAAAAAAGCATTCCGGTCTTTTTCATTTTTATTATTATATATTTCGTAGTTGAATTTTTATTTTAGTATGTGGGTGTTTGATCAATTTCCAAAATATTGGTTTTGAATATTCCAAAATATTTTATTTTTTTTTAATTTGCCTATCTTAATTAACATACTTCTGTAACAGTTGTTTTCGTTTATATAAGGTAAAGTCCCCAATTATATGAAAAGTTTTTTTTTTATTATTATTATTGTTGTTGAATCTCACTTATTGCTCACTGACTTGATGTTAGCCTACCTTAATCTTAACTAACTAATGAATCAACTCCATGCGAATTATTAATAAAATGTAGAGATAAAAAATTATTAAATATAGAATGTAGAAGTGCAGTAATGTGTATGTCTGTCTGTCTTGTCTTATCTATCTTGTCTTGTCTTGTCTGTCTGGTCTTGTCTGTTTGTCTTGTCTTGTCTGTCTTTTCTGTCTGTTTGTCTGTCTTGTCTGTCTGTCAGTCTGGTCTTGTCTGTTTGTCTTGTCTTGTCTATCTTTTCTGTCTGTCTGTCTATCTGTCTTGTCTTGTCTTGTCTGTTTGTCTGTCTTGTCAGTCTGGTCTTGTCTGTCTGTCAGTCTGGTCTTGTCTGTTTGTCTTGTCTGTCTTTTCTGTCTTTTCTGTCTGTCTGTCTTGTCTGTTTGTCTGTCTTGTCTGTCTGCCAGTCTGGTCTTGTCTGTTTGTCTTGTCTATCTTTTCTGTCTGTCTGTCTATCTGTCTTGTCTTGTCTGTTTGTCTGTCTTGTCTGTCTGCCAGTCTGATCTTGTCTGTTTGTCTTGTCTTGTCTGTCTTTTCTGTCTGTCTGTCTTGTTTTGTCTTGTCTTGTCTGTTTGTCTGTCTTGTCTGTCTGTCAGTCTGGTCTTGTCTGTTTGTCTTGTCTTGTCTGTCTTGTCTGTCTGTCTTGTCTTGTCTTGTGTGTCTGACTGACTGACTGTCTGTCTGTCTGTCTGACTGACTGACTCTCTGTCTGTCTGTCTGACTGACTGACTGATTGGCAAGAACTTGATGAAAAATACCTTTAAAAGGAAGTCCTAGTAAGGACCATCCCCTATACTCGCTATGTTACAATCTTCTATCCCAGTGCATTTAGAAACTACTTTGCATAAAACCTTGACATTTATTGAGTAGGTACGAAAAAGATCGCTAAATGAAATGACACAAATTGTTTTCATTTAATGTTTATCTATTATAAATGAAAACTAAAATAGCAAAAGACAACAAAACCAGGTAGAACCACTACAAATGCATTGATGTAGGGTTTTTTAAATATAAACTAAAAGATATTAGACGTTATTTTCGATTTTTTAATTTATGTAAATTCATTAAGTGATGATTTTCTTACCTTCTCACCAAATTTCAAGGTTTTACGCTAAGTAGTTTCTGAATGCACTGGCTTAGAGTATTGTAACATAGCGACTATAGGGAAGAATCCATACTAGCACTTCCTGTTAAAGGTGCATCAATTTGCTCACTAGGGTCTGAATTACGACCACACAACTAAAAATTTTACATAAAAACTAAAACTTTTAAAATACAAGCAACTCGTTTTCTGTAATCGAATATTCACACCTGAGGAATTCTCTACTACCTTTAAAACTTTCTTTCATACTCCCTAAAAAGAATTGTTTCTTTTCTTCATCTGATTAAAATAATCAATTAATAATTTTACAAGAGCTAAACATCGCACTCAAATGTGCTAAAACAAGAAAAGAACTTTGAATTGGATTACAACGAATGCAAAAGAAATACATTGGTTTAGTTTTAAAATATAAGCTCTTACCTTTCAAAAAGTTTTCCCAAGTAAACAAATTTCGTGTTGCTTCGTTCCATTAAAATACAATGCACATTTCAGGGAGCTTAAATTGCTTAGAGAGAATTCGTGATTTTCTGACATCTCCTTTCATGTACAGAAAACAAATTTAATTTTCTTTTCCGGAACTGTTAAAGCTTTTACTGCTTTAAAGTTCAAAGGTGTTTAAATGGCGTATACTTTTATTGAAAGTGACGGAATGAAATATTTTAATAAAAATATTTCTCAGAATAAATGCAATTTATTTTGAAAGTGATAAATTTAGTTACATTTTAGTTTTAGTAATTTTGTACACAGCTTATGATATGCTGATAATATTTGATAACTGATTCAATATAATTTGTTTATAAGATAGTTAAATCAGTTAATAATAAAATGGAATACCAAGCAATGTATTTTCTTACATTGTTATGTAATGACATCTTTTTATGGCCTGTGAAGAAAAACAAATATATAATTTTCAACTCTCTGATTTTAAATCGACATTTATTGAGAAAAATGGGGCTTATTCACTTATTAATTATACAACTTTGTATGTAAATTTGATATAAAAAGCATTCACTTCTTTCCAAAATCCAATGATAATACTATAACTTTAATAAGACGGGACGGAATTGAAAACAGTTTAAATTTTATTTTTAGTGTAAAGAACCTGGGATTTATTTCTGGTTGACTATTTACTAGGTCTTTGTTTATCAAAGTTTAAATTCTCCCCTTTGAAAGGATATCTCATTTGTAATAATAGCTCAAATAGAAGTAATTTTAATAATTTTTTGAAGATAAAATTGCTGACTGTTAGTGTAAGTAAAGTTTTCTTTAAATGCGTTTTTCTCAAAACTAAAATTTTCGTTATTCATGTACCTTTTTCTCAGAAACTGCATAAGCCATCTTACTAAAAAATTTTACTATATATTCCTTTTATGTTTATTTATATACTGAAGTGAGATTTTGTTATTATTTTAAAAACACATTGTTACGAATTTTTGTATATTTGTAAATATTTCGTAGTGTTAATTTTGTAAATAGTAAAATTTATGTACATTTCGCATAAGGCAGTGCAATAGTTCGTCGTTAAGTTGGTTTCCCGGCAATTTGGGTGTTATCGCTTGATAACGAGTTTTACAGAGGTAACTCTGGGAAGCGAGTTTTAAGGAGCAGGGCATTTAACATTATGGTAATGGCAATCTCGCCAAATTGGCGAGATAGAGCCAAGTTGGCGGATGGTTTTGGAGACATTTTCGGTACATGTATAGGTACATGTATCCCATGTACATGTATAGGACTTTTCGACTACGATCTGGAAAGTTCTCCAAATTTCTCTCTCTGGAAGGTTCGTGAAGATTCACCATTCCTATATAAGGACGGCGATGAGTAGAGTTAGTTGACTGATTTTGAGTCACTGAGTTAGTTGTTAGCTGAGTCCATTAGTTGACTGGAATTACTGAGTCTCAGTGAGCGAACTGTATTGCATTGTCTTTTGCAGTGATTTAGCAATTGTTGTCAAGTTTTTAACAGCTGTTTTGTGCTCTATTGAGGTGAAAAGAGCTGTATTGTGTCTACTAGAACGAGAAATTCTGGAGCTGTAATAAAACTGTGAAGAGTTATTTTGGAATAAATTTCTGCAAGTTTCGATCTGCTTTGGCTTCAAATCTTTCGAACACGTCCACGCAACAATATTTTGTTTCGGCTTATTTTGGCACTTAAAAAAGCTTGTGTGAAAAAAGTTTCAGTGACTTTCACGAAAATGCATTTATTAAAAAAAAAAAATGAATTAAAATCAAAAGCTAACTTCAGTAGAATAACAATTGTCTGCTAAATGCATCGAGAAAAAAATTAGGCTTCAATATCAATTACATTCTGAGAAAAAAGTACATAAAAAATGCCAAATTAACGTTACCGGTATAGAAGGTACTAACTCCCCTTAAATACACTGGTTTTCAAAATCGATTAATTGAAGCAAATTTGATAAGGGCTGCATATAGTTCATCTATAAGACCTATTTTCATTTGGATGGATCCGGCAATAAACAAAACTGGCAAATATTAGGTACTGTAAACCCATCTGTATGTCTTATAAAACCATTGCATTCAGCAAAAGTGTCAGCTTGGCCTGTTCTATATTCCCTTATATTCATATTTTATAACAATTTGTCGCTACACTTCAAAATTGTAACAAATTTTGCCTTCCATACATGTCGAGCTAACAGGCCACTTGTGTCTCACATTTTTGCTGATGTGTCGTTTCAAAATTAAGAGTCCTTTCCTGAATACTCTGTATATGTGCTCAAGTAGAAATTTTGTTATTGCATAAACCTCTGAATATAGCTTAAACCAAAGTAAAAACGAGGATATCCTATAGTTAGTCCTAATCTTTCATTAAGAACGTTTTTTATCTTGCCTATAAAAAGGCATACTAAATGGTTCAGTTCAATAACCTTTTTTTTTTTTTTCTTTACTATTTAAAATCTATGTTAATCTCAAAAGAACTAGGCATAAATACCAATGAGTGATGCTAGCTGAACAGAAAACCATAAAAAAAGAAGAAAAAAAAAGAGACATTTCAAAGATAGTTTATATAAGCTTCGATATTCAAACCTAAGTTATAAAGAAATAAATAAATAATGTAATTATACTTTGCGCTCGTTTGTGTTTAGTATAATACAATGTGTCTCAAAAACTTTTTTTTCTTTTTTTTTTTTCTTTACTATTTAACATCTATGTTAATCTCAAAAGAACTAGGCATAAATACCAATGAGTGATGCTAGCTGAACAGAAAACCATAAAAAAAAAGATGAAAAAAAAGAGACATTTCAAAGATAGTTTATATAAGCTTCGATATTCAAACCTAAGTTATAAAGAAAGAAATAAATAATGTAATTATACTTTGCGCTCGTTTGTGTTTAGTATAATACAATGTGTCTCAAAAACTTTTTTTTTCTTTTTTTTTTTCTTTACTATTTAACATCTATGTTAATCTCAAAAGAACTAGGCATAAATACCAATGAGTGATGCTAGCTGAACAGAAAACCATAAAAAAAAAGATGAAAAAAAAGAGACATTTCAAAGATAGTTTATATAAGCTTCGATATTCAAACCTAAGTTATAAAGAAAGAAATAAATAATGTAATTATACTTTGCGCTCGTTTGTGTTTAGTATAATACAATGTGTCTCAAAAACTTTTTTTTCTTTTTTTTTTTTTTCTTTACTATTTAACATCTATGTTAATCTCAAAAGAACTAGGCATAAATACCAATGAGTGATGCTAGCTGAACAGAAAACCATAAAAAAAAAGATGAAAAAAAAGAGACATTTCAAAGATAGTTTATATAAGCTTCGATATTCAAACCTAAGTTATAAAGAAAGAAATAAATAATGTAATTATACTTTGCGCTCGTTTGTGTTTAGTATAATACAATGTGTCTCAAAAACTTTTTTTTTCTTTTTTTTTTTCTTTACTATTTAACATCTATGTTAATCTCAAAAGAACTAGGCATAAATACCAATGAGTGATGCTAGCTGAACAGAAAACCATAAAAAAAAAAGATGAAAAAAAAGAGACATTTCAAAGATAGTTTATATAAGCTTCGATATTCAAACCTAAGTTATAAAGAAAGAAATAAATAATGTAATTATACTTTGCGCTCGTTTGTGTTTAGTATAATACAATGTGTCTCAAAAACTTTTTTTTTCTTTTTTTTTTCTTTACTATTTAACATCTATGTTAATCTCAAAAGAACTAGGCATAAATACCAATGAGTGATGCTAGCTGAACAGAAAACCATAAAAAAAAAGAAGAAAAAAAAGAGACATTTCAAAGATAGTTTATATAAGCTTCGATATTCAAACCTAAGTTATAAAGAAAGAAAGAAATAATGTAATTATACTTTGCGCTCGTTTGTGTTTAGTATAATACAATGTGTCTCAAAAACTTTTTTTTTCTTTTTTTTTTTCTTTACTATTTAACATCTATGTTAATCTCAAAAGAACTAGGCATAAATACCAATGAGTGATGCTAGCTGAACAGAAAACCATAAAAAAAAAGATGAAAAAAAAGAGACATTTCAAAGATAGTTTATATAAGCTTCGATATTCAAACCTAAGTTATAAAGAAATAAATAAATAATGTAATTATACTTTGCGCTCGTTTGTGTTTAGTATAATACAATTTGTCTCAAAAACTTTTTTTTCTTTTTTTTTTTTTTTTCTTTACTATTTAACATCTATGTTAATCTCAAAAGAACTAGGCATAAATACCAATGAGTGATGCTATCTGAACAGAAAACCATAAAAAAAAGAAGAAAAAAAGAGACATTTCAAAGATAGTTTATATAAGCTTCGATATTCAAACCTAAGTTATAAAGAAATAAATAATGTGATTATACTTTGCGCTCGTTTGTGGTTAGTATAATACAATGTGTCTCAAAAACTATCAAAGCATTTTAAAAATGAATAAAATGAAGAAAAAAAAAATGGAACATGATGAAAAATACCGTTTGATACATTCTACTTAGGAAACTAGAGATTTTTATCCCATCAGTATTCAACTCACCAAACGGTATAGTGGTTAGCATACTAGCTTCTAGACCACGAGGTTGCGGGTTCGAGTCCCGTGTAAGGCATGGTTGCATGCAAATGTATGTTGGCTTGTCAAATGACGAATGTTTCGGTGCATTATAGCCCTCGTGTTGCTGACGGCGCCAGATAATCTGAAAACAACCAACCCATCAGTTTTCCAAAACAGTTACAAAGTTCAGCAACAGATGGCGCCAATGATTGAAAATCTTTTTTTTTTTTTTTTTTTTTTTTTTTTTTAAGCCGGTCTGATTGCATTACAAGGTTTTGGCTGCCGATTACTATAGCTTGATCAAGTGCTTGACTCATCCAAATACGTCTCGTAATTTCAAACAAGCTGGAAGGCTACGAGATAGAAACGTTCCAATGCAAACCCCTAAAAAACCTACAAGAGGACTCTGATATGGATGAATTGCAATTAAGATAGTTTTTTATTTTATACTAGCTAAATACCCGTGCTTCGCTACGAAATTTTAACATGTGCAGTATTTTAGCTAGCTATGAGGCCTCGCATTGGGGAAATCTGTCATTCGTGTATAGAACCCAGTTTTTGGCGCTTCGCTAGCAGGAAGGTTCATCGCTACGCAAAATCGAGCTCTTTTCGTTCGCTGAAAAGTTCATGAACACATAAACACAGGCTTACTTCACTTGTTGAAAGGTTCATTGCTGCGTAAGCATAGGCTCGCTTCACTCACTAAAATCTAATTGCTACGTAAAGACCTAATATAGGAAGCCTCTTCCTTGTCAAGAAAAAAAAAATTCCCCGTTAATACAATAATACAACACCTTTTTAAGATTATTTTAACACGTGTTTGTGGAAAGCAAAATTACAGGCTAAAACTACTTATGTTGAAAATTTCAGCACTGTAGCCCTATTAGTAGTCATTTTGTAAAATGTTTATTAATTAATTAAAAAAAATTAATTAAAAAAGAAAAAAAAATTAAAATTCTGTTTTTTAAAGTCCGATTAAAAGGCCAAAACTACTTACGTTGAAAATTTCAGAGCTGTAGCCCTATTAGATAACGTTTTGTAACATATTTATTAATTAATTAAAAAAAATTAATTAAAAAAGAACTAATTAAAATTTTAACATTCTGTTTGTGATGCGTAAAATTAGAAGGCCAAAACTACTTATGCTGAAAATTTCAGAGCTCTACTCCAATTTTAAGTAGATTTCTATAGATCCACAGAGCCACAGACAGGTAGACAGACAGACACACAGCTTGTTTTATTATTATAGATATACCATCGACACGTATAAAGATACATTTTTCAGTTTCGATATAGTCAACCTTTAGATAATTTTCTTCTTACATTCTGATCTTAAATAATAGTTTTCAAAGAAAATTCTATTAACAGAATCTTTATTTTTCTCCTCGTGCATTGATAATAACGAAAAAATCAAAAAAATAACGAATAAGAACTCATCTGCATGCGACATCATTTGGCTAAAACAAAGAGTCAACATTGCCAAAATGATTCAAATTATGTATGCTCTATATGTAGTCATTTCATTGATAACAAAGTCCAAAATAAGTTAGTTTAAATAGTAGCTCTAAACAAAAGAAATTACTCTAATTGTATACTTAACAAAGAACAATAAACTGCAAAACATATATGTGCATTCCAAGAAACCATTTCATAGAATAAGGTTCATTTTCTACAAGAGCGATGCAACTTAATTGGTTCTTAAGTTTTGAAATTTATTTTTTAAATATTTCACATAAAAGTTCCCACAAACTTTTACTTCAAAAACAAGAGTCCGCTCATCAAGAATTCTGACTCTAAGCTTCCAAATAGCTCTTTTTGGAACGGGAGTATATCCGTAATTTTACTAATTGCATTTTGGCATCGGTTAAAATTCTTTGAGTCATCTTTTCCTTCTAATTGGACATTTTTTTTTATGAAGAATGCATTAAATAAACTACTTCTTAAGTGAAACTTTCCTTATGCCGGGAAATGCGGTGGAATAAAATCGCATAGATGGAAATCAAGTTTTCAATAATCTCCGTTGGAAAATAAATATTATTTTGTTAATTAAAAATAATTGCAGCTCATACGATTTTTTCCCGAGAATAACGAAAAAAATTTTAAAGTAATTTCATTTTCTAATGACAATTATGTTTCAGTAATAAAACATATGAATTAGACTGAGAGGCGACTGCAATTTTTGGACCTCATCGAACATCATTCTGAATTTTTTATAGAAATTAGAGAAAAGGGAGTAGATTACGAATCCACTGGTCTACCGGGACAAAAATGGCCGAAACTAGTCAAAAATCGACTTTTAACAAGTTCAACTAAATCCAATTGCCAAATGCGCCATAACTTGCCAAATAATTAGCTTTTCTTTTTATTTGGTAACGCTCACTCTTTAATTTTCAATTAAGAAGGTTGCAGACGATTCGGATATCTGGCGACTGTCTACTTGCATCTATTAAAAGGGAGACAAGTTGGCAATAAACATTACGTCACTGATGACGTAACTGATGTCGCCAATTTGGCTTACTTTTAAAAGATATAAGTTTTCCGAGCCAAAGATCAGAAATCGTTTGCGCTTTTTCTTATTGAAAGTGGGACAGTGAGTTGCCAGACTAAAAAGTTTGTTCTCTTTTTGGCAAGTTATGACATATTTGGCAATCGGATTTTAGTTCAACTCATTCCAAGTCGATTTTTGATAAGTTTCGGCCATTTTTGTCACGGCAAACCAGTGGATTCGTAATCTACTCACTTTTCTCCAATTTCTATAAAAAATTCAGAATGATGTTCGATGGGGTCCAAAAATTGCAGTCGCCTCTCGGACTAAATATATTACTCTAAAATATCGTCTGACGATTACCTGGTCTCGTGATTTAACAATCTAATTGCAAGCTTTTTAAAGTAGCCAATGGTCAAATAGTACTAACCACCATACTCATTCAGGTTCGAAACAATAATATAAACTTTAATTATATTTCAATACAAATAAGTTTTTTAAAAAATATCCCTCTTTTTCTAAAAATGACGTATTTGATCTAGAATTTAATTCAAATTCAGCAAAGTATATTTTGTTAGTTCTAAAAATAATAGTAGATCAAAAAATGAAAATTTCTCCTGTACAAATTGCTTCTTTAAATATATGTAATTAGAATTTTTAAGTAATAACATAAAAAATAAATGTAAGTTGTACTTTATTTAAGTCATGTAAAATGATATTTAAGGAAAAATAAATGTCAAGAGTAAGAAAAGTATATTATTTTAAGTCATAGCAATTTGCAGTTGAAGGCAAAATATAGAAAACAAAATATCTATATTTATTCACAGTCACACTTAAAATAATAATTGAAGTCATATTATTGAGACTTGCAGCACTTTTTATTCATCTTATGAATTTACGTTTTTAATAGAGTTCGGAAATATCGATCAAAATAAACATCGATACTATATCGTTACATAGAAAAAAATATCAATAAAATATCGATATATCGATACATGATTTGTTTTATTTGATTTTCAATTTTGCCAGAAACAAAGTTTTTCGGGGCAAATTTCTACTTTTCATGATTGCTTTTTTGTAAGCTGACAACTTTTTCAACTGAAATGGATCTATTACAAAAAAAAAAAAAAAAAGAAGTTATATTTTCGCTTAATTGGTACAGTAATTTTAAGAAAAATTTAGATAATTTTCAATAGCTTTTAAGTGTAGGGAAAATATTGAATATTGGTGTCATTTTAACTGTCTCTCAGCCAAGTTCAAACTTGAGTTTTTGAAAAGGGAATAAAGAAAATCGAACAAACACATGGAATTACAAAACGATCATCAAAAAACTAAAAATGATTGAAAATATCGATATATCGGTGACTTTTATCGATATTTTTAATATCGATATTTTTTTTAGAAGTATCCATATATCGCCGACCTCTAGTTTTTAATGCCAAAACTCTTTTGAGCTACCCTTATGTTACCAAATCAGTTTAAAAATAAGCTGAATTGATATTTAAGAAAAAAAATGCATGAGGTGTAGCTTTTTAATTGTTTTGGTAACGACTCTTTAGGTTCATTATCCTTTAATTGGCTTCCCACAAAAGAAGATTTGCTGGGCGTGCTTATTTAGAAGCTAATTGCATATGAACTCAGAAAATTGCCTAGATGCTCATTTAAAAGCTATCAATTTCACGCTTTTTATTAATTAGTTATCTTGCCCAGTTTGAAGTTTTCAAAAAATATCTCTAATTACAGATATGTATCCGTAAAATTGCAACTAAGCTTTATTTATTATCAATGAAATTATTAAAATTTTACTACGTAAAATATTAAATCGAAATGTAGATCAAGAAAATTGATGAATAATTCCAAACCACTCATTAAACCATCAATCGATTATCAATAGCAATCAAATTATTAATTATAAAAATTTTTGATTTTAGACATCAAATCGAAAAATTATTCAACAATTAAATCTTACCTCCCATTAAACCATTTCAAATTAATTGTGTACTACACTTCCAAACATATTTAATCAATTTTTCAAAAAATATGTATTACTACAATTAATCCGTTTTAGTAAAGGATATTATCTGTTTAATTATCTATAAAGGATATTATCTGTTTAATTATCTATAAAGGATATTATATGTTTAATTATCTATAAAGGATATTATATGTTTAATTATCTATAATGGATATTATCTATTTAATTATCTATAAAGGATATTATCTGTTTAATTATCTATAAAGGATATTATCTGCTTAATTATCTATAAAGGATATTATCTGTTTAATTATCTATAAAGGATATTATCTGTTTAATTATCTATAAAGGATATTATATGTTTAATTATCTATAAAGGATATTATCTATTTAATTATCTATAAAGGATATTATCTGTTTAATTATCTATAAAGGATATTATCTGCTTAATTATCTATAAAGGATATTATCTGTTTAATTATCTATAAAGGATATTAGCTGTAAAATTATTATAAAGTTATGTTTTTAGTATAATATATTTAACAAATTTTAATATCACTACTTTAAGAACCCAGTATTATAAAAATATGATTGCCTTATCAAATGTGATTATATTTAATGTGATTAAATTTGAAAGTGATTATCTACATCAAGTTTATACATAACGATGTGTTTACTAGACTAAAAGTAGTTGTAACTTAATACGGGTAAAACAAAAAGTTGGATTAGATAACTAGCTTCTTTTACCGCTTAAAGGTTTTATTGAGTTATTTATATTTTCTTCCATTTTAACATAAAAACATATATTTGTCATCTACACATTAATATCATTGCTTATAATACTCAATTTTGACAACATTATAACACAAATTATTTAACTTGTTCGTAAGTTCTATAAAGGTTATTAGTTGTAAAATTATTATAAAGTTATGTTTTTTAGTGTAATATATTTGACAAATTTTAATATCACTACTTTAAGAACCCAGTATTATAAAAATATGATTGCCCTTCTCAAATGTGATTATATTTAATGTGATTAAATTTAAAAGTGATTATCTACATCAAGTTTATACATAACGATGTGTTTACTAGACTAAAAGTAGTTGTAACTTAATACGGGTAAAACAAAAAGTTGCATTAGATAACTAGCTTCTTTTACCGTTTAAAGATTTTATTGAGTTATTTATATTTTCTTCCATTTTAACATAAAAACATATATTTGTCATATACACATTAATATCATTGATTATAATACTCAATTTTGACAACATTATAACACAAATTATTTAACTTGTTCGTTAGTTAAGTTAAGTTCTATAAAGGATATTAGTTGTAAAATTATTATAAAGTTAAGTTTTTTAGTGTAATATATTTGACAAATTTTAATATCACTACTTTAAGAACCCAGTATTATGAAAATATGATTGCCCTTATCAAATGTGATTATATTTAATGTAATTAAATTTAAAGTGATTATCTACATCAAGTTTATACATAACGATGAGTTTACTAGACTAAAAGTAGTTGTAATTTAATATGAGTAAAACAAAAAGTTGGATTAGATAATTAGCTTCTTTTACCATTTAAAGGTTTTATTGAGTTATTTATATTTTCTTCCATTTACCATAAAAACTTTAAATTCTTTGTCATATACACATTAATATTGTTGCGTGGACGGGTTCGAAAGATTTGAAGCCAAAGCAGATCAAAACTTGCAGAAATTTATTCCAATATAACTCTTCACAGATTCTCTTACAACTCCAGAACTTCTCGTTCTAGTAGACAGAATACAGCTATTTTCACAACAATAGAGCACAGAACAGCAGTTAAAAACTTGACAACACAACTGCTCAAATCGCTGCATAAGACAATGCAATACAGTTCGCTTTAGAACTACTCTGAATGTTCACTGAGACTCAGTAATTCCAGTCAACTAATGGACTCAGCTAACAACTAACTCCATCACCCGCTCTCCTGAGCTTTTATAGGGGAGGGGAACATTCTTGAGACTTCTAGAGGTAGATATTTGAAGAGCTTTCCAGGTCGTAGGCGAAAAGTCCTATACATGTACATGGGGACCGAAAATGTCGCCAAATGGTCGCCAAGTTTGGCGACAATTGGCGACTAAAGTTAGTCGCCAAAACCGTCGCCAACTTGGCTCTATCTCGCCAAATTGACGAGATTGCCATTACCATAATGTTAAATGCCCTGCTCCTTGTAAAACCCGCTTCCCAGCGTTACCCCTGTAAAACTCGTTATCAAGCATTGAGACCCACATTGCAGGAAAGCAAACTAATGACGAACTATTGCAATGCCTTATGCGAAATGTACATAAATTTTCCTATTTACAAAATTAACACTACGAAATATTTACAAATATACAAAAATTCGTAACAATATCAATGCTTATAATACTCAATTTTGACAACATAATAACACAAACTATTTAACTTGTTCGTAAGTTCTCCAGAAAGTTTTACTATATGTTACTATTTTAACATACTTTCTGAAACTTAACTCATTAAACATTTTAGAATTACACTTTTAATTAATATATAGTATTTAAATGATCTTTCATTTAAATAATAAATGATTTCATTTATCAGCTTAAACAGCGAATAAATATTAAACTCTAACTTTGCTACTCACTTTAAAACATGAACTACTGAAACTATTTTTAATGTCAACTTTTTATCATTAAAAGGTAATTAATGTTGTGAAACGGGAAACTGATCTGTAACTTTAAATTTTAAGTTACTCAGTTAATTCAACAATATCAATTCTTGTTTATTTCTGCATTACTAAAACTTTACCCTCCATATAATTAATATCTATAATCTTCCTCGTTAATTAAATTAATTACGTGAAATGTACCTAGTGCCTTTATTCATGACACTTCATTTTTATGTTTTTCAAAGTAAGATTTTGTATAAATAATATTTCAATGTATTTTGCATATGATCTAATGAAGTTTAAAAGTAATTATTTAACATGCCATTTCGTAAATAAACCTCTCACTCACTTTAGTATTTTAATAAAAAGTTGTTTATTGCATAATTTATATAATATTACAGTAGAATTTCAAACAGAGATCCATCACTTTATCTGAAAAATTTAAGAAGGTGCTCTTTGCTTTGAATGGTTCATTCACGTAGTATTTTTTAACCTTAACCAGAATATACGGTAATATAAACAAAATAAAGAAACATCCCTTTTGTCGAAAATATTTTTTAAATCTAATCACCGATCATACTTATTATTTACTAATTTTATTCAACATTTTTATTTGAATAGTTAAGCGTTCATTCAGTAAAAGGATATACTACACAATAAAAGTTAGTGTAAATTATATCAGCATTTTAAAGCTAATAATATTGCGGCATCTAACCACAACTGGATTTCAGGTCATTTTTTTAATTTTTTTTTATTTATTTTTTGTAATTTGAACTTAATAATAATCAACTTCAAAAAAAACTTTATATTTTAACATTTTATTACAATCAAATATTATATTTGTATTAACTCGAAGTATAATTAATATTTAAAATATTTAGTTTGCTGAAGTATTCGCTACAAGATGATGTATTACTTCAAACACAAACGAGTGAAAACTAAGTTAAGTACATAATTTTCAATATACTTTCATGGTCAAACACTTTTCTGATGCTGATATTTAGGCGTCTAATCGTAACTAGATTTTCAGTCAATTTTTGTACATTGTTTGTATTTTGAACTTAAAAATATACACCTTTAAAAAAAAAAATCAATTTTTTCCCTTACTAACTTTCCTAAAGTTTTTACTGTAAAATTCGAGTTTATAATTAAACTTACAAATAGAAAGTATATGATCTCAAAAACTAAAAACTTCCTTTATAATGGTTAATATCTCAGTATTAATTTAGTGGGACAAGTACTTAAATAAACTGAGAGTTACTTAATTTACACATAACAGTGTTTCATTTAATTTTATTTAAGGTATACATATACAATTGAGATGATTTTCTTTAATTTTCAGGTTATAATTTCAAAATTTTTGGCAGTATATCAGAATTAAAAATTATGCATTTTTATATAAAAACTTTTTATTTCGTTAATTTTTTAATCAGCTAATTGCAATTAAAGTGACTAATTAGGACATTATTAGAACATACATAAATAAACTTGTAATTAACTTAGAGGTATTATTTTTAAAGCAAATGAGAGACATTATATTGACGCATGTTCCTATGGAGAATTTTTAATTTGGCTATGATATTTATTTAATTATAAGTTTTTAAATAAAAAGTTTTAAAAAATACATAATTTTTGATAAAAAATTAAGATTAAAATGTGCATAAAAAATGTGTTTATAACAATATAAATTATATTTTCAATAGAAAACACATTCACAACTATTGTCTACAAAACAAAATTAGAACTTTGTAAATTGGACCATTTATTACGAAGTTATGACTGTTGACTTAAAGTCATATAACACCAAAAGTCATTCTTCAGAAAACTCGTTTAAAGTTTACTACACTAATGAACGTGATACAAAACAGGTTCACAAAACCTACTGTAATTTAAAAAGTAATTTGAGTCTCAGAAAGAAAATGGTATCATTTTAATGGTAATGAATTCAGGAATATTTTAAAACCAAAAAACAAAAACGCAGATTTGAGTCAAATTTCGCGATTCCTAATGTATATGTATACCTTAAACGTTTAAAAGTTTTTTTTAAGATGACGTCCTTGTAAAGATTATTCCCTATACTCGCTATGTTACAATCTTCGAGCCCAGTGCATTTAGAAACTGCTTTCTGACTAATACCTATATATTTAATTTTCTATATATTTAATAGGCAATACGTTTTTTGGGGTTAGTCCGTCCGCCTAAACTGCTCAACCAATTTCAATGATCAAGGTGTCATTTTAAAGGAAATAAGCTGTAGATTTGCCAAAACGTGCCAAAATAATTTATTAACACTTTATTAATTAGTTAAATTTCAATATTTTTCATCATTAAGCTACTACAAAGCCTCAATGATTTTGAATATATGAATGGCAACATCCTTACGTATGTAAACAACAAACCCGTTGCTAATTTTAAAGCTCTTTTTAAACTCTCCGTTTCAAAGTTGACTTTTTCTGTTTTTCTGAAGCATTTTTGTATTAGAGTAATTATTATTTTGAAATATTTCTATCCAGAAAAACCAACCCAAGCGAGGCATTCAGGGATTGGTGAGTGTAGCTCGCGTTGTTTTTTATCAGAATAATTAAAAGATATTGGGACTTCAATGTAAGGGCATAGCTAATGAAGTTTTAAGTCAGAATGTTGGCGGATAATATAACTTTCTATTATGAAACTTGCAATTTGGGTGTTTTCTCTATTAGGCCTTACATTAAGTTTATAAAAATTTTGTTACCTTTTTTATGGCTGGCAAAGCGCAGCAAGATGTTTTAACCACAAGTTCGAGCGGCAAAGCCCCTCAATCCGAGCGCAACGAGGCATTTGGGGGTTGGCGAGCGTTAGCGAGCAGGGGGTGAAGCCCCTAGTGTATACCTTAAACGTTTAAAAGTTTTTTTTAAGAGGACGTCCTTGTAAAGATTATTCCCTATACTCGCTATGTTACAATCTTCGAGCCCAGTGCATTTAGAAACTGCTTTCTATAAAACCTTGAAACTTGGTGAGTAGGTACGAAAATGATCACTTAATGAAATAACATGAATTATGAACTCGAAAATAGCGTCTAATATATTTTATTTTATATTTGAAATCCTTGCTCCAATGCATAGGCAGTGGCTTCTTTGTCTTTTGCTATTTCAATTTTCATTTATAATATGTAGACATTAAATGAAAACAATTTATGTCATGTCATAAAGTGATCTTTTTTAGTACCAACTCACCAAATTTTTATAGTCCGAGAGGCGACTGCAATTTTTGGGCCCCGTCGAACATCATTCTGAATTTTTTGTAGAAATTAGAGAAAAGTGAGTAGATTACGAATCCACTGGTCTGCCGTGGCAAAAATGGCCGAAACTGATCAAAAATAGACTTGGAATGAGTTAAACTAAAATCCGATTGCCAAATATGTCATAACTTGCCAAAAAGAAAAGAAACTTTTTCATCTGGCAATCCACTGCATTTTGATTTTCAATGAGAAAAAGCGCAAACAATTTCTGATCTCTGGCTCGGAAAACTTGTATATTTTAAAAGTAAGCCAAATTGGCGACATCAGTTAACGTCATCAGTGACCTAATATTTATTGCCAATGTGGCCCCATTTGTAAAAGATGCAAGTAAGCCATAGCCACACATCAAAATCGTTTCCAACCTTCTTAATTTAAAATTAAAGATTGAGGGTTACCAAATAAAAAAAATGCTCATTATTTGGCAAGTTATGGCGCATTTGGCAATTGGATTTAGTTCAACTTATTAAAAGTCTATTTTTGACCAGTTTCGTCCATTTTTGCCACGGTAGACCAGTGGATTCGTAATCTACTCACTTTTCTCCAATTTCTATCAAAAATTCAGAATGATGTTCGATGGGGTCCAAAAATTGCAGTCGCCTCTCAGTTTATTAGGTTTTATAGAAATTAGTTTATAAATGCACTGGGCTAGAAGATTTTAACATAGCGAGTATAGGAAATGAGCCTTACGAGGAATTCCTCTTAAAATATCTATACATATAATTCTCTTGCGTAACGTCCAAATTCGGCTGTATTTCTGTGAGCAGAATGGCAATGACTTCAAACACATCTTCTAAATGTACTTTATGCATGAATTTTCAAATTCAGCAATCCAGCCAATCACAACATATCTTTTGAAATTTGACTAATGCATCTGGCAACAACAACAACTAGGATTCGCTACATTTTGTTTTTCTTATTATACTGACACGAATTATTGCCTATTTAAAACGTATTGATTTAATAGTTACGATGATGCAAGAATAAATAGATCCAAGATGTGTATATTTCTTTTGGATTGGAATTTCGGATAAACCAGACTTTTCGGAAAAGTTATCTGCTGGAACATGTTCCGGAGGTCGCCGGGTTGCATTCAGCGCTAAATCACCAACTTTCAAAAAGTCACTAAGAGGCATTGTGCAGTAAATCTGAACCTATATTCATTTCTAATCAGTGCAAATTCAGCTATTACGAATTGAAAACTATCAAAATAACAAATAAAACCACCTGCTCAACTTCAAAATCTCATATGAAATAAGTAAAAAACTTTTGGCGTAATAGGGCTAATTTTCTCGCCAATTTGATTTTCAAAAAATTCCTGTTGATTGAATGCCGGATAATTTGCTTTTCACTGTTTTATTTTATTTTCTAAGTATCGCAAAAAAGATTATGTGAACATATGATTGCTTCGTTAAGAAATTTCGATAAATAACGTTAATTATTTTAGCGTTTCATACGATACGAGCCAGTAAATTTTAATTATTCAATGAAATAACCGATCTTTTTTAAATATATGTACGATACTATTTTTTTTGTTTTGTTTTCCAAGAACTTTCTACTACGTTGATACACTGTCCCTGCTTAACGCGTCTCGACAGCAGTAGGATAATGACGTGGCAAGTATTCTGGCTCTTCATAAATAACAAAACGTTTTCAATTTCATGGCATTATGCAGCTGAAATAGTTTTTTGCTAGGGCATATTTTAAATGCTCCACTTTGAGGCGAGCAAAGCGAGCCAAGGGGATTGCATAGCAATCCAGGGGGTTGGCGAGCGTCAGCGAGCAGGGGGCGGAGCCCCCTAGTGTCTTTAGATTCCTCCCACTATCTATAAATTAATTACCTTGCTCGTGTTTGTTGTTAAATAAAAGAAAATGTATGTTCGTTTAAAAGTGTATGTGTAAATATTTCGTACTGAGCATTAATCTTATATTTTGGTTTTGTCAAGAAAGTATATAATAAGAATTGTTATGTACTATCAAATAGACTTTAATGAGGAACTTGAACGTTTTTTGGTTTTATTTTTAAATAAAAGTAGAGAAAAAATCACGAAAAACAATACCATTCTTTCTAAAATTTGAACACGGATAGAGAGTTTTAAAAAAATCTAAGTTTTTCACTTTGCGATTTGGCGGGAAAAAACTACTTTTGCGTGTGACGTCAAAGCGCAGATAATGAACCAGTCTAAAACCTGTTTTAGAGAGGGAATGAGTGAGGTTTCTCCTTCTTTTTGCGACTTTATCTCTGTGTAACCACGTCACGGTTTTTTTATGCGTTTTTGGACACGTGACTTTTGCTTTGATTTCGGCTAATTTCAAACTCGATTTTTGATTAATTGAAAGCATAAAGTTAAAAAATAATTGCACTGCTCAAATATATTCTTTGGATAACACTAGAAAATACAAAAAATATTAATTTTCATCACTTGTGCAAGTTGCTCATTGAAGTTTTTTTTCCCCATCAGTTTTCACATTTTGCACACATAAGGACTTGTCCGTAATTTTTTAGTTGCTAAATTTCCTTTCTCTCATCTGTTTCTATTTTTAAGTTGAATCACATTAATTGGACAGTAAAGACATTACAAAAAACTTACATTCACAGGATGTCTGAATACGGAGATTATCTTGTAAAACATACCTTGAATTCTAAAAAATAGCTATATAAATTTCAATTGCTGTAACTAATTATATAACTATACAATATTATTTTTGGTTTTGTTAATTACTTTCAATTCCCTATAAGTTAACACGGGATAATTAACATCACATTTTAAATTACTTTCAAAAGTGCTACACCCCAATCATCAATTCAAATTTTCAATCACAAGATGACGGGGCTGCTCGCTGTCAACTTTCCTTGTCCCCGTATGTTAACCCAGGGTGATGAGCATATGGTAACAAACGGGGGTAATGAACGTATTGTATTCGGTAAAAAAAAAATCGTTGTTTTCTTTTTTCCCCTACACATTTCTACGCATTTTGAAACGTCCTGAGTTCAGAAAAGTAATCTACATCAAAACACATTTTACTTAATTTTCAAAATAAAAAAATTATTAGAAATTTAAAATATCTGTTTTAATATAAAGTAGTTTATTAAATTACAATATTCAAAATACATCTACAAAATAATATAGCCCATAAAAGCGAATTTTTTAATATAAATCCTGTATAAGCATTGCCAATTTTTTTATATTCATTAACACAGCACCGATTCTGTAAACAGCGTGTGCTTGGTGTTTGCATCTAATTTTAAAAATCAAAAACATTTCTATCAGCGAAATGTGCGGCAAACTACATTTCAAAATTTATTTATTAAAAATGAACGTGAATTTATGCGCCCACATCCAACCTCTTTTATTTATTCTGATTAAAACAATTTTATTATTTATTAAAAAAAAAAATTCAACAGGAAAGAATTTTTTCAATGGTCGATCAAATGCTAATCTAGCGTAGTTGGATGATAGCAAATTGATTTACTAGTATTCCGTAAAAGAGACCTTTTACTGACAGTGACAGCCACCAAAATCTGATAGAATGTATTGTCATAGACATCAAATCTATCTGCCAAGTTTCAGCCCAATTGAATGACGGCAAGGGGGTCAATTAGGCTTCCGAAGATTAATCATCCATCAACATACACAGCCACTCGCATACACAGATGGCCGACCAAATGGTGTAGTGGTTAGCGTGCTGGCTTCTAGACCGTGAGGTTGCGGGTTCGAGTCCCGTGTTAGGCATGGGTGTTTGTAAATGTATGTTGGTTTGTTAAATGACGAAATGTTTCGGCGCATTATAGCCCTCGTGTTGCTGACGGCGCCAGATAATCTGAATACAACCAACCAACCAGAAAGTAATTGACATAGACTTTTTTTTTTTTTTTTTTTTTTTTTCAGTGTGTTTAGCAGATACTTGTTATTCAATTGAAGTTAGCTATTGATTTGAATTCATTTACTTTATTTTTAAATAAATTTTTGTGAAAGTCACTCAAATTTGTTAAAAATCACAATTTTTTTTTTTTTTTTTCGAAATAAGCCAAAATAAAGCATATTTTTAAAATAGCAACAAAATCTCACTTCAGTATATAGAGATACATAAAAGGAATATATGGTAAAAAATTTTAGGAAGATAGATTGTGCAGTTTCTGAGAAAAAGGTACATAAATAATGAAAAATGTAATTTTGAGAAAAACGTATTTTAAAGGAAACTTTACTTACACTAGTAGTTAGCAATTTTATCTTCAAAAAATTATGAAAAATGCTTCTATTTGAGGCATTATTACAAATGAGATATCATTTTAAAGGGGAGAATTTAAACTTTGACAAGCAATAATAAACTTAAAATCGCTTATTTTAAATTTTAGGGTATCAACTCACCATAAAATTGGAGATATTACATATTTTTGCGTTCCATACCCCCCCTTAAGAGTTCATAATGGAAATTGCAATTAATTTTTTTTAAGAAATGTATCTAATTTCAATCTCTTAGATTACATTCTTCGACTTCTAATCATTTTAGTCCCTCATCCGTCATAGAATGTCAGGCAGTATAGAATTAATAAGCGCGCATCTAATATTCCATGAAGACTAAAGCTCGATCCCCGAAAAAAATCATGACAAATAGTTTATCGCGTCTGGTCCACTTTTTTTTATATATATTATCACCAGAAAATAATAGATCACCCTTCTTGTTCGGGATCCTTAGTGCTTTTATTAATCATCCCTAGCCATGTCAGACGACTTCGCGAAACAAAGACAGGGGAAGGGGACAAGGAAAGTTGAAAGTGAGCAGCCCCGTCATCTTGTGATTGAAAATATGAATTGATGACGGGAGTGTAGCCCTTCTGAAAGTAATTTGAAAAGTGGTGTTAATTAGGCTTCTTTTTTTCTTGATAGTCGCTGTTTTTAACATTGAAAATTCAAGGAAATGTTGATATACTAAACTTCAACTTAAGTAGACATCACTTAGACGGTAGATCGTCACAGTGCTCATAGGTATTTAATCCATTTTGGCGGCGTGAAAGCATAATGTTCGCCAAACCACAACCCTGTAGAGAACAAAAGGCTCTAAGGTTTGGCGAGAATTATGTCTTCACTCCGCCAAAATGGATTAAATACCTATGAGAACTGTGACGATCTACCGTCTAAGTGATGTCTAGTTAAGTTGAAGTTTAGTATAGTTGAGGTTGCTGACTCAAGAATAACTGAGTCAGTCTTGGTTTGAGTCTGCGATAGGTAGAATTTTATAAAATTGACGTCACACATGAGTTTTTATACCAGCTATAATAGCATCAATAAAAGACTATTAACCCTTACAGGACCATAAGATGTCCAAGACTAAAATGCCAATACAACACAATATTTTAGCTATTGTGGGTGTAAAGTAAGAGAATATCACCAGAAAAACATAGCAGGGTGTATAGGTTTCCTATAATTTCATGGGAAATATTTTTCCCTATGGACCATAAAAGTAAATAAACGAAGAGTTAGGTTTGTTATATCGGTATTTTATTTATTGCTTTGTAATACAAAAAACGTAATAAAAATTATCAGAAAAGTAAAATAAATAGTTATGATATTCTACGAAACAATTTCGTTTACTTGTGAAGCACAAGTGGACATTGCACATAACACATTTATTATGTGTCCTATTTTCTATACATTTTTTTTATTTTTATTTTTATTCGTTCAGAAACACATTTGCCGCCTTGGACATACGTTTTATTTTGACCATTCAGTAAAAAAAATATCTATTCAATAATAATTGAACAATCGATAACGATTTTTGTAGAAGGGAAAAATATTTCCCTTGAGCGTGAAAGGGTTAAAATATTTGGGTAAAATAAACAGTCTCTTTTTTTATTGCATTTTAATTACAAGCTAGCTTTTAAAAAGTTAAAAAAAATAATAATAAAAATACCACCAAGTATATTCTTTTTATATTGTAATAGTTATCTTATTTACTGTTGTTATAGCTAGTATAAAAATTCATATGTTAAAGTATTATTTCGAAAAATATTGTGTTCAAAATAATAAAGTATTAGCTATAACCACAGTAGTACAAAAACACTGGTCAGTATCAGTTGACACTGATCAATCCCGGTGTGGAACGTTATATACCGGCCGTTTTTACCTCTATTGGCCAACCTCACACAATTCTGGATATAACTATACCAGCAGTCTTGAAATATTGATGCTCAGTTTTAAAATTGAAATAGTTTATTTATAAGGAAGGACAGGGGTTTAAAAGTATATTTTTTACATGTTTTTTTTTTTTTTTTTTTTTTAAATCGTGTATTTTTGGAACGATATTCGAGTTTCGGCCAGAATTTTCAGGTCTTGCAGAACTCCTGTTTCTTATTGGCCAATGCTGCTCTGCTACGTGGAAAGGGACAGGAGCAGAATGACGACTCCCTTTTAAAATCACTTCCAAGTGACTAAACCGTTCTTCACCCTTAGCATTCTATTGTCATGGCAACACCACTCTGCGTTGGAAGCATGTTAAAAGAACGAAAATCTTGATGTTTGCTTCCAGGCCTTTGCACATTCCTAAATTTTTGTTAAGGTGGTTCAAGTGACCGGCTCAGCCGCAGTTTCATTAAAATCGATAGTTTTTTTTTTTTTTTTTTCTTTTTTTTTTTTTTCTTCTTTTTTTACTTTTAGAAATTACTGTTTCTGGTATGATGGATAACAAGACGGAAGGACAGACACAATCGATCAATTTTTCATTTCAAAATCAGCTTGCTACGTAGGCCTATAGAAGCACATAAAATAGCAATCGAATGTTTGAAATATTAAGTACTTTCCAAACTGAAACAACAATCTGAACATAGCAATACCTTCCAACGGAGGAAATAAAAGTTGGTTGGTTGGTTGGTTGGTTGGTTGGTTGGTTGGTTGGTTGGTTGGTTGGTTGGTTGGTTGGTTGGTTGGTTGGTTGGTTGGTTGGTTGGTTGGTTGGTTGGTTGGTTGGTTGTTTTCAGATTATCTGGCGCCGTCAGCAACACGAGGGCTATAATGCGCCGAAGCATCCGTCATTAGACAAGCCAACATACATTTACAAACACCCATGCCTAACACGGGACTCGAACCCGCAACCTCGCGGTTTAGAAGCTAGCAAGCTAACCACTATACCGTTTGGTCAGCAAATATATGTCAGAAGAGAAATAAAAGTGGTATTTGGAAATGAATAATATTAAGTTACTTGAAAGCTTATTTAGTAATATTAACACCTACGAATATTTAAGTGTTTCATTTCGAAGTACTATTGTAACAGTCGGTTCTTATTCATTATGGGTCCACCTGATAGTTGTGAGTTAGCACTCTGACCGACCTTGCATGCCAAAGGTGCCGTGTTCGAATTCTGGGTTAGGCATGGATGTTTGCTATGGCTCAGAAACCACGTTAAGCTATAGGTCCCGGCCTGATTAGTGGTCATTGTGGAAATAAATAGGCCATTAAGTGTACAAACCAACTAACTTATTCATTATGGACGGACTACTTATTCATTATATAACTACTGTATTATATTCTGATTCATGTTATAACCGAATTGCGCAAACATTTTGGTTGGTTGGTTGTCTTTCAGATTATCTGGCACCGTCAGCAACACGAGGGCTATAATGCGCCGAAACATTCGTCATTAGACAAGCCAACATACATTTACAAACACCCATGCCTAACACGGGACTCGGAACCCGCAACTTCGCGGTCTAGAAGCTAGCACGCTAACCACTATACCGTTTGATCGGCCGCTGTGGTTCGGAATCCACGTTAAGCTATAGGTCCCTGCCTGATTAGAGGTCATTGTGGAAATAAATAGGTCGTTGAGTGTACAAACCAACTAACTTATTCATTATGTAATAAGTAGAATATAATACAGTAGTCCGTACAGTATTATATTCTGATTCATGTTATAACAGAATTGCGCAACATTCTGGTAACCTTAACCCTCAAATGCATAATGTAGCATATATGCTACACAATTTATCGGGGAGAAATCTTAGGACATAAAACTTCATTAGCAAATGATGTCGCCTATATGCCACACAACAGTTTTAGTTAATTAACAAAATAAGCACTTAGGATTTTTTATATATATTTTTTCATCGGTTCCCCAGGTGCAAAAATAAAACGAAATGAAATAATCATGCAATTAAGGGTTCGCAATTTAAATGTGTAATGTTTATTGATGATTATTTAGAAGTGAAGTGTTCACTTTGTTGCGTGGATGGGTTCGAAAGATTTGAAGCCAAAGCAGATCAAAACTTGCAGAAATTTATTCCAATATAACTCTTCGCAGATTCTCTTACAACTCCAGAACTTCTCGTTCTAGTAGACTCAATACAGCTCTTTACACAACAATAGAGCACAAAACAGCTGTTAAAAACTTGACAACACAATTGCTAAAAATCGCCGCAAAAGACAATGCAATACAGTTCACTTTCGGAACTCTCTGAATGCTCGCTGTGAGACAGCTCATTAACTCCAGTCAACTAACTGACTCAACTCACTGACTAACTAACTCCACTCATGGCCGGCCTCATATAGGAGTCAATACTTCGTGAATCTTCTAGAGATAGAAATTCGGAGGACTTTCCAGATCGTAGTCGAAAAGTCCTATACATGTACATGGGGACCGAAAATGTCGCCAAGTTTGGCGACATTTGGCGACAAAAATTAGTTGCTATTAAAACCGTCGCCAACTTGGCTCTATCTCGCCAATTTGGCGAGATTTCCATTAGCATAATGTTAAATGGCCTGCTCTTTGTAAAACTCGCTTCCCAGCATTATCTCTGTAAAACTCGTTATCAAGCATTAAAAGGGTCACATTGCAGGAAAACAAAGTAAAACAAACTATTGCACTGCCTTATGCGAAATATACATAAATTTATCTTTTTACATAATTAATGCTACGAAATATTTACAAATATACAGAAATTCGTAACAACTTATACACCTCTATGAGATTTTAGTGTGGTTAATCAAAATATCTACATTCCATGACAGCGAATAAACAAAATTTTACCACTCATGTCTAAAAAATAAACAACCTGATAAAAAGTAATTTTCTTAATAAAAAAAAGCTTAATATAAGCAACTGTAACATAAAAAAAAAAGTAGATTCATCTTTCAATTTAAATGAAATATCTCCAGTTTAAAGTACATACCTTTTTTTTTTCATTCCCTTCCTCAAAATCAAAAGATAACACGAAATCTAATCAAATCTCATAATCTATTTGAAGGTTTACTTAGTTATAACTACCGTAAAATAGTCACAAACGGAAAGTAAATTGGAAGTCGGATTACTTTCCGGTGATATCCCAATTCTCATGACAATCAATTCAAATATAATCTTCGCCTTGAATACACGAAGTCTTAATTCGATAAATTCTTCATCTTTCAAAAACTATTTCTGTAAGATCAAGTAGTTATGGAAGCAGAAATTAATGGATTTTTTGCGAAAGGAAAGAATCACGGTATTCTTTTAGTCGAGCAAATATTTGACTAAACGTGCTTGTTTAGCTAATGAGAATTTTAGATGAAAGATTGAATCAATTTGGAATCAAGCACGCACGATTTTCGTAAGTCCACCTAAATTTAAAAACATTTGACTTGCACTGTAGCTAATACTATATTTAGTTTTCCTTTAAATGTATCTGACCTTTTCATTCATTTCCCATAAGTGTAACTTAACGTTATTAAGGTTAGCGTAATCCTTTAAGGGAGGGGTAAGGGTTTCAGCGTAAAAAAAAAACACTTTTTTTGTGATTTTTTATCTCAAATATCGATTGAGCAACTTTATTCAAACCTTCTATACATTATTGAGCATAGTTTTGACTATGTTCTGTAAATTTTTCATGCAAAAATATTAAACCATTAGCCCGTGACAGAGCTTCCCCCAGGACGTCTTGAAAAAAAAACAATTTGCGGTGTTCACTGTAACTCGGCCGGAAATTATCTGAAAATGAAAAACCATAAAAATGTAGTTAAATTATAAACAAATCTTCCCCCCAACGTTCTCTGATTATTTTTTTTTTTAATTTAAAAATTTTTGGCGGCCATCTAAAGTGTGAACCGTTATTTTCGACTAAAATTTCCGCCATTTTGTGGGTGGGAAACACCCTTAATGTTAAAAAAAAATTTTTTACTATACGTAGGGGGGAGGTATTTTATATGAAGAAATTGTGTACAAAGTTTGAAATGAATCGGTCGAGTAGTTTTCAAATGGCAGTGAACACGGACTTTGAAAAAGTAGTTTTGAGAAAAACGCGTTTAAAGTTTATGAAGCAAAAAAGTGAAGAAATTTTTTATTTTTTTTAAACTTACACAGAATCATCAATTCCAGCTCCATACAGCACACATCCTTCAGCATTGTCGATGTCTTCAGCCTGTTTTTTTTTCAAGTCTTCGTTTTATTCTGGCTTCTTTGCTCTGCTGCACAGCTTGGAACTCGGCCCTATCAATGCGATTGCTGTCCGTAGATGATGCATACTCGTGAGCGCTTGGGCCGACACTGACGTCCATATCAGACAGAAAAGTTAGAAGAGCACCAGCACCTTCATTGAATGTGCATGCAGCTACATAAGATGCAAGGCCCCGAGACTAATTAAACAATAACTTCAAGAATATTGCTTAGATCGGATTAAAATTTTGAGGACATATTCTTGAAATGTTAAACAATAAGATAAAATAAAAAAAAATCGATTTTTCGAAAGTGAAAACCCTTACCCGGCCCTTAAAACCCACTGACGGTCATGGGAATGGGCGAAATTCCCCAGTTGTTTTCCCTGCAATAATTTTTAAATTATATTTCTAATTCAAATACATAATTTTTTTAATTCATTTTTTATTTATTTTGTTTTAGATAGGTTATAGACTATAATCCTAATAAAAAATCCAAACGGTATAGTGGATAGCGTGCTAGCTTCTAAACCGCGAGGTTGCGGGTTCGAGTCCCGTATTAGGCATGGGTGTTTGTAAATGTATGTTGGCTTGTCTAATGACGAATGTTTCGGCGCATTATAGCCCTCGTGTTGCTGACGGCGCCAGATAATCTGAAAACAACCAACCAACCTAATAAAAAATCTAAAATATTTCCTAGTTTAAGTTTTATTTATAAACTTAAAACTGTGTGTATTGCTAGAAAAACTGGGGATCCTAAGACGTATAAATACGTGCATGACCCCCCCCCCCCGTCAATGGGTTTATAACCGAAATTTAAGTTTTTATTAAATTCAAAAATTAGAAATCTGTTAAAAAGTTTTTTTTTTATTTATGTGATAGTAAAATGTATGTTTAAATTGAATTTAAAAAGCTTTTAGTATTTTGTGATGTAAAGCTCTCAAAAACTAATTTTATTAATGAAGAATAATTTGTAACATAATCTAAAATTTCAAACAAGCGATACAATTTCAATAGTAGTGCATTATCTTTTATCAATGGATAAACTTTTGAATGTGATAGTGTTATTTAAAAATTTGTGGTTATATGTGTCGATAAATGTATACCCAATAACTACAACTATACTAAACTCCAACTTAACTTGACATCACTAGACGATAGATCTTCACCGTGCTCATAGGCATTTAATCCCTTTTGGCGGCGTAAAAGCATAATGCTCGCCAAACTACAACCCTTTAGAGAACAAAAGGCTATAAGGTTTGGCGAGCATTATGTCTTCACTCCGCTAAAATGGATTAAATGCCTATGAGCACGGTAAAGATCTATCGTCTAGTGATGTCAAGTTAAGTTGGAGTTTAGTAAAAATAATAGACAGTTTGCTTAACCAATTAAATTGTGACAGTAACTGGCCCTAAAACGTCGCTTCTATACAAGTTTCCATCGTGGCAATTTAGGATATCATGCATTATTTGGCAAACAATTTGGCTGCATTTAATAAATAAAATCTTGTAATGTCAAGGACGCAACATTACAAAAGTTTTGACAATTTGGATTGGAATTTTTTGTATATAAGTGAAAATGTTTGTGAGTTTGGCAAGAAACTTGCCACTGAATATTTAAATTCAAATCCGACTTCTCTATTACACCTGTTAGCATCTGTCTGAGATACTACTTTTAAGTACTCCATCGAACATCATTCTGAATTTTTTAATATAATGTAAAAAAATTCTAGTATATTATGAGTACTAACACAATGGTCTGCTGGGATAAAAATAGCCGAAACAGGTTAAAAATTGACTTTGAATGAGTTGAACTAAATCCAATGGCTCGGTATGAAATGACTTGACAAAAAATGAACATCGTTTTTATCTGATGGTAACCCACCACTCTTTAATTTGCAATTAAGAAGGTTGCAGATGATTGGTCTTTTCTGGTACTAAGGCCATTCATCTTTTAAAAGTGAGCTAATTTGGCAATATATATTACGTCATCAGTGACGTAATATTTATCGCCAACAGGGCTCACTGTTTACGCAGCGTCATGGTTGTAATTCTTATAATTATCGTTTGCTTTAATTTTCATTGTCGAAATTACAAAAGTTTATTCTTTGCAAGTGGCATTTAAAATAAGTTTTTAGTGTTCTTTTTTTTTGCTGTTCTGATTGAGATTGTGAGTTAAAAGTCGTTCTAAAAACCTTCTCCTCTCGATATGGAAGATTTATAATAAACTTATAACAGAAGAAGACCGAGTGTTGTTTGTTTGAAGTGCAATTAATATAAAAAAGCTATCGACTAGAGATGGTCCGTCAGATGTGAATTTACACTCACTTTTAAAAAATAGAAATACTTTTCGACAGAGAATAAAATATCGTCTGCACCCTTCCGCACTGTAAATTAAAGAATGCTGAGTGAACACATATAAAATAGTTCTCATTATTTGGCAAATTATAACATATTTGGTGATCGGATTTAGTTCAACTCATTCAAACACGATTTTAGTACAGTTTCAGCCATTTTTGTCCCGGCAGACCAGTGTATTCGTAATCAACTAACATTTCTCTACATTCTATAAAAAAATTCAGAAGGACGTTGTATCTAAACTTTCAATCTCCTCTCATTCCACAACTAATTCGTGAAATTCCTTACAGTTGCTTTGGAAAATATCTTCCGATTAATTTTATTTAATTCTACTAATCTTATTAACACTTTTAAACTAATTTATGACACCTGACTGTACATTTATAGATTAAGCTTGAAGATTTGGCAAAAGAACTTGGACATTTTTCTTAGTTTTTTTTTTTTATGTCAACCTCGGTACTGAATTTTTGTAATCTTTTCACCCCAATAGTTTCGTGTAGTAGCTAAAATCAGGGTTACCGGAAAAAGTGTAAATTTAATATATTGAGACTTCCGTGGATCCTTTTTTTTTTTTTTTTTTTTTTTTTTTTTTGTCTCTTTATTATTATTATTATTATTTTTTTTTTAATACATAATTATTACTAAAATTATAATTTTGATATTGCAATTTGAAAATTCAGGAAAGGATTTTTTTTGTCTTGAATCGAAGCTGAATTGAATATGATAAAGCTCAATGGAGATTTTTAAATGTTTTTTAAGGGGTCCAGTACCGAAATTTCTTCAAAAACCCCAAATTTTTTTTCTGATTTTAAAAAATAGTTCATACATTCCTGAAGAGAATGATGTTTTTACCTTATTCCTCCGGTGATTAGAACGCCACAAAATTACCTATGATTTAAACATCATTAAAGGGAGTAACACCTTGAAGCGTCTGCTTAAAGTGCGTTTTTCGAGCACTAGTGTTTTTCACAGATGTTGCATATTCAAATCGATATATCTCCAGAACCATTAATAATTGGCTAATCAAATTTTTGGAGCATTTAATTTATATAGTTTTAAATATTTTATCTTCCCAGAATTTTTTTTTTTTTTAATTCTGTTTTAAAATATAACATTTAGCGTAAAAGATAACATAAAAAAAAGCAAAAATTTCAAAATTTTAACTTTGAGAATTTTTTTTATTTTTTTTAATTCACCTATCGAAATTCTGTGAAGACAAAATTTTCTTTATATAATTATGTATTACAGAAAGCTTTCACTTTGAAAAAAAAAAATATTTTTTCTTGACTTATATCAAAATACGCAAGCATCAATTATTATGGATTTTTCTTGGTTTTTAAATTTTTTTTAAATAACTAAACACAATATTTAAAAAAAAAAAAAATTCTCAAAGATATATAAATAGTATCTCATACATAAAATAAATTTTTGACATAAAAATGTACATAAACAAAGTTTTTATTTTTTATTTTCGGTACCGGACCCCCTTAAACTGAATATTTATATAATCTTTTCACCCCATTAGTTTCGTGTAGTAGCTAAAATCAGGGCTACCGGAAAAAAGTGTAAATTTAATATATCGAGACTTCCATGGATCCTTTTTTTATTATTATTATTATTTTTATTATTATTTTTATTATTATTTTTATTATTATTATTATTATTATTGTCCAACCGTCGTACTCGATCGTGTAAGTAAAGCGTAGAAAGACTAGTATCGCAAATTTAACACAATTTATTAAAAACTGTAAATGACTAGATAACAACACCGACTTCCCTGAAGGAAGTGATCCTGCTCTTAAACAGAAGCAGTTAATACAGCAACAGTCTGAGCAAAGACAGAGATTATAAATACACATAACGTACAGTACGGTTACAGTAGACTGGCGTGAAATTTACATAAAGGCAGTTCAATGGCCGGCCAAAAGTTCTACATAAAGGCAAGCAGTCTGATCAGGCTTGGCGGCAGTCTGATCAGGCTCCATGTGCTGGTCGCCACATTATTATTATTATTATCAATATATAATTATTACTAATACTATAATTTTGATATAGCAATTTGAAAATTCACGAAAGGATTTTTTTTGTCTCGAAATGAAGCTGAATTGAATATGATAAAGTTAAATGAGATTTTTAAATGTTTTTTAAATAATATATTTTTTTAACCTTAAGACCCACTTACACGCTACAAGAGCAATTACCCCAGAAAATTATGCTCTCTCTCTCTCACTTTCAGTGTCTTTCCTTTTCTCCTTCACACCCACAACAAAATCACCTCACAATCTCTCTTTAAACTAATATGCTACTTTTATTTTTATAAAGTATTGTTTTTTAACTAAACGAAAACTAAAGCACTTTACGGGCATCTGCAATTTTCTTCAACAACCAATTTTTCTTCCGTAAACTTAAAGCTATTTCGATACTTTAACTCGGAAATTTCTTTTATTTGAATGTTTTCTTTAAATTATTACTCTTATACTTATATGCCTCCAAAATCAATAACCAAATATACGGTTAAAGCTGCAGAGTTTGAAATTCATTACTTAAAAGGAAGTCCTATACTTAACTCCAACTAAACTGGACATCACTAGACGATAGATCTTCAAAGTGCACACAGGCAGTTAATCCATTTTAGCGGAGTGAAGACATAATTCTCGCCAAACCTTAGAGCTTTTTGTTCTCTACAGGGTTGGAGCTTGGCGAACATTATGCTTTCACGCCGCCAAAATGGATTAAATACCTATGAGCACTGTGACGATCTACCGTCTAGTGATGTCAAGTTAAATTGAAGTTTAGTATAGTAAGGATCATTCCCTATACTCGCTATGTTACAATCTTCTAGCCCAGTGCATTTAGAAACTACTTTGTGTAAAACCTTGACATTTGGTGAGCAAGTACGAAAAAGATCACTTATGAAACGACATAAATTAAAAACTCGAAAATAGCGTCTAATATATTTTATTTTGTATTTGAAATCCTTACGCCAATGCATATGCAGTAGGGGTCGAAAATATCGATCAAAATAAATATCGATACTATATCGTTGCATAGAAAAAATATCGATAAAATATCGATACATGATATGTTTTATTTGATTATCAATTTTGCCTGAAACAAAGTTTTTCGGGACAAATTTCTACTTTTCATGATTGCTTTTTTGTAAGGTGACTACTTTTTCAACTGAAATGGATCTATTACAAAAAAAAAGTTATATTTTCGCTTAATTAGTGCAGTGATTTTAAGAAAAATTTAGATAATTTTCAAGTGTATGGAAAATATTGAATATTGGTGCCATTTTAACTGTCTCTCAGCCAAGTTCAAACTTTAGTTTTGAAGTTTTTGAAAAGGGAATAAAGAAAATCGATTAAACATATGAAACTACAAAACGATCTTCAAAAAACTAAAAATGTTTGAAAATATCGATATATCGGCAACTTTTATCGATATTCTTAATATCGATATTTTTTTAGAAATATCGATAAAAATATCGTCGTATCGATTAATCTCCGACCTCTAATATGCAATGGCGCCACCTGGTTTTGTCTTTCGCTTTTTTTAATATTTATTTATAATAGATAGACATTAAATGAAAATAATTTATGTCATTTCATTAAGTGATCTTTTTCGTATCAACTCACCAAATTTCAAGATTTTATAGAAAGCAGTTTCTTAATGCACCGGGCTAGAAGATTGTAACATAGCTAGTATAGGGAATAATCCTTACTAAGATTTCCTTTTAAAATCTTCTTGTGACATGTTAACTATCATTCTCAACACATGAAACAGTCATTTGAATTTATCTTTAAGCAATCATCAATGCCGAAACTTCTTATTTTATTTCACAATATTGAACAAAACTCCCAATCACACCATTCAGGAACATCGAAAGAAAAACTTATAAATACGCCATTTTCTGTCGCCCATCTTTCATGGGGAATAACGGGAAATGATAAAAAAAAAAAAAAAAATGGCTTCCGAAACGACTATTCGGGGCCAAACATTCTAAATGCAATTTTCGTTTCCCATACGTTCACGTCACGAATAGAACTTTGGCGCGAAAGAAAAATGACTGAAACGAACAAAAAAAAATTATAGGAAAAAAAAAATTCTATACAGGTAAAAATGGAAGCTGTAGGAAACAATATGAAAAATAATATCTGAAACGGAAACAAGGGAAATTTGTAGGATCCAGATTATTGTTTCCCCTCCTGCAAATTTCCAATTGGCGCGTCAGTGTGAAGAGTCAATAAAAAAAAAAAGTTTGTCCTCTGATGTAAGTGTTGGAATAGAAGATACATGGATAGATAGAGCTGAATAGAAAATAAAAAAATCTAGAACGGTTGACTTCTTTTCAGGGAATGAAGAAGTTTTCCCGTTTGGATTTCTGGCAGGAAATGAAGTTCCGCTGATGGTGGGGGAAATGGGAAATCGTTTTAGGGTGGTGTTTTTTTTTCCAGAGACACCACACCTTGGTAAAACTGGATTACTTTTTTATGGACTTAATTGAGAGGAACTTTGTAGGAAAGGGTCTTGGGAATAGTTATTGGCTGTTTAATATTGTTTTCCGTTGATGGTGGTAACACAAGCTAGCAACTTAAGACAGAAATAAAAAGATGGCCGTCTTAATCACATCCAAGCAATGTTAGTTTATCTCTCTCCCTTTAGATTTAATACTGTTACGAATTTTGTATATTTGTAAATATTTCATAGTGTTAATTTTGTAAATAGGAAAATTTATTTACATTTCGCATAAGGCAGTGCAATAGTTCGTCTTAACTTGGCTTCCCTACAGAGAAATCGCCAAATGTTGCCAAACTTTTTGGCGACATTTTTGGTCCCCAAGTACATGAATAGGACTTTTCAACTACGATCTGGAAAGTTCTCCGAATATCTACCTCTAGAAATTTCAAGAAGGTTTGACTCATATGTAAGACCGGCCGTGAGTGGAAATGGTTGGTTAATTAGAAGTTGACTGAGCTGGTTAGTCAGTTAGTTGACTGGAATTACTGAGTTGAGATTCTGAGTCTCAGTGAGCATTCAGAGAGTTCCGAAAGCGAACTGTATTGCATTGTCTTTTGCGGCGATTTAGCAGTTGTGTGTCAAGTTTAACTGCTGTTTGTGCTCTATTGTTGTGTATAGAGCTGTATTGAGTCTACTAGAACGAGAAATTCTGGAGTTGTAAAGGAATCTGTGAAGAGTTGTATTGGAATAAATTTCTGCAAGTTTTGATTTGCTTTGGCTTCAAATCTTTCGAACTCGTCCACGCAACAATACTTAATTTTTTTTCCCACGTTATCTTCTAAAATATTTCTTAAAAGCAAATGATTTTTTTTTCATTTGGTGGTTTCATCTAACAGTAATAAATTATTAACAAAATTTGGAATAAAAATAACACGTTTTTTGCTTATTATAATTTAGTTTATTCGCATATTTGTATATATTATGGGTTAACTTATAAAAACTTTAAAAATATAGTAATCAAAAAATACCCAGTAACTTTACTTTGTTATTTTGTTAATAATTTTTTATTGTTTAGTTAACCAGATGGAAAAAAAAAATCTTATATTATAAAGAAATACTTTAGAATATACTGTGGCCAAAAAAAATGAAGCATCAAGTCAATGGGACAGGTAAAAACTTATGCTTCCGCGATACAGCAAAATAGTCCTCTCGAGTTGCGGCATCAAATGATCTGGTGAGTGAGACTCACCTCTGGAGTGCAAAGGGTTAATTGACTACGAATTGTTTGCTAAAAATAGTAAAACAGGAAAATGTTTTAAGAAAAGTGTTTTCTAAATTTTTATTTACTGACGAAACTTATAAGTACTCATGGCACTGTATTAATTTAAATACTCTGTGACCCATTTGGACTGGTAAATCCACTTCCATGAAGTTTGTTCTTCAATTGATCGATGGCAACACAAGCTTATTTCTCTTTATAAGGAAACACATGGAAAATTTTCAGTTTCCTTAGCCATTTATCTTGGCCTTACATCTTCTTATATACTTATCTCTAGCAAGGTTAAAAAGAGAAATAAGCTTGTCCTGCTCTCCAACAATTGAAAAAACGAACTTCATAGAAGTTAACTTTAAAGTCCCAATAGGTCACAGCCGACCAAACGGTATAGTGGTTAGCGTGCTTGCTTCTAGACCGCGAGGTTGCGGGTTCGAGTCCCGTGTTGGCATGGGTGTTTGTAAATGTATGTTGGCTTGTCAAATGACGAATGTTTCGGCGCATTATAGCCCTCGTGTTGCTGACGGCGCCAGATAATCTGAATACAACCAACCAACCCAATAGGTCACAAAGCGTTTAAATTAATACAGTACCATGAGTATTTATAGGTTCCGTCAGTAAATAAAAGTTTAAAGACCTCATTTCTTGAAACAATTTACTGCTGTTTTACAATTTTTACAGATGTTTTATTTTAGCTGTCCCAATGGTTCTCAAAGCGTTTAAATTAATACTGAGAAAACCCACCATTAATGCCATGAGAAAACTGACTGAACTTATAAATCTTGTCAGTAAATAAAAACTAAACTTCATAAAATCAAAAATAGAAAACTGGTTGAATAAGTTCAACAGACTCTGTATTATGCAAATTTCCACCATTTTCATCAACACCCATCAAAGCAACTGTTTACCAACCATCATTTCAATAATCATCCATACGATAACCGAAACCAAATGTCAGCATTCACTGACCAGGAACTAAACCCTCTAATAATAAACCCCATCAGGACCTATAGCATCCAATTGCCACTGACATCGGGATAAAACCATGAAAGCTCTCCTTGCAACCCGATTGCCACGCACGGCGGGCCTTACAAAGGGCACCACGCCCCAAAACTTACACCAGCGTGAAAAGGCGCATTCTCTAATTTCACAGACGCCTTTTCACCCCCTATTACGAATTCAAAGCGGCCTTGATGAATGCCGACCTCCCCCCTTCCATGGAACATTCGAACCGAGCGAGAGATCAGTTTCACTTGTTCCTAATTCCAAGGTACACCTGCTCGAATATCATTTGGAGATTGCGTTCTGTAAACGTGTTCTGTTGTAGACATGTAGGGGGGGGGGCGGGGTGCAAATGAATTTGTCCAATTCCATTTCGCCCTGCAATCAGCATTTCGCTCTTAGGTGGAATTTCGTATTCGAAGAGGGTTGCAATTCGGTGTAATTTAATATGAAAAGGTATTTGGGATTTTTGGAATTCGGTGCATGGAGATGGTGTGTAATGGTTCCTGAGATTCTTCTGATGAAACAGTGTGTAGAAAGTGTTTGCTTCAATTGTAATTTGTATTGTTGTTTAGATATATACACAGGGTCTTTCGTAAGGGACTCCTTTACCATTGAAGTGACATAACTGTGGAATAGGAAGAGACAGGAAGAAGAGACTAGTTGTATATTGGACAGATAGGCATGGAATTTTAAATTCGGCCGTTTGTGAAATTGATCGATGGTATTAAATATGACGACGGCTGCATGTAGCGTACCGATGAGGGATATTTTTAGTTGGACGAATTTGCCAATAAACAAAACTAGTGAATTTGATGTACTAAAAACCCATTTGCGTGTCTTAAAAAACCACTTCACTCTGCAAAATTGTCTGTTTAAAAGCTGCACTATTCAGCAAAAGGATCATAGGACCCTTTCACGTGAGAAAAACGCCTCACATTCCTGTATATTCAGATTTTACAACAATTTGTAGACACATATCGATATTGTAGTATACTGTGTATCGATACCACTATGAAAAAAGAAATTAAATTAAAAAGCTATACTAGAATAAGTTTGTCACTATGAGGGATTTTGATTCAATCTTAATCCAATTAAAACACGTTGCTATAATAACGAACAACGTTTATTTACAATTTAATTCTACAAAATGTTAGGCCTGTGCCTAAACATTTCTCAAGACAGTAGGCTAAATACAACGTCGCAGCTCTAAGGCCTGCGTCTTTCCTCTGATAGGAACTAGCGGTCGGCGATATATCGATACGACGATATTTTTATCGATATTTCTAAAAAAATATCGATATTAAAAATATCGATAAAAGTCACCAATACATCGATATTTTCAAATATTTTTAGTTTTTTGATGATCGTTTTCGATTTTATTTATTCCCTTTTCAAAGACTTTAAAACTAAAGTTTGAACTTGGCTGAGAAACAGTTAAAACGGCACCAATATTCAATATTTTGCATACACTTAAAAGCTACTGAAAATAATCGAAATTTTTCTTAAAATCACTGCACCAATTAGGCGAAAATATAACTTTTGTAATAGATCCATTTCAGTTGAAAAAGTAGTCACCTTACAAAAAAAAAGCAATCGTGAAGAGTAGAAATTTGTCCCGAAAGACTTTGTTTCTGGCAAAATGGAAAATCAAATTTTAAAAAATCATGTATTGATATATCGATATTTTTTCCCCTATGCAACGATATATTATCGATATTTATTTTGATCGATATTTATTTTGATCGATATTTCCGACCTCTAATAGGAACCGATGGCGAGTCCCTCTTCCACCAAGGCAAGGCAGTGAAGCGCTTTTCAAGTGGTCTGGCCATGTGGTTAATATCCAGCAGTCATTACGTACATAAATATACATTCATATACAAAAATGAAAATAAACATTTTGCCTTTCTTAAATTTAACAACTCTGTATGTTCAAGATTCTCAAAGTATAATGTATTTCTCTACAGACCATATATTCTTTTCAACACCTAAAATATAGGCATCTCCGATTTACCATTCAGGGTATTTATTCAGTGGTGTCGGGATGGGTGCTTACTCGCATAGTAGGAAGTAAAAATTATACCATGCTTCTCTATGTTGACGCACATAGTAGAGACTGGACAGTTTATTGTTTAATTTTACCTCGCACTATACGAGTAAGTACCATCCCGGGTCCACTGTGTAAGTAGCCCGCCTATTAGAGGTCAAAAATATCGATCAAAATAAATATCGATACCATATCGTTGCATAGAAAAAAATATCGATATATCGATACATGATTTTTTTTTTGATTTTTTTATTTTCAGTTTTGCTAGAAACGAAGTTTTTTCGGGGCAAATTTCCACTTTTCATGAATTCAAGCTAAAATTGTTTTAATAAATAAATTATAAAAATTGTTTTAGTAAATAAAATATAAAAATTGTTTTAATAAATTATAAAAATTGTTTTAATAAATTATAAAAATTGTTTTAATAAATTATAAAAATTGTTTTAATAAATTATAAAAATTGTTTTAATAAATTATAAAAATTATTTTAATAAATTATAAAAATTGTTTTAATAAATTATAAAAATAATTTTAATAAATTATAAAAATAATTTTAATAAATTATAAAAATTATTTTAATAAATTATAAAAATTGTTTTAATAAATAAATTATATTTTCAATCAGAATAAATAAAATACATTTGAATGTCAATGCATAAATTCCCATTTATTTTTAAAGAAGAAATTTTGAAAAGTAGTTTATCGCATATTTTGCTGATAGATGTTTTTAATATTTAAAATTAGATGCAAATTCCAGGCACACGCTGGCAACAGAAACGGCGCTAACTACTAATAAGTGATCTTATCTCTCCATTACATTATGTTTTCTTTTTAGTTAGGGTGCCATTTTAACTGTCTCTCAGCCCAGTCCAAACTTAAGTTTTGAAGATTTTGAAAAGGGAAAAAATGAAAAATCGAAAAAACACATGAAACTACAAAACCATCATCAAAAAACTAAAAATGTTTAAAAATATCGATATATCGGTGACTTGTATCGATATTTTAAGTATCGATATTTTTTTTTAATATCGATAAAAATATTGTCTTATCGATATAATACCGACCTCTACCTCCTATACCTCGGAACAACATTATTTGAGCCTTGAGTATAAGCTGTAGAATGGATCCTTCCGCGTCAGGATATAGTTCCAAACAAATCACAACTTTTATAGTAATAATTATAACCTGCGCACATAGTTTTGTATTAAACTTAAATGCATGTTGATAACAACAAAATAAGCGCTTTTAAGTTTGAATTTTAACTAGTATTTTACTTTTCTAATCACGGATACTATAAGAGTTTTAACGAATCACCCACTCATCGTTCCAATCAGATCAGCCAATCAGAGCCTAGTAAGACCCGTTCACACATAGTTGCAGCGTATTGAATGACCTCAGGTAAGCTTGTCCCAATGTTTAGTCCATCAAAGTCCATCAAATTAGTTCAATATCGCAATCAATACATCATATCAGATATTTTAAGCATCGATATTTTAAGTATCGATACTTAAAATATCGATCAGATAAAATCATATCAGATTTAAATATGATAATCAAAATGTAACTTAAAAAAGATCAACTCTGACTCAATATCAAACAACAAACCCAGTTTTCCAATTCAAGAAAAGCTGTCAGGCTAAAAAAAAAAAAGACAAACGATCTCCAAACACTCCTGGTAATTTGATTCCATATCTCTCCGCACACACACCGAAACAAACTCGGGAGACATTTCACTTTGTTTTATCGCAACTTCTGCGCGAACTAATACAAAGCGATTCTGAAGGGGAGGGGGGGGGGGGGTGGCTCCCTTTTCAGCACCCTGCAGCATTTACAATCTGACTACTGACTTCAGTGAGAAGCAAGGCTATGGAGAAGAAAGATGTGTGTCTCATAAACGATTCAAGCGTACTAGGTCGGGACGAATAAACTGCAATCTTATAATTTAACCCTTTGCACTCGTAATTATGGTTTAGAAAGTTAGCAAATAACTCGGAATTTTTTTTCGTGTTCAATCAAGATGAATTTTTTTTATGGAAATGTGTTCCAGTTTAACTAGAAGGTTTACCATCCTTAAATCAAAAATTTAAAAATATAGCCCCTGAATACACCCCTTGACCTAGGATGGGAATGTGGCCACATAATATTTTATTTTTCAACGTGTCAAAGTAATTTATTAAAACTACTAAGAATACTTAAGTATATTACACTATAACGCATAAACTCTTTGCATTCCGCTATCCCCTCTCAGGGGACATCGTAATCTAGCATATCACTCGGATGTGCCCTCTCAGGGGACATTAAAGTTTATTAGTGATTACGGAGAATTGAATTTTTCCAGCACAACTTTTTGAGAAATACATGTTTCCCTGAAGTTTCCTCTTGAAATGGTACAAGAAATCAAATCAAAATATGGTAAAATTACCAAGATATATATAAAAAAAAACATTTCAGCGGGGTTTTGTGTCAAAATAGAACGTGAGAAGTGTTGGTTCTAAAAGGTCCGAGCACTTTTCTGTGCCACTTGAAAGGAGTGATAAGGAGAGTTTGTCGATGGTTGGGTTTGTTGAAATTTACTAACGCAAGGGCAACACTAGAGCTGAGCTGCTGGTAGCCGTCCAGAATGGTTCGGAGAGCAAAAGATTAAAAATCTAAGAAATATAATAATATGAACAAACTATATAAACAATATTTAGGGGCGGAACGTAATGCCGGCACCTCCACCAAAGCAAATCAACTTAGAAATACTTCGAACAGAAATGTTTTGATTAAGTTATCACAGTTTGCCAAATACTGATGCGATGTCCCCTGTACGGGGGTGATGGTAAAACGAGTGATGTCCCCCAGACGGGGACATACGAGTGAAAAGGGTTAAAAGCGATGATGTTTTATCTCCTAGTATAATGCAATATTTCCTCAATCAAAAGATCTGTGCTTGATTACGTACATGGACCTAACGGTAATTGTATAATTTACTTAATGAATTTTTGAAGACAAAATTACAAACCCTTTGGCTTTTTCTTTATAAACATTTAAAAATTAATTCAGAGTGGCCACATAACCGGGAAAACCTGGAAATTAGGGAAATATCAGGGAGCTTTCTGATTCTGGAAAATATCAGGGAACTTTTTAAAATTTCATGAAAATCAAAGAAATTTTGTTTTAAGTCACGTTCATTCATATTTTGGCGTTATTTACATGGAGATTTGTAGTGGTAAACCATTACAAGCTTAATGTTACGGAATAGTTTAAACTTTTCATTACCAGCAAAACTATTTTTTAAAAAATTGCATATTATCTCTTTAGCATGCATGTTCTATTTGATCAGGGTGTCTAGACCTCTGGATTACCTAAGAAAATTCGGGAAATTCGAAAAAAAGTGTGCCCTAAAATCAGGGAATTTTTTAGAAATCTGTCAAGAAAATCAGGGAATTATCAGGGAACTTTTTTTCCTGAATTTTGAGGCCACCCTGTAATTTATTTGTCATTTGCAAAAAAAAAATTCTCACAAGTAAAGGGTCCCGCCAAAGAACAATCAGAGTCCATTTTTTCGAAAGCGAGGTTTTCATGCCATCTACAAGGTTATATCAGATAGTTTAACCATAACGAATCCTCTGGCAAATAAATATCATGATACGTGAAATTTTGAGCAACCATTTATCTCATCCCTGATACAAGCCTTTGAAACTTTAAATCAGCTTTTCTGTAGAATTGAGAAAAATGGACTCTGATGGTTCTTTGCAGTAGCCCTTCATGTGACAGGAAACTACAAAAATTAAGTATTCTATTTATTTTTTAATTTAGATATTCAATTTCACATTTAATTTCGAAATGAAAACATGTATGGATAAACTTATAAAATAAATTGAACCATTACTCCAACTTTATTTCTAATTGAAGCAATATTTCTCCACAGAACTGTTGCAATATTTTCCTAATCACAAGTTCGTCCAAAATTTTACTGCAAAACGTTAAATGTATCCCTAGGCCTAACAGTAATTATATAATTTAATCAAACAAATTTAAAGAGAAAAGGGTGAATGGAGAGTGAATTTTTCCTTCTAAACATTTAAAGATTTATTTATGGCATTTAAAAAAAATTCGAATGGCAACGATATTTTTATTGCATCTGAATAAACACAAAAGTTATTTTAATGTGTCGCTCTTATTTTTCTGATTACTTCTATGTATTAGAATCGTCTGTCTGATAAGCGGTTCGAATGTGATTGTAATATTTTGATATATTTACTCACAGTAAACGAGATCTGCGCATGTGTGGTTTATAAGAGTGATACACGAAGTATTTTGGATATTGAACTTATGATTAGAGAAAGAGAAAGAAACATCATCATTGGTCAGAAGGGTATTTTTCGTTATTTTCTCTTTTTGAAAATTACATGGCTACCATACGTCCATAACGGCCTAGGGAGTTCCCCCTCCTCACCAGCTAGTTGAAGAAAAGTATGTCAAGTATGTCCCAGTCAATATCACTTGTCATATAAAAGAAGTTACCGGAAGTAAACAACCAAGCATTGAAATCAATCTGATGACAACCCAAAGAAAAACCAAATTCCTTATCTTGACCTGAAGTAGATTTATTTTAAATAATCCTGATTTGTCTGAATTCTAATTCCACGGATCACCTTACCAGGGGTCGCAGACGTCCTATATGTCCTATAAATCCTATATTTTTTAAAAAATCGGCAAAAACGTCCTATATTGTCCTATATTTTACAATTGTCCTATATATCCTATATTTCTATATTGATTCGATCTATATTTTCTTCGAATTCGTAATAACGGCGCCGTTCGTTGCCATTTTTTATATTTCGGATTCTTTGCCGCGATCGTAGGTGACAAACACCTGACAAAATCGATGTTTGTAACGGCGGCGTTTTATCTCTTGTGACGTCACGTGCTGCATAACCTGCAACTCAACTCCACTGGAACGGCGGGAGTTGTAAAATGTGAACTTTTCCATAGTATGCGGTCTTGAATTTTTTATTTGTTTTCTCCTCCAACGTAGTAAATTAATTGGTCATAATACACAGAGAGAGAGAGAGAGAGATGCAGCAACATAACTCTGACTCGAGAAAAACGGATAAAAACGACTTGTAATTAACTTGCAGGGCTACTAAAGAACATTTTGAGTGCTCAATCAATAATTGATGAAGGAAAAAGGGTTAAGATTTACTGTATGATGTCGAATGACAATTTTTTTTATTCCAAATCCGATGCGGATTCTGCGCCACGAATTGTTTACATCAAACGGCGCCTAATTAGGGCAACCATAGGTAGTTTTCTTGCTTTTAAAAAAAGTGACGGGCTGCCATTTTTTGGCGAAAATCACCTTGGCGCAGAATCCGTACCGGATTCGGAATATTAACCACGATTTTTTCATAAAAGTCGCCAAAATTGAAAATGACGTCAATACGTTGTGATGTCAAATCATACGGTCATTAGGGTTTCCGGAAAACCAAGTCCCCGGTTCGCTACATTCGGCGCTAAATCTTCCACTTTTCGCCGCCAATCCAAACGACACTGAACAGTAAATCTGAACCAACAAAAGACTGCAAACAGGGATAAAAAGAAAATACTTAAAAAAAGTTGGAGCAGTTCAAGCAGTTATAGATACTGGAATCAAAATACTCAAGATTGCAAATAATGTACTTAATAAAACTTGATTTAGGCATGGAATATTGAGGCAATAATGGATGACATATTCAGGATCAGGCGATTTCTTTTTTTTAAAGGTGTGTTTTCTATTATCTTAAATACAATATAACGAGTTTGTAAATGTATAACTAGTTAATTTTTAAGTTCAGTAGCAACTGTGTGCAGTTATTTGATGTTTTAAATTGTCCTATATTTTTTTTTTTTAAATCCTATATGTTCTTATTTTGTCACTTTGACCCCTGCCTTACTCTGAGCCCGTTATTTCTAGTTAACTTCATACACGCTTATTCAATTGTTGTTTTCTTTTCCAGACTGATTTCTCAACATTCAGATACCTAATTGGATATCCACTCATTTGTAGCTTTCGTATCACAAACTGTGACTTACGGCCTTACACAGAGCCACTCGAGTAGCGAACGCTCGTCACCGCTTCTGGCCACTGTTGTGGCTCAGTATAATAAGCTCCGTAGGATTGCATGTTTCGCTTAGGGTCTGATCGCCACAAGCGACAGACACCACCTCTAGTCACAGCAGTGACCAGTATAATAAGCTCCATAGGATTGCATGTTTCGCTTAGGGTCTGTGTGCCACAAGCGACAGACACAACCTCTAGCCACAGCAGTGACCAGTATAATAAGCTCCATAGGATTTCATGTTTCGCTTAGGGTCTGATCGCCACAAGCGACAGACACCACCTCTAGCCACAGCAGTGACCAGTATAATAAGCTCCATAGGATTGCATGTTTCGCTTAGGGTCTGATCGCCACAAGCGACAGACACCACCTCTAGCCACAGCAGTGACCAGTATAATAAGCTCCATAGGATTGCATGTTTCGCTTAGGGTCTGATCGCCACAAGCGACAGACACAACCTCTAGCCACAGCAGTGACCAGTATAATAAGCTCCATAGGATTGCATGTTTCGCTTAAGGTCTGAGCGCCACAAGCGACAAACGAAACCTCTAGCCATACCAGTGATACAGTATAATAAGCTCCATAGGATTGCATGTTTCGCTTAGGGTCTGATCGCCACAAGCGACAGACACAACCTCTAGCCACAGCAGTGACCCAGTATAATAAGCTCCATAGGATTGCATGTTTCGCTTAAGGTCTGAGCGCCACAAGCGACAGACACAACCTCTAGCCACAGCAGTGACCAGTATAATAAGCTCCATGGGATTGCATATTTCGCTTAAGGTCCGAGCACCACAGACGAAACCTCTAGCCACACCAGTGACCCAGTATAATAAGCTCCATAGGTTGCATGCTTCGCTTGAGGTCTGAGCGCCACAAGCGACAGACGAAACCCCTAGCCATACCAGTGGCCAGTATAATAAGCTCTATGGGATTGCATATTTCGCTTAAGGTCCGAGCACCACAAACGACAGACGAAACCTCTAGCCACACCAGTGACCCAGTATAATAAGCTCCATAGGTTGCATGCTTCGCTTGAGGTCCGAGCACCACAAACGACAGACGCAACCTCTAGCCGCAGCAGTGGCCCAGTATAATAAGCTCCTTACGATTGCACGTTTCACTTCGAGTGACTTGTCTGACCGACTGAAGCTGTTTGGCGCTCGTTTGCTACTCGAATGGCTCTGTACAATAAGGCCCTTAGAGATGCAACTCTTCAGGATGATAATAGATATGAGATGGCAGGGTAAAAAAACATTTATTCTGGTCTCACTTTGGCAAAATTTGGCTACACCATGAATGTTATATACAGGAAGCGTTGTGGACGTTGATTTTAAGTTAGAATTTGAATGAGTGTTAAAAGTCTAACCCTACTTATCTCTCTGTGTTTCGATGCGTTTTCCTTATTTCTCGGGCTTGAGTTTACGCAATGAGTATAAAATAGGTTAAGCTAAGCAAGGAACAAATTTATTGCTTTATCTGTTTATTCTTATGGTCAATTACTTAGAGCTTGTAGACTCGCAGTTCAAGAGGCAACTGCAAGCTTAGGTATCCCGTCGAACATCATTCCGAATTTTTTAAATTTTTTTTTATAGAATTTAGAGAAATGTTAGTATATCATGAATCAACTGGTCTGCCGTGGCAAAAAGGGCCGAAACTGTTCAAAAATCGACTTTGCATGAATTGAACTAAATCTGATTGCCAAATATGTCATAACTTGCCAAAAAATGAGCATCCTTATTTTTTCTGGTAACCCACTACTCTTTAATTTTGATTGAAGAAGAGTTCCAGACGATATGTAATCTCTGGCGAAAAATACTTCCAAGCTTTTAAAAGTTAGCCAAATTGGTGATTATTATTACGTAACTGGTGAAGTAATATTTATCAGCAACTTACGTAACTGGTGACGTAATATTTATCAGCAACTTGACTGACTTTTAAAAGATGAAAGAAATTGGCGCCAGGAAAGATAAATCGTCTGCAATCTTCTTTATTGAAAATTAAAGAGTGGTGGGTTATCATACAAACAAGGATGTTCATTTTGTGGCAAATTGTGACATATTTGGCAATCAGATTTAGTTCAATTCATTCAAAGTCGATTTTTGAATAGTTTCGGCCATTTTTCTCCCGGCAGACCAGTGAATTCATGATCTACTACCATTTCTCTACATCCTATAAAATATTCAGACTGATGTTGGATGGGGTACCTAAGCTTGCATTCGCCTCTTAGTCTATAAGAAGAACCACAGTCTGCCGACCCCTGCCATATACCATAAAATCCCCCGTATGAAATGGGCCAAAGTATGACGTAATCGTAATTGGGAAAACTTATGAGAATGCCATCTCCTCAATCCACCAACCTTGAGCAAGGATAACAGAAGCAAAGCAACAAGACAGTGAAGAATGGAGGAGGGGATGAAGTGACTTCACTTCCCCTGCAGGCTTCGCAGATCAGAAAGTCGTACATTACCCCTGGGTAGATTTCCACTGTTTGGGGCCCTTCTGTATGTGACATCAAAAGATTTTTCTAAAAGTTAGTTTCTGCCGGATTTTTTTCTTTCTTTTTTTCCGCAGTTTCTGTGGGGCATTTTGTCTGTTAATAGGATTTTTGTTTCTGTGTTCAGGAGTTGGAAGTTAAAAGAGTGGTATTTTTCTTTCTCTTCTTCTTGAAAAGTAATCGTACAGATACGGGAGAGGTGGTGATAACTCTGCAAGATTGAATGAGACTTACATTATTTTTGCCCCCTGAAAGTGTTTTGTTGGAATTGTTAAATAGCCTCCAGTCAAAACATCAGTTTGTGACTTAAGTGAGTGTTTGTGCTTTGTTATGTTGTGCACTGTTTACTGAAGGAATTTGCTCGTAAAATATGTAGAAGTTAGTATGACTATAGAAGACTTTATTGTGCGTATTCAGTAAAAAGAATTATCTTAAGTAAGCAAATTAAAAAACGCGTACTAATTTTAATTTTATAATTATAAATCAAGTTTCAATACGTTTGAGCCTACCAAACGGTATACTGGTTAGCGTGCTAGCTTCTAGACCGCGAGGTTGCGGGTTCGAGTCCCGTGTTAGGCATGGGTGTTGGTAAATGTATGGTGGCTTGTCTAATGACGAATGTTTCGGCGCATTATAGCCCTCGTGTTGCTGACGGCGCCAGATGATCTGAAAACAACCAACCAACCAATACGTTTGAAATATGAATTCAAAAGTAAATATGTCTGACAAGGATGTAGTTTAAGATTCAAAAGCTTTTTTTTTTTTTTTTTCCATAGCCGATCAAACGGTATAGTGGTTAGCGTGCTAGCTTCTAGAGCGCGAGGTTGCGGGTTCCGAGTCCCGTGTAAGAGGCATGGGTGTTTGTAAATGTATGTTGGCTTGTCAAATGACGAATGTTTCGGCCTATTATAGCCCTCGTGTTGCTGACGGCACCAAATAATCTGAAAACAACCAACCAACTTTTTTTACCATAAGTTTTCTACAGATAGCAATTCACAAATATTTTCTACTAACATACCAATATGTGATACGTGAGAATGAATGCTTTTTTTTTTTTTTTAATATTATTTTAACAATCGTCTCAAAACTATTTTTAAAATATAACTTATGACTTGACATGCAGGGCCTGATTTAGAAAAATTTTTACTGTCGGCCCAACGTTCAGAGAGGGGCCCCCAATATCAAATATTTATTTCCTTACGTCACAATATTACCAGATCAAGCTACATTCGTTAAGACTAATTTTTTACAATTAAAACTCATAGTTTACTTTCACACGATTTTTTTGTTATAATTAGTATGATCTTGATTTCCTCAAAACTTTTGAATTAATCAAGACCCCCCCCCCCCCCATGAACACTGATTTTAAAGCACACTTTCCTGTATTTTAAACTTACATTTTACCACAGGATCCACAAATTATATAATAATGAAGATTACTTAATTTTATAACAATAATTGTAAATAATACAAAGTAACCTTTCCACTGTTTCCACAATCTCACCAAAAAGGAGGGCCAAAAAAGTCCACGGAAGAGCCTGCAAACCAACCAATCACAAAGACCTCTTTCATTTCATAATATAAGAAGTTGTATATGGTTGGTTGGTTGGTGAACATCTCTTTACAAGAGGCGAGGGAAGGAGAACAGCGGCGTAAAGCCCTCGTCTCCGTGTACATATGAAGAAGTTGTATATGATTGGCTGAACCGGAAAGATTTGCTTAATTAAGTTTTATTAGGTTAACCTATCTAACTTTACTCTCTGTGACTATAAAAAATATGGAATTTGCAGATGTGCAACTAAAAAAATTTTATTATTTTTGTTCAGTACTTCCCATAAAAAGACCATTATATTTAAAATTTTCAGAAAACTTTCAAAATTTGGGGGCCCACAATTGGGGGCACTTAGGCCCGGGCCTAGTGGGCCTAATGGTAAATCAGGCCCTGTTGACATGTATGCTTATCTAAAAAATATACTATTGCGGGCCTTTCAGTAATATAGTCTGCCAAAATATGAACTTTTAACCCTTAGCGCTCGAGCGGCGCTTCTCAGGCACCACATGATTGGATGACGCAACACGAGAAGACTACTAGGTTTGATGCGGAAATTTGATGCAAGGCCAATGACTGTGTTTAGTCTCTATGAAGTGAATTCTTAACCTCAAACCGAACCGAAAATACCGCGAAATGTCTCGAGTTGCTGGTCCCACCACGCAAAAAAGTTTTTTGACATCACACGTTTCTAACTTCTAGATACACTCTGTTGCTATTCTTCTACAATTCATAACTTCTAACTACATTGCACTAATGTGGTACGAAGCTTATGCACATGCTCTGTTCGTAAGCCCATCTGTCTGAAATCAACGTTCCCGAACGGAGCTCCAAGTTCTACATACACGTGCGATATGTCAAATAAGGGGTCACATCGATATAAGTTTCCTAATCAAAATATCTTCAGTAGTTACGAAATTAATAACAGAAAGTTAATTTGCAATTTATAATCCTAAACCATAAATATCACAGATGTGTGTCATATATCAATTTGAAGGTCTGTGTGAGATAGGTTAGGAAAATTCAAACTTAACTGATTTAAAGTGTAGAAGGAGTTCACTTCTTGTCCCAAAATAAAGATATCTGATTAGAACGTGGACATTCGATGACAATTTTCCTCGCCAAGTTTGTCGCCAACACACTTATTGTCGGTATATTTGTTTACGAAAAAACACTAAATAGTCAACGTTAGCAGGAAAAGATTACAATCATTTAATGTCGAAAACTTGGATACACTTAGGTTAAATTATGGGCTAGTATATAGATTTGATGTACCGCAATAAAAATATACTTAGAAGCGGTCTTTTAGCGACAGTTACTGTCACAACTCAACTTGATTTGTTTTACACATGAAAATATTTTACTAATGTCATGGAATTTCCGCATTTATTTCTTCCATGCTAATTTATATATTGACAAAAATAAATTAACACTTGATTGATCTAATAGTTTTTAGGGCTTAAGAAAATACGACATGATTTTTACGATAAAAGTTTTATTTCTAAATTTGAACAGCTCAGATTCTCAATAACTAGAAAGTCATGAAATCTAATTAATGATGGCTTTCATGCATTCTTCTTTTCTGAATTCTCAGAATCAAAGCAACGTCAGGTAAACGATATTTTTCCCCAATAAATATTTCTAAAATACCGAATTCTTTTCCGGATGAAAAATTCAAACTCGAAAATAGTCTTCTGTGTGACAGAAGCGCTTTCAATTTAGAATCATCTGAGAAACGAATCTGGGAAAATTTACCCCCGATCCCATGAATGTCGTTCAATATAAAAACGATTTGTTCCAAACTTTGTTTCATGAGCCAAAGTCAAATACCAAACAATGATGGAAGAATTTTCTATTTCATGTCAAAGGCATCTCTAATTCATTTTAGATGGATCCCAACATTTCATGCATTCAAAAGGGGATGCCAAAACGGATCCAATTCTCGCAATGAAAAATTCATCAAAATGGTAAATGCATAGGCATTCTTTCTAAAAAAAAATTTCGAACCTCAATGGCGATGATTACTTTTTAATGCTGATTTCTCCCTTCTTCCTCGGTTTCATTCGATAGTAATTTCACATTTTCAAAACTTTAAAAACGCTGCTTCGGATACTGTATTTCGTGTTTTATTATTATTTTTTTATCTTCCTTAACGGGCTTTTACACAAATTGATGGGTTTGGAACCTGCTTCCCCTTTGCCCAACTTTTCCGCCTGATAACATTGAGACATCTGGCCGGATTTTGCCAAGCTTCGGAGATGGTGGAGGACATTTTACGCTCTTTTAGGCGAACTGGAGTTGGTGGAAACTTCACGGTGGCAGGAAAATTGAGCGTCGTAAGGGGGGGGGGGGGAGTATTCAAATTGTGGAATTATGCTGCTTAGAAGAGGCTAATTAAGTTATTTATTTTGTTGTAGTTTGAAATTGTACACCAAACGGGTTAACATGAGTGTTGCAGCCTTTGTTTTTGTTTTGGAACTACCGACTGTCTATTTCTGCCACTTATAAAGAGCTTAACACAGCCAAATTTGCAGCCTTTAACTGCTTAATTCATTTTATAAAAACATGTCCTGATTACGTAACTTTCTTCTGAGAAGAAGCTATACTAAACTTCAACTTAACTAGACATCACTTAGACGGTAGATCATCACAGTGCTCATAGGTATTTAATCCATTTTGGCGGAGTGAAGACATAATTCTCGCCAAACCTTAGAGCCTTTTGTTCTCTATAGGGTTGTGGTTTGGCGAACATTATGTCTTCACTCCGCCAAAATGGATCAGGGGCGTAGCCAGGATTTTTTTTCCGGGGGGGCTGAGAAATTATAAATGTCAACTTTGGAAACAATGATTATCATTCAATAATTTACAAATCAAAATTAATCAAACTAAAAAACAAATAAACACTTTTTGGGATTGTAATACTTTTAGCACATATAGCATAATTAGTTACTGGAATTTTAAAACTATATGGTAATTAATTTAGGTAAACATATTTCAATAAAAATATATTAATTATTAAAATATTATAATTAAATCAATTTATTATTGGAGTTATAATGTTATTGCCAACAATAACCATTAACATTTGATTAACAAAGTCCCAATCTAACGCTTTAACGTCCCAATCCGCATGCCCAGCGAAATAGGTCAATAGTTTTAAAAAAAAGCTTTATGATCGTAACCATTTATATAAAATAATTTATTTGAATAGTGAAAAATTGCACTTACCTTGAATGGGGTAGAAATAAGAAATTTCTTATATAGAGAATTCTGAAGTGTTTAACAAAGTGGGATCCGAGCAATGTTGAATATGTATACAATGCTGCTCTTGGAGGTTGGAGATGTCTATTATTATCTTTGATGATGATTGTAAGTGGCTACAGCCCGGAGGCACTTTACCACTGGTCTTAATAGCGCCCGAAGGGCGATCGTCATAAAATATTAAAATCTAAATTGCATGAAAAGTTACAGTGAGGGACGGACGGGACAATACGAAATAATTAAAAAGAAAAGTTGGTTAAATACGTAACTATTTACAAAAGCTCACGCTTTTTGGTACAAAAATAATTTGTTAAAAATCCTGAGATTTTAACGTCGTCAATCTAAATACAAAATACAAACCCTTTAGGGTACAAAAATAATTCGTAAAATTTCGGAGATTTTACTTCGTCAAAGATAATAATAAGAATAATAAATTGGTTAAATATGAACTATCTACATGAAACCTGCGTTTCTATATACAAAAGTCTGTCTGTAAGAGAATTTATGTTTACAGTAAGTAAGATCAATAAATTACTTATTAAATCTTGTGGTCATTATAGCGTCAGATAGCACAAAAGCAGCGTATGGTCTGTTACGTGTGTCGATCTGAGAAATTTCATAGTCCAGGCATTCATTGATTATAGAATTAGGTTTAGTCGCTTTTTTGTAAAAGGAGATATTTAACTCAGCTAGGTGTTGTTCGATGGTGTTGATTTTCATGTCCCTGTGAATAAGGTCATTCCTTACATATCTACTAGCGTCTACCATGTTTCGAAGAATTTTATTTTGGATAACCTGTAGTCTATGAATATCTCTGGCTGTGCAGGTGGCCCATGCAGGGGAAGCATAAGTGAATACTGGTCTTATTGAACTGAGATAGAGTCTCCTTTTGTGATTGAGGGGTAGTGTGGAGCTCCTACCTATAAGTGGGGCGAGTTTTCTGGCAACTCCAAATGTGTTTTTGGTCACATTAGTTATGTGGTCTGACCATGTAAGTTTTGTGTTTATGGTGACACCCAAATATTTGGCTTTTTTAACAATGGGGATTTTTTCATTAAAAAGTGTGATCTCATTGCCAATAATTTTGTTCTTTTGATTGTTTTTAGTAACTGTGCATAAAACTTGTGATTTGCCAGCATTAATACTAATCTTCCATTTGGAGCACCAGGCTTCAATGGTGGGAATTTTGTTTTGCAGGTTTTTTAGTGCAGTTTGAGAGTTGAGTGATTTGGAGACAATGGCCGTGTCATCTGCATAGAAAGCAGTTAAACAATTGCGGTCGTCCTTAAAGGAAGGGAAGTCGGATGTATAGATGTTATATAAAGTGGGACCCAGGATACTCCCCTGGGGGACCCCGGCCTTAATTTGCCTGGAAGTTGAGATGGAGTTGCCCACTCTCACTCTGAAGGACCTTTTATCAAGGTAGCTCCAGATGAGGTGGACAATGTCATTTGAGATGTCAAGCGAGAGGAGTTTAAATATCAATCCGCAGTGAAAGACTCTGTCAAATGCCTTGGCAACGTCCAACATGAGGATGGCAGAGCTTTCACTGCGGTGTTTAGCAGCACCTACGTATTCTAAGATTCTGACCAGTTGTCTGGTGGTGCATCTGTCTTTCATGAAACCAAATTGCTCTTTCGGAATATGTGCTATGAGTGGGGAGAAGCGATTTGATATGACTCTTTCGTATATTTTGCCAAGGCTGGGGAGTAAGCTTATGGGTCTATAGTTGGATGGAATAGTGGGGTCTTTGCCAGACTTGTGAATTAGAATGACTAGGGCCTCTTTCCAAATGGAGGGGAAGTATGCTATGCTTAAGCATGCATTTAGAATGTCAGTAATGTGTTGGATTGTTTTAGTGGGGATGCTTTTGAGCATTTTGTTAGAAATTTGGTCATAGCCAGGGGATTTACGGTTTTTGAGTTTTTTGATGATGAGGGACACTTCATCAGTGGTGGTAGGAGTAATAGAGAATTGGATCTGAGAGTTTTTCCAGATTTCTACAGTATTTTTAATGTGTCTTTCATAATCCTCATCTCTGGGTGTGTCGTTGTCCTGAAATTGGATGGCCAGAGAGTCAGCGAAAGCTTCACTCTTGTCATTCTCAGTATATACTGGTCCATTATTACCTTCAAGGGGGGTTTGGTAGGACTTTTCTCTTTTTAGGGCTTTTGCCAACTTCCAGATTGAGTTATCAGAGAATTCCAGGGTGGTCAATTTTTCTTGCCACCTGGCGTTTCTATTCTCTCTTGTGGCCTCTTTTATGACCCTTTTCAGTGCGTTCAGTTCAGGTTTAAGGGAGGGGTCCCTGGTTCTTTGATATTGCTTACGTAATCTATTTCTAAAGCGAATGATATCAATGATGTCAGATGGGAGCCTCATGTAGTCGTGGATAATTTTTTTGCGTTTGGAGGCAGTGATGTGAGCAGAGGAAATATCCTCATTAAGTTTGTTAATTGCAATGTCGATGTCCTTTTCATACACCATGGGTGTATGCTGGTCTTGGTTAGTTTGGAGGATATTGTGATATAGCTTCCAGTCTGTTTTGAGAATGGACCCAGTGTCATTGTTAACCAGTTTGGCTACTTTTGCCAGAACAGGGAGATGGTCGGAGTCAAGATCATTAATTACTTCAATGTGAGCAATAAGTGAGGTGTTGGTAGCAATGATATCCAGAATGTCTGGTGGGTGACCTAGCAGTGAATAGTAAGTGGGTTGCTGGGGTGCAATAATTTGGATGGTGTCGTTCTGAACACATTTTTGTAGGGTGAACCCATTTTTGTTGCTGGCTCTGCAGCCCCAAATTTTGTTCTTTGCATTAAAGTCACCACATGCAATGGTGGGGGTGTCTCTTGGTATAAGAAAGTCTATAAGTTCTTTAGTGAATTTATTCTGAGGAGGGTTATAAATTGCTGAGAAGTGGGTCAGCCTGCCCCTGACTTCAAGTAGAATGTTTGTCTCTTCAATATTGTCTCTATTGTGTGTACGAAAAAGAGAGGTAGAGAGGGAGTTTCTGGCAAAGATAGCTGTACCACCCCCACGGTGGTGCAGTCTATCAGTGCGATATGTTTTATAGTTGGGGATTTTTAAGGAGTTGCATGGCTTAGCATGCGTTTCGGATACCATAAAAATATCAATGGAGTGGGTAAAAAGAAAATTCTTGACTTCTTCAAGTTTATAAACAATGCCATTTGCATTCCAGTATGCAATGGTGAGTGGATAAAAGCTTTGAGACCTACTGGACATGTTGGGAGTTGAATTTTGGCTTCTCAGTATCATCAAAGGAGCTTTTACAAGCTTTAAGTAGGTCAACGAGGCCGGCCTCTCTCACCCATTTAACTAGGTCAGAGAGTTCCCCGAGGACAATCCTGGCTTCAGCAATGCTAATTTGAGTATCAGAAATAGTGTTGTTTGTGTTATCAGGTACAGCAGTCATGGTTTGTGAGGTGGACGGAGCGTCCTGTGATGCACTAGCATTTAATTTGGGGGGGTTTATCCATGCGTTTGGAACACTGGTCAAATTGGAATTGATGTAGACCTTTCCTTGGGGTCTGTTAGTCATGATTGGAAAATTTTGTGGATTAATTTCAGGTCTATATGTGTTTTTCTTGGTTTGTTCTTTGGGTCTCATGGGGCACCCAGGGAAATTAGCAGTATGACCCTCACCACAATTAGCGCACTTGAGTGTGCTTGGATTCTTATCGAGGGTACATTGATTTGAGGGGTGGTCCCCAGCGCACCTAACGCATTTTGGAGATTTTCTACATCCTCTTTGGGTGTGACCAAAGGCTTGGCAGTTAAAACACATAGTGGCGCCACCACGTCCTTTGTAAGATTCAATAGTTATTTTTAGATTAAGAATGTTTTTTAAGTTATGAATAGCCCTGGCCTGATCAGATCGGGGGAGGGTGACGAGGAAGAGAGGTAATTTGGTGATGTCACCTTGCCTTCTTCTCGACATTTGACTCACACTCTCAACTGGGAAGTCTGCCTCAATTAGAGCCTCTTTTAATTCATCGACATCAGTGTCGACTGGAAGAGATTTTATGACAACTTTAGTCTTTTTGTCGTCCGGAAGGACAAAGGAGTAATATTGTATTTTAAGGGAGTCTAGTAATCTAGTTATAATTCGATGTTGTTCATCAGATTGTGCTTTTATTTGGTATTTATAAGTCCCCTGCACTGTTCCAACAAATCCCTTAATATGGTTTAAGATTAGTGTATCATTAATAGTCTTCCAACTAATTTTAGGATCCTCAATAATGATGGGAGTCCTGCTTGTGGTTTTAGTAGCTCGGGAAAATGGAGCTCCATTAATGTCGTTGTCAAAAGTACCTGGTTCCTCCGCTAGAGGGAGTGAGACCTGGTGGCTGTCTGCAGTTTTGTAGGTGGGCTCCGCCCCCTGTGTACCGGATTGGTCCGGGGATATCTCAGTGTCGGTAGTTTGAAGTTTTGAGATGTTAGTCTTGCTACTATTATTTTCACTATCAATTTGGGTATCTATATCATTAATATTATACTCCGTTTGATTGCTAGTAGCAGTCTCAGTATGAACAGGGGTGGGGTCCTCAGTGTTGGTGTCTGTGTGTTTGTTAATATCAAAATCAGATGATTGTTGCTTAGGTTGTTTTCGGGTCTTACGTTTGGTTATCTTAGGAATTTTTTCTTTGCTAAGCTCATTTTTTCGAAATTGAGTGTTACTTCTAGTGGTAGAAGGTTTGGTAAGGTTAGAGTTCTCAGTTTCACTATCCAATTCAGAAGTGGAATCATTATCTATATTCGTCATTTCAATTTGAGTTAGGAAGAGTGTGTTACTATCAGTGACCTCATCGACTATCTCATTTGTGTTTATTTCATTAGAACCATGTTCCTTAATGTGTTTCTTAATAAGACCATACATTTGATTAAGTAGAAACTCTAATTTGCTCATGGAAGATTTCTCAATTCCTAATGCTGCAATGGATAAAGCGAAGTTCTCAAGTGCTTCGTCAACAGGGGTTTTAGTCCCATCCGTAAATTGATTAGCCATTAAGTCCATATCCGCGGGGGAAGGAGGGTAATTAACTAACAATTAAATACAAATTTGCCTAACAGGAAAAGCGAGGAAGGAATCCTTTGCCTGAAAAATAAGTTGAGGGACCAGGATTAGACCCAGATCCGACCCAATCCTCTTACCAAGGAAATGGGTGGATGACAGCTGCCTAACCTAAGCAACGGTCAAAGCCGCGCTTTAGAGTTCAACACAGCTGTCGAAAATCCGTGGAATTTAAGGTTTGGGTATACTTAAGCAGTGTCTTCAGTTAGTCAGCAAACATCAATACGTCGGTAGTAAGCACCAGTCAGGAATTCAGCAGAAAAGCAGCAGCGTCAGTGATCAGAAAATTACAAGCTAGAACCAAACTCAGGTTATCATAAACAGTTCCGTTAGAACAGAATACCCGATGAATTGGCCAAACAAGCAATATCCGAAGGAACCAGGAGCGTCACAGGGGCAACCAGCTTCGAGCGCATCAACATCCTTGATTGAATGAAGGTTTTTTTTTTTGATTTTTTTTTTTTTTTTTTTTTTTTTTTTTTCTGAAACCCTTTTGTCGGACGAAAGTCGGCACCAACGAGACTAGACATCGCGTATCACGTCGACTAGTCATCACACCTGAAGTCTGGAGTGCTACATTCAGGGCAGATTCAACTTATTTCGATTCGTTAATAATTCCAGTGCTTTGTCTGTCCAATTTCAAAAAATTAAAAAATAACGAAAACTTGTGTTGTCAAATTTGTTGACTTGTATTGTCAAACTTGTGTATTTCAAATTTTAATTATCCAAGCATAAATAGATCTATTTCTGACTTTCGAGGTTTGAAAATTTCGGAGGGGGCTGCAGCCCCATCAGCCACCCCCTGGCTACGCGCCTGAAATGGATTAAATACCTATGAGCACTGTGACGATCTACCGTCTAAGTGATGTCTAGTTAAGTTGAAGTTTAGTATAGTCAGGTTATTTACTTAGAAATAACTTGAGATTGTATACCGAACGGGTTAATATTGAATAAAGTGATCATTCACGGGGGTATTTAATTGCTTAATTCATTTTGTAAATCATGCCCTGAGAGCTGAATATTTAACTTACTAACTCACTTCTGAAAGGAAGCTAATAAGGCAGGCGAGTAGCCAGGGGGAGGGATATGGGGATATATCCCCTCCCGAAATGTTTCTAATCGCTATTAGAAGGTAAAAATCAAAAGATCCTTTTGTTTAAAACGGTAAATTTATTTATATATTTTTAAATTTCTAAACATGCATAAAAATTACCTATTATCGGGATAACTAAATACATTCGGCATTAATAACAAAAATATTTGTTATGATTTTATAGAATTATAATTTCATATCCCTCCCAAAAAAATTTCTGGCTACGCCCCTGTAATAAGGTATTTAAAAGTAATTGGCATTGTATACCGGACGGGTTAACATGGTTGAAGTGGTAGTTCTTGGGGCCTTTAATTGCATAATTCATTTTGTAAAAACATGCCCTTAGAGCTGAATATGTAACTTGCTTCTGAGAAGAAGCTAAAAAGGTTATTTATTTTAAAGCAATTTGTGATTGTATACCGGACGGGTTAACATGGGTGAAGTGGTAGTTCTTGGGGACTTTAACTGCTTAAGTCACTATGTAAAAACATGCCTGATAGCTGAATATTTAACTTGATTCTGAGAAGAAACTAATAAAGTTATTTATTTTGAAGTAATTTTTTATTGTATTCCAGACGGGCTAACATATGTAAAGTGGTAATTCTTGGGGCCTTTAATTGCATAATTCATTTTGTAAATGCATGCCCTTAGAGCTGAATATGTAACTTGCTTCTGAGAGGAAGCTAAAAAGGTTATTTATTTTGAAGCAATTTGTGATTGTGTACCGGACGGGTTAACATGGGTGAAGTGGTAGTTCTTGGGGACTTTAACTGCTTAAGTCACTATGTAAAAACATGCCTGATAGCTGAATATTTAACTTGATTCTGAGAAGAAACTAATAAAGTTATTTATTTTGAAGTAATTTTTTATTGTATTCCAGACGGGCTAACATATGTAAAGTGGTAATTCTTGGGGCCTTTAATGGCATAATTCATTTTGTAAAAACATGCCCTTAGAGCTGAATATGTAATTTGCTTCTGAGAGGAAGCTAAAAAGGTTATTTATTTTGAAGCATTTTGTGATTGTGTACCGGACGGGTTAACATGGGTGAAGTGGTAGTTCTTGGGGACTTTAACTGCTTAATTCACTATGTAAAAACATGCCCTGAGAGCTGAATATTTAACTTGATTCTGAGAAGAAGCTAATAAAGTTATTTATTTTGAAGTAATTTTTCATTGTATTCCAGACGGGCTAACATATGTAAAGTGGTAATTCTTGGGGCCTTTAATTGCATAATTCATTTTGTAAAAACATGCCCTTAGAGCTGAATATGTAATTTGCTTCTGAGAGGAAGCTAAAAAGGTTATTTATTTTGAAGCAATTTGTGATTGTGTACCGGACGGGTTAACATGGGTGAAGTGGTAATTCTTGGGGCCTTTAACTGTTTAATTCATTTTCCGAAAACATGCCCTGAGAGCTGAATATTTAACTTGATAACTTGCTTCTGAGAGGAATGGTGAGCCAATATTGATCAGCGGATTTGTGCTTGTGGGAAAGTAGTATGTTCAAAGTTGAAGTTTTAATTTAAACTGATCATGTTTAGATCCGTGTAAACCTGTATAAATTAACAAATCTCCAAAAAAAAACTTTGTACACCTACTACTGAAAGAATGGGTTGGTTGGTTGTTTCCAGATTATCTGGCGTGGTCAACAACACGAGGGCTATGATGAGCCGAAACATTCGTCATTTGACAAGCCAACATACATTTACAAACACCCATGCCTAACACGGGACTCGGAACCCGCAACCTCGCGGTCTAGAAGCTAGCACGCTAACCACTATACCGTTTGATCGGCCTGAAAGAATGGGAAAACTAACCCTTATTTTTTTATTTTTTTTTTAAACGGAAATTATTATTATTATTTTTTTTAAACGAATGCTAGTCTCCTTTATTATCGGTACCTTAAATGATTTTTATTGACAAACAAAATTTAAATAACTGTTTATGCAAAATTTAAATACAGCATTTATATCATGCCAAATTTAATTTTGTTCGTGTTTTCCTATATATAAGTTCAATTAGCTTATACCTTCCTATACTGTTTAAAAAATGCCGATGTATTTACTTGCAAGCGTTTTTAAATTGAACAACTAGTTGTAATTAAATATCAATTATTTTCTTGTTAATTCTTGAAAAGAAGAATGAATTTTACAAAATTAGGTACAGAAAAGTTTATTAAGCCACTCACAGAAATTCAAATTTAAAAGCAGACTGCTTTTAAATATACGTAACATAATTAAATTCTGTTAATTAAAACAGAAAATATATCTTAGTAAAAAAAATGTGTTTTTAATAAAACTCACAAAAACATAAAGTCAAAATACATTTTTATATCTATATATATATATTCTTAAACTTATTTTTGTTTCTTACATACAACTTTTCTCTCAGATAAGCATATCAACATTGAAATGCATAGTAAAAAACTTCCAAAATTTTGAGAATATACAGCAAAAAAATCTGTGCAGAAATTCACTTTAAAAAAAGAAACATTTTGTTGACTCTTAAAAGACGTTGCTATGCGATGCTAATAAGAAGTCAAAGACAGAAAAGAAAAAAAAAAAACAAGCTTTCTAAACCATGTACATTCAGAAGGTTTTACTTTTTCGAAAAATGATTGTTTTTCAAGCATTTTTATTTTTATTCAGGATGATTTTTTTTACGCTTTTACCTTAGAGACTGTGTGTGTGTTTTCAGTAAACAAAAGGTATATATCTAAAAGATCAAAATAGCGCAAAATACAGGGTTTTTTTCTTTTACTCTTAGGGTGTATTTTTGTGAAGACTTCATCTTGCAAGAATATGTCGGGATTATTTTCTTTGTATGATTTAGAAACTGTTTTTAAAAAAATATTAATACATCATGTAAATATTTTAAAATGTTCAAAAAATTACTAATTATTTTTATTCGCTGGAAAAATGTAACAATTATTTTACCAATAGTATACTGCTGTGTTTTCATTATAGAAATTATTTTTTACGATATCTATTGTAATCAACTCCTATGAGTTAAATATGTAAATTAATTCCAAACTTATAAGTTAAGTTTCAGTGCTACTCCAACATAAAATTTGTCATCGGTATAATTTTATCACTTATGATTTTATAACATTATAATATTTTATTAATCATATTTAATAGAAAAATAAGTATTTACTGCTGATAAATACAGAATTAACTTTAATAAACATGTGTTTAAAAGTAACTACGTATTTATAACATCCATAATCTGCTGATAAATCTATAGTCAATTTTAATAAATACAATTATGTATTTACTAAAGATTTTTCTAGTGTGAAATGTATAATATTAAAAGCACAATTTAGTTATTAACAACATATTTACTGTCGCTATTTTTACCAATAAATCTATAACGTGCCACCTATTATTGCACTGAAATTATAAAAATATATATAACTTGTTTTTTAAAGGAAATGTACGACAAAAAAAATTTACTTTCAATTACCCATATGTAAATATACATAGGGTAATGAAAGTAAAGCATTAGGTCAATTTTTTTTTTTTTTTTTTTTTTTGCATTTCTTCACGTTTTGGAACATCCTGATTTCAAAAATGCGATCTAGAAAAAATTTCTGTATGTGTGTATGTGTATCTGTGGTCAGCATAACTCCCGAACAAATTGACCTACGATGTTCCAATTTGGTATGAGGGTTAGTGGCAGCCATGGGACCTACCATTAAGGTTTTCGTCGAAATCGCGCATCCGCATAAGGTAGCTGCCATTGAAAAAATTATGTTTTTCAATGATTGCTAAAAAACGGCTCTAACGATTTTGATAAAAATTGCTGTAGTAATGCCTTTTAAGCTGTTCTTCTCCGAAATTCCCGGAAAAATGTTTTAATGGCGTAAAAAGTTGAAAAATGAATACCTTCAACACAGAGTTCTCTTTCCTTGGGCATACCTCATCAACGAACGTTTTTTTTTTTTTTTTTTTTTTTTTTTTTTTCCCCTTCCAGTTTCGCTAATAAGAAAGGATAATATAAGGATTATCGAAATGTATATCGCCAAAATCACCATTTTGGCGATATTTTTTTTTTTTTTCTCCTTCCAGTCTCGCTAATAAGAAAGGATAATATAAGGATTATCGAAATGTATATCGCCAAAATCACCATTTTGGCGATATTTTTTTTTTTTTTTTTCCCCTTCCAGTTTCGCTAATAAGAAAGGATAATATAAGGATTATCGAAATGTATATCGCCAAAATCACCATTTTGGCGATATTTTTTTTTTTTTTCTCCTTCCAGTCTCGCTAATAAGAAAGGATAATATAAGGATTATCGAAATGTATATCGCCAAAATCACCATTTTGGCGATATTTTTTTTTTTTTTTTCTCCTTCCAGTTTCGCTAATAAGAAAGGATAATATAAGGATTATCGAAATGTATATCGCCAAAATCACCATTTTGGCGATATTTTTTTTTTTTTTTTTTTTTTTTTTTAAAGATCCATACAAGAATTATCGCCAAAAATATTGCAAAATTGGCCATCTCTTCTAAATGAATGATGACAATATACAAACGGTAAATGATACAAATCCACATCAGTATTATAGTGTAATTGAACGTTGCGCGATGTTCCACACCCCTAGTTAAATTAATATTACGTCTGTCTTAACGCAAAAAAAGGGGGGGGGGGAATTACAAACCAACCACACAACCTATTAAAATCATTTATTTAAATTAATCAGATTTAATGAATTAAAAAAGAGAGTGGATTTTATTTATTAAGTTATCAGTAATAATTTTTTTCAGTAATAATTTACTGGTTAAAGCTATTTCATTCTTTGTATTTAGAAGAATAGTTTAACTAAATATTCTTCTTCGAAATATTCATCTTCAAGATATATATTTTCAATAAATATTTCTTTAAGATATTCCTCTTCAAAGCACTATTCTTAAAAATATTCATCTTTGAAATATTTTTAATACATTTTTCTTTAATTTATCTTTCTTAAAGGTATTCTCCTTTAATATATGCTTTTTCAAAACTTTATTTCTCAAAATATTCATGTTTAATATAGTTTTCTTCAGGATATACATCTTCAATATATGCTTTATTTTAAATATTCTTCTTTAGTGGTTTCTTCTTCAAAATATACTTCTTTAAAATATCCTTCTTCAGTGTATTTTCTCCAAGACACACTTCCTTAAGAAACATCAATACTTTAAAAAAAAAACAATTTTATTCAAATTATTCTTATTCAAAATGTTTTTCTGAACATACAGGGTGGTCATAAAAAAAAAACTTTGCCGATGTATAGAACTCTAGCTTCCGTTCCTTTCAACCTATCGAGATTAGATTTACTGTATAGTTATTCAGAGGTATGAGCTCTAGATTCTGTGAATGGAAACAAAATGGCGCTCACGGTTATAGTTCCCGAAAATCGAAATTTTTGAATGGCAACGCCTACTTTTCTCTATCTCAATCATAATAGTCCGAGAGGCGACTGCAATTTTTGGACCCCATCGAACATCATTCTGAATTTTTTAAGAAATTGGAGAAAAGTGAGTAGATTACGAATCCACTGGTCTGCCGTGTCAAAAATGGCCGAAACTGATCAAAAATCGACTTGGAATGAGTTGAACTAAAATCCGATTGCCAAATATGTCATAACTTGCCAAAAAGAGAACAAACTTTTTCGTCTGGCAACCCTATCTTTTGATTTTCAATGAGAAAAAGCGCAAACGATTTTTGATCTCTGGCTCGGAAAACTTTTATCTTTTAAAAGTAAGCCAAATTGGCGACATCAGTTACGTCATCAGTGACGTAATGTTTATTGCCAATTTGGCTCATTTGTGAAAGATGCAAGAAAGTCATCGCCACACATCCGAATCGTCTGCAACCTTCTTAATTGAAAATTACTGAGTGTGGGTTACAAAATAATAAAAAAATGCTCATTATTTGGCAAGTTATGGCGCATTGGGCAATTGAATTTAGTTCAACTTATTAAAAGTCAATTTTTGACCAGTTTCGGCCATTTTTGCCACGGCAGACCAGTGGATTCGTGATCAAATCACTTTTCTCCAATTTCTATAAAAAAATCAGAATGATATTCGATGAGGTCCAAAAATTGCAGTCGCCTCTCAGTCTATAAACAATTAAGTGAAGATCCCTCCATCATCAGAAGAATGTAACATAGCGAGTATAGGGAATGATCCTTACTAGGACTTCCTATTAATATCTTCTTGTTCAAGATATACATCTTCAAGACATACTTCTTCAAAATACCAATAATACATAATGATAAGAATTCCATCGAACTTTTCTCTTGAAACTACTCTGGGAATCATTAAAATCGGGGGGGAAAAAAAAATTACTCACACGCAAAAAAAATCCCCAACATCCACAGCGTAAAACATCCCAAACTCCAAATGTCCTTCAAAGCCTCAATTACAACATCCTATTGGAATCATTAAATTAGAAGAACAAGACTTGGAAGATCGAATACAGAACAAGCTTTAAAATCGATCTATCAATTCCATTCCACTCGCCCCCCTCAGCCAGATTGATTTATTACTTAAAAAGACAAACTCTTCCAGCGAGAACTAATTACTGCTTAGTCCTAACTTTACTTTGATTGACGACTGGAACGGCGTTCCCTTAACAAACGATATCGTTAACTGAGAAACGTATTTTGCATCGGTGATGAAACAGGAGTGAAATTGCCGTTGGAAACTTCCTGACTGGAACCATAGGTTTGAGAATTGATGCTGCATCCAATTTACTGACTCTGTTACCTTATCACAACTTTGTCTACCTGAGCTTTTCCTTCCAGTTTATTTATCCGTTTGTCGTGGCTTATTAATTACCGGAAAACTGCATTGTAATTGAATCAATATACTTTTTTATGGTTGCAATGGTCATGATCTTCGGTAATGTTCTGCAATTAGCGTTATCTTTTGAATCTGCAATGCGTGATTGCGTTATCTAAAGTCATTAAATGTTCTTTTGAGGCACGCTTGGTGCAAACGATGTATAAGGCTATTATTTTTATAGAGATTGTCGGTTGCATTTAAGTCAATGATGTGACTTGGGATCCAAATTGAGCTAGCTTCTTTTAACGGCGTGTTTTTATTTTTATTTGATTTATGGTAATTGTAAGTAGGTATCGTTTAATATATGGTTTTGTTTATCATAGAACTAAGAGTGTTTATCCTGTATATTTTTTTTTTTAAATTAAGATCGATTTCATACAATGATGTATTTTTATTTTAGAAAATCTTGGGAGTTTTGAAAATATAATATATTGAAGAGCATCGTGGTATGTATTTGTTTTTATTATTAAATCTAACGTGTTTTAAATAACTTCTTTTGTTTAACTTAATTAAATACAATTGTGCCATATTTAAGTAAAGTAGCTCCAGAATATATGAATTAAAATACGATATAATTATTTTTACGTTTATTAAATATAATGTGGTTTAATTAAATTTATATAATACAAATATTAATAGCAATTTACGGTTACGTCCAGTATTTATGAATCATACAACTATGTGTTTTTTTATCGATTAATTTAAAAATAAAATTATTCTTTAGTACTTTTAAAGGTAGTTATCAAAGCATTCAATCAGTGAATTAAATATCAAATAACTGTTTTCAATAAAAAATTATTTTCGGTATCATTAACTACAAATCCTTTTTACTGTCACTTAAAAAGAATCTTTAACTGTTATACCCGTTTCAATCAAAGAGCTTCTGACAAATATATATATCTTTTACTGTACTCTTACCATCAAGTACAGTGCTAAGTACAGTACAAGATGTCAATACTAAAACTTCACATGTTTGTTGTTTCGAGTGGTATTAAGCTTGGGAAGTTTTAAGTTAAGCTTGTGTTAAGCTTTGTCTAAAGCTTGTTTCATTCAACATATCTTCAAACAATTTGGTATACAAACAATTTAGATCATGGGAAAATTATAGCCGAAGAAAATAATAAAAGTCAGTTGACATATTTTTACTACTAAATGAAAATGTGGCCCTTTCAGAACTTATATTTAAAGACAACTTTTTCTGGCAGAACCTTGGGAAAATTGTGACTGACGTTTTAGACCATAACTGAAAGAATACAAAAAATTTGAGCGTATGTTATACAGTTGCAGTATTTGAAAAATCAATAGAGAAAATCCGATTTAATCCTAATCGAATTTTCCCTCATATTCTCAGTTCTTACAAGAAATTTTATGGAAATTTATTTATATCAACATGCTCCAAACTCCTATAAACAATGTTAGTTTTATTATGACCGCAATTTATAATATCCCATGTTCATAATACTCCTCAAATGCCTTAAAAAAAAATATTCTTCATCACTGCTCGCATTCATATTTTTCTACACACCCTTAAAAAGTGACAAAACCTTCCGAACATTCCTAAGTAAACTAACGTCTTTAAGACGGTGAAATGGGAAAATCTTGTAGGCATTTCTTATCCAAATAAGATTAGAAAACCGGAAATATTTTCCATAAAAACATTTTATCGCACATACTTCCACACACACAAAAAACTCTTCCCGCAAATTTCCAGGAAAAGACGCATGCACGTCAGTTTCTCAAACTTTTCAAATGTACATTTCCCTTCAAGATAGAAGTGGAACTCTAAATTCAAGCACGTTTGCTTGTTTTCATCTTCTCCTACTTCTATTAAACCCACTCCTGAAAAGAGTAAAGGGGAGAAAAAAAGAGTTTTTCACTCTTTTAACATCAATAAAGTTGAATGGATAAAGTTTCGAAGGAAGGAAATGTTTTTAACAGCTCCAATTTTTTCTGCCTTTAGTTCGTACGTCGTATGACAGCTCTTTTTGGACAGCTAGTTCTTTTTCTTTCAGTGAGGAAAAGACCAAGGCTTGCAAATTAAATGAAGTTTCATCTCAAAACTTAATTTCGCTTGTTTAGTATTTCAGTTTTGACCTTATTGTACTGATCCTGTTTAGAGTTGTATGTTCTAAAGAACTTAAGGGGACTGTTAAGGCAAAAATTTCAAAATTTTCGATTTTTATATTTTAGAGGGAAAATATAGCCTGAAATTCTAGCTTTCAGTAGATACCTTACTTTTGTTGATCCGAGAAGAATTAAGAATATTATTTGAGTTTTTGTAAGCGCGCATATCGGAAATCGCCTGTTTTTCATTTTCTTAAATTGCAGTTTTCTCTTCATGTGTATTTTAAGATTTTTAGGGTGTTCGATTTGTTCCTTGCGATTCAAAAGTTGATGTATTTTTTTTAAACTTGGAGATATTGTTTGCTATACTATTTTTAACACAATTGTGCATGGATTTTGGAATCTGGTATTTTTTATTGTTTTACAGCAATTTTCGTAATGCTTCTATTTAAAAAGTTGACATTTTTTGCCGTTGTACCAAAGTTTTACTTTTAAATAATTAACCAATGAGCCAAATTCAAAACCCATGCACAATTATGTCAATATATATTCGATTAGCTTGTATAAAAAAATTGAGACAGATTGCAAAAAATTTGAATCGTAAGGAGCGTTTTTAAAATTACGGAAAAAACACTAAATTTTTCAATAAAAATTTAATTTCTTGAAAAAAAATCAATATAAATTTTTGAAATGTTGGGTTGTGTTTTATCTAATTGCTATTGAACTGCACAAAAAATTTCATGAATTTTGAGCAAAAAAACATGAAAACATGAAAAATTGAACTCAAGAAAAATTGAATTTCATGAAAAATTGACAAATAAACATCAATCTCAAATTTCACCACATGGACTGGCTATCGAAGTGCTTCCATGCAAGCTAACTTGACAGACTGGTCCCAGTAGCACAAAGATAGCCGACCAAATGGTATAGTGGTTAGCGTGCTAGCTTCTAGACCGCGAGGTTGCGGGTTCGAGTCCCGTGTTAGGCATGGGTGTTTGTATATGTATGTTGGCTTGTCCAATGACGGATGTTTCGGCGCATTATAGCCCTCGTGTTGCTGATGGCGCCAAATAATCTGAAAACAACCAACCAGCACAAAGATACTGACCAATCCCAAAATTTACTGGGAATTTTTAAGTTTTATTCTGAGTTTTAAAATTGAAATAAAGTGTTATAAAAAAGGGCGAAAGGGTAAAAAGTACGTTTTGTGTTGTTTTTGACAAGTTTATTATTATTATTATTTTTTTTTTTTTTTTTTTTTTTAATCGTGTATTTTGGAACGATGTCTGAGTTTCAGCATGGACTGGGACAATCTTACCAGAACCCTTGTTTCCGATATTGTCCGCCGACCAAACGGTATAGTGGTTAGCGTGCTAGCTTCTAGACCGCGAGGTTGCGGGTTCGAGTAACGTGTTAGGCATGGGTGTTTGTAAATGTATGTTGGCTTGTCTAATGACGAATGTTTCGGCGCATTATAGCCCTCGTGTTGCTGACGGCGCCAGATAATCTGAAAACAGCAAACCAACCAACCGATATTGTCCTATACCGCTGTGCTACCTGTGTTAGTTACAAGCTATAATCGGATTCACAACTTTTCATCAACAGGTGTAAGGGACTTTAACAACTCATATAACTCACATAAAATACAATTTTTCTTGCAAAAACTTACCCTAGTAGCACAACAACACTGTCCAATATCCCTCAATATTCGCCAATCTCGATGTTGAACGTTACAAACCTCTCGTTGTTACCAGGTATTGAGTAATCACGCCTAAATCTCGCCTAATCCTGGAAGTTTTGAAATATTGATGCATGGTTTCAAAATTGAAATATTTTATTTAAAAGAAAGAACGGAAGGCAAAAACTATGATTTGTTTTGTTTTTAGCATGTTTATTTTTTTAAAAAAATCGTGTATTTTGGAACCATGTTCAAGTTTCGGCCAGAATTGTCCAACCTTTCAGAATCTTTGTTTCCGACAATGGCTGATACCACCTAACTAGAGCACCTACTAGGCCGACCAAACGGTATAGTGGTTAACGTGCTAGCTTCTAGACCGCGAGGTTGCGGGTTCCGAGTCCCGTGTTAGGCATGGGTGTTTGTAAATGTATGTTGGCTTGTCTAATGACTAATGTTTCGGTGCATTATAGCCCTCGTGTTGCTGACGGCGGAAGATAATCTGAAAACAACCAACCAACTATTCTCTGTGTAAAACATAGCAAATGGATCAAAATTAGTACATTCTTATCTGAATCACGGAAGCAAAAAAAAATATGTTAATATGAATTGATGCGCAAAAGTTCTTAGAGTTAAGAAATTTAAATGTATCAGAAAGTTATTTTGTACTTTTATAGTTGGTACAAATACAAGTACGAAATTGACAACTAAATGCATGCTTTTGCATAATTTTCTAAACTGTAACATTTCTAACCCACACCGTTCCAATAAGTATGCATCTCTGCATCTCATTATAATAGCTTATCTTTTCCACTGCTTAACAAAAACCCAAATGATTTTTTTTTTTTTTTTTTTTTTTTTTTTTAGGGGAGGGGGGGGGGGGATAGAGCTGTATCTTTAAAGACTAAACTATCAAACTATATACTAAATAATTAACACTCCAATGACTATTTTATTATTTGATATATCGTTTGCTTAGAGAGAAAAGTTACCAACTCTAATTATCAGAGTTTCGAAGAATAAGATACCTTCCAAAGTGCATATTCAACGCGAGTTTAAAGTTTTTACGTACCATTCATTTACAACAAATTTATTTCAGCGATCAAGTTGCTGCTATTAACTAATTTATAATTCTTCTCTTCCTATTTCCAAATGGACCAAAAAGGGAATTTTAATCAAAAGTAGACTTTTCACTCTGACCCAACGATAGTCTGCGATATAAGATATAGGAACGATATAAGAACCTTTTATGTTTCTTATAAGTATTGTTACGAATTTTTGTATATTTGTAAATATTTCGTAGTGTTAATTTTGTAAATAGGAAAATTTATGTACATTTTGCATAAGGCAGTGCAATAGTTCGCCTTTAGTTTGTTTCCCTGCAATGAATCTCTTGATGCTTGATAACGAGTTTTACAGAGGTAACTCTGGGAAGCGAGTTTTAAGGAGCAGGGCATTTAACATTATGGTAATGGCAATCTCGACAAATTGGCGAGATAGAGCCAAGTTGGCGATGGTTTTGGAGACTAATTTTTGTCGCCAAATTTTGCGAGAAATCGCCAAATGTCGCCAAACTTGGCGACCATTTGGCGACATTTTCGGTACATGTATAGGTACATGTATCCCATGTACATGTATAGGACTTTTCGACTACGATCTGGAAAGTTCTCCAAATATCTACCTCTAGAAGTTTCAAGAAGGTTCGCAGCCTCCCCTATATAAGCCCGGCCGTGAGTGGGGTTAGTCAGTTAGTTGTTAGCTGAGTCCGTTAGTTGACTGGAATTACCGAGTCTCAGTGAGCATTCCGAGTAGTTCTAAAACGAACTGTATTGCATTGTCTTTTGCGGCGATTTAGCAGTTGTGTTGTCAAGTTTTTAACTGCTGTTTTCTGCTTTATTGTTGTGAAAAGAACTGTATTGTGTCTACTAGAACGAGAAGTTCTGGAACTGTAAGAGAATCTGTGAAGAATTATATTGGAATAAATTTCTGCAAGTTTTGATCTGCTTTGGCTTCAAATCTTTCGAAACCTACCAACGCAACAGTATCAAACACTGATCTCTGGTCTACAACTTGCGGATAACCTACAAGAGTTTATGCTCTTCAAGCAGATGAATCCAATTGAATACTTCCTCCCAACTATGCAACGTAATTGTCCAAGGTTACAAATAAATTATTCCTACCCCTGCAGCTGGCCAATAACGACTCGACACTGGCCAATCCCGATGTGGATCGTTGCAGACAGGCCGTTGCTACTGGTCTTGACCAACCTCACCCAGTGCTGGGTCAAATGTACTGGAATTTCTGAAATGTTGATGCAGATTTTTAAAATTAAAATATAGCGTGATAAAAAAGGACGGAGGAGTAAAAAATATTTTTTGTGATAGTTTTGACATTTTTTTTTTTTTTTTTAATTGTGTATTTTGGAACGATGCACGAGTTTCAACATGGGCTGGTCAATCTTCCCAGAACCCCCGTTTCCGATGTTGGCTAATATTGCTGTGCTACCTCGGTAGCTTTTGGGGAAGTTGCTAATAGACTGAGAGGCGACTGCAATTTTTGGACTCCATCGAACATCATTCTGAATTTTTTATAGAAATTAGAGAAAAGTGAGTAAATTACGAATCCACTGGTCTGCCGTTGCAAAAATGGCCGAAACTGGTCAAAAATCGACTTTTAATAAGTTGAACTAAATCCAATTGCCAAATGCGCCCTAACTTGCCAAATAATGAGCATTTTTTTTTTATTTGGTAACCCTCACTCTTTAATTTTCAATTTAGAAGGTTGCAGACGATTCAGATATCTGGCGACGGTCTACTTGCATCTATTAAAAGGGAGCCAAGTTGGTAAAAAATATTACGTCACTTATGACGTAACTGATGTCGCCAATTTGGTTTACTTTTAAAAGATATAAGTTTTCCGATCCAAAGATCAGAAGTCATTTGCGCTTTTTCTCATTGAAAATCAAATGAAGTGGGTTGCCAGACAAATAAGTTTGTTCTATTTTTGGCAAGTTATGACATATTTGGCAATCGGATTTTAGTTCAACTCATTCCAAGTCGATTCTTGATCAGTTTCGGCCATTTTTGCCACGGCAGACCAGTGGATTCCTAATCTACTCACTTTTCTCCAATTTCTATAAAAAATTCAGAATGATGTTCGATGGGGTCCGAAAATTGCAGTCGCCTCTCGGACTATAATGTAAATCACTATAGTGATTGTTAAGCCTTTTTCGGCTTCAAGTCAGTAACAAAGCATGCTCTATCCAGAAATTGCAGTTAGAGATCAATGGTATCAAGTTCATTTTGTTTGCGACAATGACTCATACAATGACAATACTCCATTCCTCCACAAAAGTTAACTTTCTAGCTCAGTAATTGTTTTTTCTTTTAGCAAAATAGGTTTCAAAATTGCGTATTTTTTATTACATATTTCATACATTTTAAACCATAAAATAAATAAAAAAAATGTAACAGAGGGTTTTTTTTTTTTTTTTTTTTTTTTTTTTTTTTTTTTTTAAATATAGAATTAGATCATAAAACAAGGTTATCGGGATATTGAAACTGAAAAATAATCATATAAAAGCACAATTTTGAAAATTAATCTTGTTTAGATTATGATTTATTTTATGAACTACAAAGGTAAAACGTATACACTAATGAAAATATGCAAAATACTTACAAAACACTTATTAGAAATGAGTAATTTCGAAACAAGGCTCGAGGCAAAGTCTTACCTCGCGATATCTTTGCACAAAATTCGCGTTTCTTTGCGACTTTTTTTAAAGCTACTGTTAACCCAGTTATGAATAAACAGTTAAACACCACAAAAAAGCCAAAATGAAAGCATAAAAGGCAATAGTGCGAGTTGCACAGTTAAACAGACGGCCCCCGCGGTATGCTCAAATTTTGCTACTTCTATGTTGCCCGCGGAAATCGCGTTACGCGCAGTGGGAGGGTTAAAATGATATCCCACTCTCATTCTTTCTATGACGTCATAGTACCGGGAAACTTATGAGAAAAAATATCTTTTCGTCTTCTAACCTTACAGCAGTATCTTTCGTACTCGAGCGGAGTTGAGTTGCTTGTTTGCTCCTTCTGTTTTCCAGTACGGGAATTGCCTATGAAAGAGAGCAGCCATGGGATGGGCCGTTAATCCCAAAAGGGTAGTTTCTTTTATTTGACTTGGAATTGAAATGAGCCGATTTGAATGCCGTCATTCTACCTTGGTGTTTGCGGAAGTTTCTTGAAAAAAAAAAAACCTCCTCCTGCTTTTCAGAAGATGAAGAACTGGGATTGCATAAGAAGTCTCAAATGGTAATGCTTATTGACTCATCGGTATTACTTTTTCATCTAAAAGAAATATTGGAGTTTTACTTTATAAGATATTAACTTTTCAATTCAAGTATATTTCGAAAATTTAATTCACTAATTTAATTTAAACGGACTTAGTGCCCCATGTACTCGCAATGTTAAATTGTTTATTTTTTATATACCTTTTCGTGGATAGTTCTTAACAAATGAGTTTGAATTTTTTTAATATAGGTTAAAGAGATCTTATACAAAATACTGAAGCTGAAGTTTTCGTGAAATGTAGCGTCCAATTTTTTTTTTTTTTTTTTTTTTTTTTTTTTTTAATTTTAATCAATCTTCAATCTTTTAACAAAAAAATTTTTTTTTACAAAGAGTTAGTTAGAAAAGATACATTGATGTTTAAAATATCACGTTTAGAGAAAATCAAAGTTAAAGGTAAAAATCTTATTTAGTGAATAATTAGCGGTTTGCTTATTGAAAACAAAATATAACATACTTCCAATTTAATTGGAAACAAAATGAATACATCATTTACACAAACAAAATTTATAAAAAATTAATACATCAATAAAAAGGAAAAAGCACATAAAACAACACGAAATAAAAATCCCCAAATCGAATTTTTAAGGGTACTGCGCGCCATTAAATTAGTGTTATCACTGCTCTTTAACTAAATATTTGAATTGTATCTATATCATTTGATTTACCTCCATCTCTCAATGTTCAATTTATATTGCTATACTGGTAGTCACACTGTGAAAAAAGACCAATGCAAAAATGAAAATATTGACTTAACCGTTTTAAGATAAGTACACTCATGTCCATAATTTAAGGATAATTCAGTTTTTACCTAATAACTTCTCAGTGGAGCAGCATAGGCACATGAAATTCACATTAAAGAGACATCTTTATGTAACATATCTATAAGTAAAACAACTCAGTCGCAAATTGAAATGCTAAGTGTACAGTGGGGGCATATGCAAAAGAAAGGAGTACCATTAGTGCACTGGTGTACAGATGCATTTACATTAAAAATCATGCAACTCATGGAGTTGACTTTTAGTGTGAGATATGATCTCCCCTGTCACCATTGTTTACTTCTTGGTACTGTATTCTCATACTTAATAAGATATATATATATATATATATATATATATATTTTTTTTTTTTTTTTTTTTTTTTTAGAAGCTAAATTGATCGTTTCCCTTTTGAACTGTTTGCAAATGAGGGAAAGTTCCCAATGCATAAATCTTTAAACAATGCATATCGTAAAAGCGTCCCACACTTTTTTGATGAAATTTGAATTAGCGCAGTTGATCTAGCTTACTCATTTATTCATATTTTTAATCGTTTATCCAAAGCAAAAGTCAACGGTATAGTGGTTAGCGTGCTAGCTTCTAGACCGCGAGGTTGCGCGTTCGAGTCCCGTGTAAGGCATGGGTGTTTGTAAATGTATATTGGCTTGTCTAATGACGAATGTTTCTGCGCCATATAGCCCTCGTCTTGCTGACAGCACCAGATAATCTGAAAACAACCAACAAAAGTAAAAGTGTGATAAAATTTGCCATAAGTATCAATAAGAACGATGTAAAAACTGATATTTCCCAATTAAAGACTTATCTATATCAAGTTAATGTAATTACATAAAAAAAAGTGAAATTTAATTATCTTTTGCTCTCTTAGGGAGCTTATTAAACAAATTCAACATATTGAACCTAAAAAACGCAAAAGATGATTAAATTCGACTTTTTCACTGTAATTATGTTAACTTAATCGAGACAAATCTTTAATTGTGAAATATCGGTTTATAAATCTTGTCTATTGATGCTTATGGAAAATTTTATTCTAATTTTGCCTTGGATAAACGATTGAAAAATATTAATATCGCCCCTATAAGTCATCCGGATCATTTCTCTAATCCAACTTTCATCAAGCATGTGTATGACGCTTCTACGATATGCGTCGTATAAAGATTTAACGTATTGGGAACATTCCATCACTTGCAAGGAGTTCAAAAGGTAGGACGAACAATTTAGCCACTAGAATTTATCAATGAAATCATGTTAAGAACGAGAATACAGTGCCAAGTAAACACTGATGACAGGGGAAATCATATCTCACACTAAAAGTCAATTCCATGAGTTGCGTGATTTTTAATGTAAATGAATCTATACAACTGCACCTTAATGGTACTCCATTCTTTTGCATATGCCCCCAGTGTATACTTTCCATTCCAGTTTGCGACTGGGCTGTTTTACTTATAGATATGAGATGTCTCTTTGATGACAATTTCATGTGTCTATGCTGCTCCACTGAGAAGTTATTAGGGAAAAACTGAATAATCCTTAATTATTGGACATGACACACATATTTCAAAGAATAATAAACCTGCAAAATAAAATATTCGCAAAGTTTCACGTAAATTTAATTAGTACAACTGTTTTATATGACTTTTTCAGTTTAGCTTTAATATTTTCCTAATCTTTAATATAACCAATTAATAATTTTTTCAGTACTTTAAAAAAAAGAAGCATCTTCAATAGCATTACACTACAGATGAATATATGTATATAAAGTAAATTAGCAAAAGCACTAAAGCATAGAATAAAATTCTATCAAAATTAGCATTTCTGATTTCATAGAAATAGAGTATTTCTGAATATTTGCACTTTCTCTTCAAATAAATACAGGAAAACAACAGAAAATCTTTACTTTTAGACTCAATATTTATTTAAATAAACACGAAACTAAACTGACTCAGTGACCATTTATTAATTTCAACAAAAACTTCACACCATAAAAAAATAATTTTTTCCCCTTCTCATTCAAAATAGCCTTATGACAGTGTCCAATTGCCAATCAGTGACGTTATCCCGAATCTTCATTTCCTATTAGGCGGAAAATATTGATCCTAGTGGATGTCATATTTCACCGCCCGCTATCATAGTTATCATTTCGAAATTCATACCAATACTGTATTTCTGAATATTTGCACTTTCTCTTCAAATAAATACAGAAAAACAACAGAAAATCTTTATTTTTAAGACTCAATATTTATTTAAATAAACACGAAACTAAACTGACTCAGTGACCATTTATTAATTTCAACAAAAACTTCACACCATAAAAAAATAATTTTTTCCCCTTCTCATTCAAAATAGCCTTATGACAGTGTCCAATTGCCAATCAGTGACGTTATCCCGAATCTTCATTTCCTATTGGGGAAATATTGATCCTAGTGGATGTCATATTTCACCGCCCGCTATCATAGTTATCATTTCAAATTTCATACAAATACTGTATTTCTGAATATTTGCACTTTCTCTTCAAATAAATACAGGAAAACAACAGAAAATCTTTATTTTTAAGACTCAATATTTATTTAAATAAACACGAAACTAAACTGACTCAGTGACCATTTATTAATTTCAACAAAAACTTCACACCACAAAAAATAAATTTTTTCCGTCCTCTTTCAAAATAGCCTTATGACAGTGTCCAATTGCCAACCACTGACGTTATTCCGAATCTTCATTTCCTATTGGGGAAATATTGATCCTAGTGGATGTCATATTTCACCGCCCGCTATCATAGTTATCATTTCAAATTTCATACAAATACTGTATTTCTGAATATTTGCACTTTCTCTTCAAATAAATATAGGAAAACAACAGAAAATCTTTATTTTTTTACTCAATATTTATTTAAATAAACATGAAACTAAACTGACTCAGTGATCATTTATTAATTTCAACAAAAACTTCACACCACAAAAAAAAAAATCATACTCATTCAAAATAGCCTTATGACAGTGTCCAATTGCCAGCCAGTGACGTTATCCCGAATCTTCATTTCCTATTGGGGAAATATTGATCCTAGTGGATGTCATATTTCACCGCCCGCTATCATAGTTATCATTTCGAAATTCATACCAATACTGTATTTCTGAATATTTGCACTTTCTCTTCAAATAAATACAGAAAAACAACAGAAAATCTTTATTTTTAAGACTCAATATTTATTTAAATAAACACGAAACTAAACTGACTCAGTGACCATTTATTAATTTCAACAAAAACTTCACACCATAAAAAAATAATTTGTTCCCCTTCTCATTCAAAATAGCCTTATGACAGTGTCCAATTGCCAATCAGTGACGTTATCCCGAATCTTCATTTCCTATTAGGCGGAAAATATTGATCCTAGTGGATGTCATATTTCACCGCCCGCTATCATAGTTATCATTTCGAAATTCATACCAATACTGTATTTCTGAATATTTGCACTTTCTCTTCAAATAAATACAGAAAAACAACAGAAAATCTTTATTTTTAAGACTCAATATTTATTTAAATAAACACGAAACTAAACTGACTCAGTGACCATTTATTAATTTCAACAAAAACTTCACACCATAAAAAAAATAATTTTTTCCCCTTCTCATTCAAAATAGCCTTATGACAGTGTCCAATTGCCAATCAGTGACGTTATCCCGAATCTTCATTTCCTATTAGGCGGAAAATATTGATCCTAGTGGATGTCATATTTCACCGCCCGCTATCATAGTTATCATTTCGAAATTCATACCAATACTGTATTTCTGAATATTTGCACTTTCTCTTCAAATAAATACAGAAAAACAACAGAATATCTTTAGTTTTAAGACTCAATATTTATTTAAACAAACATGAAACTAAACTGACTCAGTGACCATTTATTAATTTCAATAAAAACTTCACACCACAAAAAATAAATTTTTTTCCCTCCTCTTTCAAAATAGCCTTATGACAGTGTCCAATTGCCAACCACTGACGTTATCCCGAATCTTCATTTCCTATTGGGGAAATATTGATCCTAGTGGATGTCATATTTCACCGCCCGCTATCATAGTTATCATTTCAAATTTCATACAAATACTGTATTTCTGAATATTTGCACTTTCTCTTCAAATAAATACAGGAAAACAACAGAAAATCTTTATTTTTAAGACTCAATATTTATTTAAATAAACACGAAACTAAACTGACTCAGTGACCATTTATTAATTTCAACAAAAACTTCACACCACAAAAAATAAATTTTTTCCGTCCTCTTTCAAAATAGCCTTATGACAGTGTCCAATTGCCAACCACTGACGTTATTCCGAATCTTCATTTCCTATTGGGGAAATATTGATCCTAGTGGATGTCATATTTCACCGCCCGCTATCATAGTTATCATTTCAAATTTCATACAAATACTATATTTCTGAATATTTGCACTTTCTCTTCAAATAAATACAGGAAAACAACAGAAAATCTTTATTTTTTTACTCAATATTTATTTAAATAAACATGAAACTAAACTGACTCAGTGATCATTTATTAATTTCAACAAAAACTTCACACCACAAAAAAAAAATCATACTCATTCAAAATAGCCTTATGACAGTGTCCAATTGCCAGCCAGTGACGTTATCCCGAATCTTCATTTCCTATTGGGGAAATATTGATCCTAGTGGATGTCATATTTCACCGCCCGCTATCATAGTTATCATTTCAAATTTCATACAAATACTGTATTTCTGAATATTTGCACTTTCTCTTCAAATAAATACAGGAAAACAACAGAAAATCTTTATTTTTAGACTCAATATTTATTTAAATAAACATGAAACTAAACTGACTCAGTGATCATTTATTAATTTCAACAAAAACTTCACACCACAAAAAAAAAATCCTACTCATTCAAAATAGCCTTATGACAGTGTCCAATTGCCAACCAGTGACGTTATCCCGAATCTTTATTTCCTATTGGGGAAATATTGATCCTAGTGGATGTCATATTTCACCGCCCGCTATCATAGTTATCATTTCAAATTTCATACAAATACTGTATTTCTGAATATTTGCACTTTCTCTTCAAATAAATACAGGAAAACAACAGAAAATCTTTACTTTTAGACTCAATATTTATTTAAATAAACATGAAACTAAACTGACTCAGTGATCATTTATTAATTTCAACAAAAACTTCACACCACAAAAAAAAATCCTACTCATTCAAAATAGCCTTATGACAGTGTCCAATTGCCAACCAGTGACGTTATCCCGAATCTTCATTTCCTATTGGGGAAATATTGATCCTAGTGGATGTCATATTTCACCGCCCGCTATCTCACTCAAAGAGTGAAAAGGAGTTTGACCCTGTTGCCCGTTTGCCCGTAACAGGGTTGATAAGGGCTGCAGTTCATCATCTCGCAGTTCCTTTTGTGATGCTATAAGGAGAAACGATGATAAGAATGGTATCTATTCTCTAGACGAGTCATGACTCCGTTGGAGACATTCAGAAGGAGATTTGGGTTATTGGACGCCTGACGCTGATTCTGTAATTCAGCTGTTTGTTTTACCGTTGTCGAATTCAGTTGAAGTTTATGTTGTTTTACGATACAGGGAAGACCCAGTATCAGAAGGACTTCAAAATACACCTTTGCAAAATTAGGTACGATATTGAAATGTGGCAACAAATTGTTGCAAAATCAGAATATAGTGGAATGAGGGTAAAATTCCTAGTCCGAATGCATGGTGTGGCGCGATTTTGAAAAGTTGGCGACAATGCCAAAATGTCGCCAATTCAATATGGCGACTGTCATATTGACTGGCTAAAAAGGTTGTCAAAGTTAGAACTTTATCACCTTAAAAAAGTGCCAAATCAGCTTGGCGATATTTGCACGTACTCTAGGAATAGACCGGAATGAGTATATAGCTTTCCTCATGCAAAAAAAGGCTCTATGATCAATTTACGGAATACTGCAGCAGAAACGGTTACTTTTGCTGCATACAGGGGTTTTGCAAGATACACAGACGGGTTTTCAGTATCCTATATTCACCAGTTTTGTTTATAGACAAATCCATCCAAATGAAAATATGCTTCGTCAGTAAACCATATACCACCATCGTCAAATTTAAATTTACTCCCATCAATTAGTTTTGCAAACAAGTGTATTTAAAATTCCGAGCCTGTCTATTTTATATACTTGTCTCCTTTTGTCATTCACTGTTACGCAGTAATGTCATTTCAAAGTTAAGAATTCCTTTTCTGAAAAGAAAAATCAAAAGAATTCAATCGAAAGAATCAAGTTCAAGAATCAAAAGAAATCGATGTAGACGAATATATAAGATCCGCCATGCAGCATGCAATAATTGATCGTTTAGAAAAAATGGGTGACTGATGTGAAGTACATTCAAAATGATTTAAAAATGCAAACGATTTTTTTTCCATTGCAAAATGCATTATTGCTTTTAAAATTCAAGATTACGCCTGCAAAATTGTTGTTCGACACTTTGAAAATATGAAATTACTTAGATACAAGTAATTTCAAAGTATTAAGTATTCAAATAGAAAATTTACTTAGTTCATGTTTTAAAAAACACTTTATAAATCCACTCATCCTCCGAAACCGACCTAATCTCTTAAGCTGCTCTACCACTTTCGAACTTTTTTTTTTTTTTATTGTTTACTTTTGAGTAGCAAAGTTCCGGCTGCTTATTTCTGCCACTATAGAGTTACAGACGTTCTTTTTTCTTTAAGCCAGCAACCAGACCTAAAGCGCCCTAACCAAGCGAAACCGAACAAATTGCATTAAGCCCTTTCCCCACAACCTAAGACAACTTCACTTCCGCAAAAATAGTTATCTCTCAAAATGGCTGTAAAACAAATAAAACGGAGAAATAGAAAACCAGAGAAAAAAAAAAAAGAAACCCTCAACTCAATCGTCTGAAGATAGAGATTGGAGGGTTTTCGTGGGTTAAAAACACATTCGAACCAATTCCTCTTCATCCCCTCGTCAACACCAAGTTCCTAACACGATGAGATCAGTCATTAATTTCGTCCTCTTTTAACGTCGTCTTTATTTCTTCGTCTTTTTTTATTTTTTTCGCTCGTGCCTCTTGACGCTGGTAGCTTATTTCCAACCAAAAGGGGTTGCCCACAAAGACGATTTAAGTAGTTGAAGGTCGTAAAAGGATTTTTATCAACGTTTAATATTTTACGGTTGTAGAAGTTCGTTTTTAGAACTGGTACCAATCATCGGAAAGTAAAGTAATTTTTAAAATATTACCCTTTTAAGATGAGTGTCGTATGCTTACACACCAAATCGTTGAAAAGAAAAGTGGGACTAATTTTACATTTCAAATTGAGAAATATATTTTCAATTTAAGAAGGTTTAAATTTTTTAGTGTTAAATGCTCTTTTATTCATTGGGGCTTCTATTTTCAATTTACTAAAGCCGACCAAACGGTATAGTGGTTAGAGTGCTAGCTTCTAGATCGCGAGGTTGCGGGTTCGAGTCCCAATTTGGGCATGGGTGTTTGTAAATGTATGTTGGCTTGTCTAATGACGAATGTTTCGGCGCATTATAGCCCTCGTGTTGCTGACGGCGACAGATAATCTGAATACAACCAATCAATTTACTAAAATATTGATCGTAAAATTGCTTGAATTCTACTTTTTTTGTTTATTTAGTGATATCTATTTTCAATTTACAAAGGCTTGAACCCTTAAAGCTGCTTTATGCTACTCTGTTGTTTATTTACTTTGCGAACTCCATTAAAAATTTACAAAGGCTTGGATCCTTTCAAGTATTTAAATCCTATTTATTTTTGTTTATGTGGTGGGTTATATTTTGAATTAACAAAAGCTTGCATATTTAAAGCAATTAAATGCTATTTCTTTTTATTTATTTGGTGGGTTATATTTTGAATTAACAAAAGCTTGCATATTTAAAGCAATTAAATGCTACTTCTTTTTGTTTATTTGGTGGGTTATATTTTGAATTAACAAAAGCTTGCATATTTAAAGCAATTAAATCCTACTTATTTTTGTTTATGTGGTGGGTTATATTTTGAATTAACAAAAGCTTGCATATTTAAAGCAATTAAATGCTACTTCTTTTTATTTATTTGGTGGGTTATATTTTGAATTAACAAAAGCTTGCATATTTAAAGCAATTAAATGCTACTTCTTTTTATTTATTTGGTGGGTTATATTTTGAATTAACAAAAGCTTGCATATTTAAAGCAATTAAATGCTACTTCTTTTTATTTATTTGGTGGGTTATATTTTGAATTAACAAAAGCTTGCATATTTAAAGCAATTAAATGCTACTTCTTTTTATTTATTTGGTGGGTTATATTTTGAATTAACAAAAGCTTGCATATTTAAAGCAATTAAATGCTACTTATTTTTATTTATTTGGTGGGTTATATTTTGAATTAACAAAAGCTTGCATATTTAAAGCAATTAAATGCTACTTCTTTTTATTTATTTGGTGGGTTATATTTTGAATTAACAAAAGCTTGGATCTTTAAAGCATTCAAATGCTGCTTCTTTGGTAGCTGTTCATTTGGTAGGTTTCTATTTTTTTATTTACTAAATCTTGGATCTTTAAAGCATTCAAATGCTGCTTCTTTTTGTTTATTTGGTGGGTTATATTTTGAATTAACAAAAGCTTGGATCTTTAAAGCAATTAAATGCTACTTTTTTTTTTATTTTTTTTTTATTTGGTGGGTTATATTTTGAATTAACAAAATCTTGCATATTTAAAGCAATTAAATGCTACTTCTTTTTATTTATTTGGTGGGTTATATTTTGAATTAACAAAAGCTTGGATCTTTAAAGCATTCAAATGCTGCTTCTTTGGTAGCTGTTCATTTGGTAGGTTTCTATTTTTTTATTTACTAAATCTTGGATCTTTAAAGCATTCAAATGCTGCTTCTTTTTGTTTATTTGGTGGGTTATATTTTGAATTAACAAAAGCTTGGATCTTTAAAGCAATTAAATGCTACTTTTTTTTTTATTTTTTTTTTATTTGGTGGGTTATATTTTGAATTAACAAAAACTTGCATCTAATGCTACTTCTTTCTTTGCCGACCAAACGGTATAGTGGTTAGCGTGCTGGCTTCTAGACCGCGAGGTTGCGGGTTCAAGTCCCGTGTAGGCATGGGTGTTTGTAAATGTATGTTGGTTTGTTAAATGACGAAATGTTTCGGCGCATTATAGCCCTCATGTTGCTGACGGCGCCAGATAATCTGAATACAACCAACCAATGCTACTTCTTTTTGTTTATTTGGTGGGTTATATTTTGAATTAACAAAAGCTTGTATCTTTAAAGCATTTAAATGCTAGTCTTTTTGTTTAATTGGTGGGAATTAACAAAAGCTTGTATCTTTAAAGTGTTTAAATACTACATATTTGTTTATTTAGCGATATCTTCTTTTAATGAAAAAAAAAAAAAAAAAAAACACCTATGATTGTGGAACATCGCACAACTTTCAATTGCACTATAATATTGGTCACTACATTTAGAATTAACATGGAATGGAGTTATTTACCGTTTTTATATTTTCATTTATTTAGAGAAAATCTCCAGTTTAACGATAATTTTGGGGATAGGTATTACATTGGTAAAAATTAATCCCATGAAATTGGTAATAAATGTGGCAATAATTCATACATTATTCCTTTCGGGAAAGGAAAATTAAGGAGGAACAGTCATTGATAGACTGTGGTTAGCTTTTCAACTTTTTACGCCTTTGTTGCATTTCTACGGGAATTTCGGAGGGGATGATGTTTCGACCACTTTAAGAGGCATTACCACAGCGATTTTTATAAAAATCGCTAGAACCGTTTTTTTATTTAACAATTGCTGAAAAATGTAATTTTTTCAATGGCAGCTACTTTACGCTCATGCGCAATTTAGACGAAAACCTATGACGGGTAATATGGTCACTTCAAACCCAAATTCAAAGTTGAACATCTTGAATCAATCTGTTCCTGAGTTATGCTGACCACAACACACATACAGACATTTTTTTCTAGACCATTTTTTTTTAACTCGGTACGTTCCAAAGTGTAGATATGCAAAAAAAAATCAAAACTTCATTTTTACCGAATGTAATACTTTCATTACCTATTTTAGCACATGGATAATAGAACGTAAAACAGCTTGCACACTTGTAACAGCTACTTTTTTGTTTATTTAGCGACATCTATTTTCAATGAACAAATGCTTTTAGCGTAAAAATATGGAATTTTCTCTTGCACAAATCCGAATTTGTTATGAAAACTATTAACAGCCACTACCCCTAACCCTTCTTAAATTTTTCATCAATTGTCTTTTATATCACCTGAGAGTAATTTTTGTCATGTTCCCTTAAATTCTTAGTTAAAATATTTAAAAAAAAAAAAAAAAAGACTTCAAAATAATGTATATCGATGAAAAATTTTAAAAATAAAAATGACTTTCACCTATTTAACATTATGTTCTTGAAACTAAAAAGAAGATTTTCATGAAAAAATCAGTGTATCAGATTCTATACAGAATGCACAATCATTATCCATGAATTTAAGTTATTTATATTTCAGAAGAAAAACAACCCTTTATAGTAAAAAAAAAAAAAAAATGTCTTTCAATTTTAAATTTTTCTAAAACTATATAATCATTTAAATACAGACACTTCTTTACATATTTGTTAGTGTACGCTCACTTGCTTTTTCAATTGTTGTACTGAAAATCATTTGGAAACCCGTTATAAAGCGAACTTTATCGTTTACAGACTTTCTGCCTTCGGGCTTTTTAAAAGTTGTTTTTACTGCCACTGTTGGTTACTGGGACTGAAGAAGTTTCTACGGATTAAAAAAAAAAAAACTAACTCGAAATGTTGATTGAGTTGCTGTCGGGCATCTTTTTGCAAACCTATTCACTTTCTTTTATCTAGGCCAAAGGGAACTAAGGCTCCTCTGCTTTTCAAGCATTTTATACCATGTTCCTGCAGTCTTGGTGAAGAGAAATAAAATTTAAGTTTATCACATAAATGGTCAAGGAAAGGCAACTATAGAGAAAATTCTCTATCAGAGTCATACTAAGCCTCACAATAAAACAATCATTTTGATTCTCGCTTGAACCACAAGAAACTATCTTAATTTAGTTAGTAGTCGTGCAGAACTCATATCTAGTATATAATAATACCTTTTAGAAAAAATTCTTTTGTGAACGGATGTCACAAAATTAACGAGTCACATAATAATAACGTTGAAGTAGTCATTTTGAGAATCGCAAGAAATTTTTCATAGCTCAGCATCACAAGCAACGTCATTGTTTACACATACAGTCAATCAGGGTAACATTGAACCGCATTTTCAGTATTTTCTTCTTCCCCACTTATGTTTTAATAATATTTTCCGACTTAATGGCATAAAATGGAAGAATAAACCCTAAATTATATTTTAACTTACACAAATTAGTAAATGCTGATGATGAAAGCACAAAATAATAGGAAAATAACCCGGCGCAAAGTTACCCTGTCATTCAGGGTAACTTTGAACCACTATCAGAAGTTTCATATAAAATAGCTTTTTTTATTCAATCTTGGAGTCTAGACTACTTTGAACGAGTAAAATTAAGTTTCTAAGTATTTAAAATATCATCAGCTGCAGTTACCAGTATCATAAAGTTTGGATATTTTAAATAACACCACAAAGGATATGTTAGGTAGGAACAGTGGATAAAGAATCACATGAATATATTGAAAAAAAAAACTATTTATTATTCAGTTTTAACATACAAATATAGTGGAAAAACAATCTTCAGTTCATTCACTTAAATATAAACTCATTTTATCAATTAAAAATTGAAAAGATAAATAGAAAATAATAAAACTGATAGGCCACCCTTATGCTATTAGTTAAGTACTATGGTGTTTGCAAGTCACAATGTGACACAAATACAAATATTCCACTCTTATTGTTAAAAATAGTATGATAATTTAAAAACAAAGTTCAAACTTCATAAAATTTCACTTTGGCATTTTTTAGATTAATAGTTATTGCATCAAAGAAAGAATCATTGATCTGGAAAACTTATTCTCGTGTTCTAGTTGGATTGGTTGGTTTGTACGCTCAACGACCTATTTTAATGCTCTGTAATGGCTAATCAGTACGAGACCTACAGCTTAACTTGGATTCCGAACCACAACAAACGTCCATGCCTAATCCGGGATTCGAACCCGGCACCAGTGTTCTAGCTGGAATAATAATTTCTGGTGATAATTTCTTAAACACGCCTACTTTTTCATACCACAGATCATCATTGATATTGGGCCATTTCCCATATGCATCAGATTTCTTCATGAACCGCCAAATATCACGTTGTCTTTTAAGTCAATTTGGTCTGGGTACACTTCTCCATCGTATTGAATAATTACGCAGTCGTAAACTTTGCATATGCCATTACCAAAATCTAAAATACGTGCATGCTCTGTGTATAAAATTCCTGCCTCATTGATGTGTTTAACAGCCACCACTCGAACAACATCTGACTTTTCAGTAACATTCTCCCAACAATTTGAGCAGTATAAACATTTACCATGTCCTTATTGTGCAACTTTCATCTCCTCCGAAAATGACAGTGTTGTACATACACTGTCACCTGCATCATCTAGTTCAGGTTGGTTGGTTTATACGCTCAACGACCTACAGCTTAACGTAGATTTCGAATTACAAAGAACATTCATGACTAACCCGGGATTCGAAACCGGAACATTTGGCATGCAGGGCCCGAGCTCTAACCACATAACCTTTAGGTGTGTCATCTAGTGTAAGACTTTTACTCTTGCTATCTCCAAGGAGTTCATATGGTAGAGGACTTTAGACAATCCCATCATATCCTTGCTATACATATTCCTTTATCATTTATTTTTTGTGCATATAGATTTTTCACTTACTCAACTGAAAAGCTTTTTACAACCATTACAGGTCGGCAGATTTTTATTTTTTTTAATTCTGTGAACGTGTTTCTAATATAATTAGGTACTTTTTGAATTCACTCCCAACATTTTAATTTTATCGGATTTTGCATACAAGATAAGATTCTGTAAATTAAATTGCATTTGTATGTATATAAATGTATTTAAAAGCAAACAAAAATAAATTAGAATAAAATATGAATCATATGTGCAGTGTATACATTGCACACTGTCATCAGCCTAACTTTGAACCGGCTCAAAGTTACACTGAATATGTGGTAAAATGATAGTGCTTTGGTTTTTTGATTTTTACCAAATATTAGTAAATAAATAACCATCAGCTACTAACAATTTCACTTTTTTCAGAAAATTATATAGCTGATAAAATGGTAAGTTGATACTTTCTTGCATAAATTAGTTGATTTACATCAACTTCAAATAAGCATTAAAATGGAACTTGAAAATAGTACTCCAGAAAAACAACTGAATGGCCAAATAAATTATGTACTATTTTGTCAATTCATTTTTTAAACCATCAAGCAAAAAGCCAATTTCATAATCTTGCCAGCAGTTTGCAGCAGTGGATCATGAGCAGCTCTTTAAACCCAAAAATACTGAAAACTAGGAGGTGGCGCAAAGTTACACCCTATGGCTCAAAGTTACCCTGATTGACTGTACTGAAAGCATTTATAGGTTAAAGAATTAATAGTTTAAAAAACTAAAAAACACGCTTTAATAGAAAAGTGAACTAAAAAGTAGAAAATAATTTTAAATAAGTTTGAAATAAGAATAGAGTGATTAATAAGAAATATTTATTTTATCGTAAAAAAGCGTGGGGTGCTTTTCAAAATATTTTCATAATGGCTCTACTTTTACCAATATCTGTCATTAAATATTTACAACAATTGACATCAAGCACCCCACGCTTTTTTAGGATAAAATAAATATTTCTTGTTAATCACTCTATTCTTATTTCAAACTTATTTAAAATTATTTTCTACTTTTTAGTTCACTTTTCTATTAAAGCGTGTTTTTTAGTTTTTAAAACTATTAATTATTTTCTACTTTTTAGTTTGGTTTTCTATTAAAGCGTGTTTTTTAGTTTTTTAAACTATTAATTATTTTTTCTGTAAACTATACATTTTTTTTAGTTAATTTTTTTAGTTAAGTGTACAAAACTCTCCAGTTGTTCCTGCCAGTAATCACATACTTGTCTCAAATTTAAGTCATGTGCATGCCTTAGTACACGCCGTATTACTTGGCACAAAACCCTACCGTATCTCTGAATATGAAAAATCACTAATCCTGAAGATCAGAATAATGCGACTAAAAAAACACGCTTTGTATAACCGTCGTTCCCACGACAAATCTTTCAAATGTCTGCCTTATGAATTGTCGATGATCGGTTCTGTGATTACTGGGATAGTAACGGCACACCAGGGTTCGATTCCGGAGAAGGTTGGTTAGTTGGAATTTAACGGTTCAAGGGCAACACAAGCTAATCCTTGTGATAAAGCAACAAACTTATTGAATTATTGTATTGTCATCGGTCTTTGACAAGTGTGCAAAGTTTGAATCAAATCTGATCACTCAAAGTAGGGCAAAATCGAGCCCAAAAGAGTCGGTTACAAGCTAACATACAGGTGAAACTAATAAAAGCGTGTTAAAAAATCTTTTTTCTGTTTCTATTTAAACTGTATATCGGCTCCCCATGACACAGTGACAGGAGCACTGTTCTTTGTAAAAAGCCATGAAGTGACTTAAGGCTGATTTGCATGTTACCAGTTCACATGCCAGTTGACCATAGATTCTGGCAACTAGCTGCAATCAAAACTTCAAACCAATTACTAGAGAAGCCAGTTGGTCACTGACATCCAGTGACTGGTGGCTCCAGATCAACTATTTTCTCTTCGTGAAAGCATCCATTACCATCATTTGTGTTCTCCATTTACCACCGACTGTCAAAGTAATGCTCTCTCAATGACTGTATTATTCCAGTTGCATTGTGTACACAGGGAGCTCTTCAACGCGCGATCATCCTGTTAACTTACCTTCTGGTAAGTTCTAGTCACTGGCAATGTATAAATCAGCTTTAGTCGCGTGAATCCAGTTGAAAGAAGATGACTTGCCTTGGTGGTTCGTAGCCTATTGAATCTATCCTTATTCTGACAGAGATTGAAATCGATCATGGGAACAACTTGCATATCCGAGATCTACTGATGTTCTCACTATTTTTTCAGCATAACTCTCGAACAAATTGACCTACGATGTTCAAATTTGGTATGCGGGCTGGTGGTGGCCATGGAACCTACCATTAAGATTTTCGTCAAATCGCGCATGCGCATAAGGTAGCTTCTATTGAAAAAAAAATCATGTTTTTTCAGTGATTGCTAAAAAACGGCTCTAACGATTTTGATCAAAATCGCTGTGGTAATGCCTCTTAAGGTGTTTAAAAAATGTCCCTGCCTCCGAAATCCCTGTAAAAATTATAAGTATACTAGGGGACTCCGCCCCCTGCTCGCTGACGCTCGCCAACACCCTGAATTGCTATGCAATCCCCTTGGCTCGCTTTGCTCGCCTCAAAGTGAAGCATTTAAAATATGCTCTAGCAAAAAGCTATTTCAGCTGCATAATGCCATGAAACTGAAAACGTTTTGTTATTTATGAAGAGCCAGAATACTTGTAACGTCCTTATCCTACTGCTGTCGAGACGCGTTTAGCAGGGACAGTGTGGCAAAGTAGTAGAAAGTTCTTGGAAAACAACAAAAATAAACAGCATCGTACATATATTTAAAAAAGATCGGTTATTTCATTGAACAATTAAAGTTTACGGGATGGTTTCGTATGAAGCGCCAAAATAATTCAAGTTGCTTATCGAAATTTCTTAACGAAGCATTTATATGTTCGCATAATCTTTTTTGCGATACTTAGAAAATAAATTAAAACAGTGAAAGGCCAATTATCCGGCATTCAATCAACCGGAACTTTTCAAAAATCAAATTTGGTGAGAAAATCAGCCCTATTTCGCCAAAAGTTTTTTTTTTTTTTTAATTTCATATGAGAGATTTCAACTGATTAGAAATGAATATAGGTTCAGATAGATCCAGAATGAATATAGGTTCTGCACAATGCCTCTTAGTGACTTTTTGAAAGTTGGCGATTTAGCGCTGATTGCAACTCGGCGACCTCTGTAACAAGTTCCAGGAGATAACTTTTCCGAAAAGTCTGGTTAATCCGAAATTCTAATCCAAAAGAAATGTACACATCTTGGATCTATTTATTCTTGCATCATCGTAACTATTAAATCAATACGTTTTAAATAGGTAATAATTTCTATCTATAGATTGTAAGAAGAAAAACAAAATATAGCGAATCCAAGTTGTTTCTGTTGCCAGATGTATTAGTCAAATTTCGAAAGCTATATTGTGATTGGCTGGATTGCTGGATTTGGAAATTCGTGCATAAAGTACATTTAGAAAATTTGTGATCGGATGTTTGAAATCGTTGCCATTCTGCTCACAGAAATACAACCGAATTTGGACGTTACGCAAGAGAATTATATATATAGATATCGCCAAAATCACCATTTTGCAACCAATTGGCGGAGTTTTTTTTTTTTTTTTTTTCTTTCTTAAAACCCATACAAGAATTATGTTAAAAATATCGCCAAACTGGCCATTTTGGCTAAACGAATGATGAAAATATGAAAACGGTAAAAATGACACGAATCCACGTCAATATAATAGTGTAATTGAAAGTTGTGCTATGTCCCACACCCTTATTTTTTTGTTTTTGTTTTTTCCGTAATTGTAAATTATCCGAATTAATACATGTTAACTATGTCGAACAGTTCTCCACAACGTGCCCGAGGAAACTATACGAAGAAGCTTAAAGCAAGATGGTTTTCGTCAAGAATAAATACATGAATAACTGAGCAGAATCTCATTTGGTCAATTTATTAAAATTGACTGCAACAAATACTTCGAAAGACATGGATTCTATCATAAAAAAAAAAAAAAAAAAAAACTAAGCGATTTCGAGCGCCATCGTCTCACAACTGATATCGACTAAAACGAAGTAATCCAGGAGCACAGTTTAAATACTTTTATTGAAATTTAGGTCAAGTCTCATTGTCCCGTTGAAACAAAAGGTTCACTTCTTTTGTAAACTTTGATTTACTAATATTGAAAATTATTAATTTTTTTTTAATTATTTTACAAATATCAACTGTAATTTTATTAAGATAAAAAAAAAAAATTTTTTCTTCCAGTTTTCAGAAATGCTATATATTATTAAATCGATAATAACTGAAAATACATATTTTGGTCTATCCGGCCCGCTAAAAACTCCCACATAAGTAATACGGTCAGTCTCTAAAAGTTAGTGACGAACACTGATCTAGAAGAAATACGAGATCGAAATCTCCTATTTTAAACCCCTCTCTCCGGCCCCACCACACCAATGAGAGGTCATTGGGGGCTGCGACAGATTTAATGTGCACCAGCGCCCATTAGGTACTCACCGATACTTGGCGGCGGACGAGGACCGATCGCACAATCCTCCGATCATCAGTTCGAAATCAGTGGTTGTTGGTAACCGAAATTGTTGTAAAAATATTGTTGCGTGGACGGGTTCGAAAGATTTGAAGCCAAAGCAGATCAAAACTTGCAGAAATTTATTCCAATACAACTCTTCACAGATTCCTTTGCAACTGCAGAACTCCACGTTCTAGTAGACTCAAAAAAGCTCTATACACAACAGAAGAGCACAAACAGCAGTTAAACTTGACACACAACTGCTAAATCGCCGCATAAGACAATGCAATACAGTTCGATTTCGGAACTACTCTGAATGCTCACTGAGACTCAGTATATCAACTCAGTAATTCAAGTCAACTAACTGACTAACCCCACTAATTCAACTAACTGACTCATGGCCGGGCTTATATAGGAGTCAAATCTTCTGGAGACTTCTAGAGGTAGATATTTGGAGAACTTTCCAGATCGTAGTCGAAAAGTCCTATACATGTACATAGGGACCGAAAATGTCGCCAAATGGTCGTCAAGTTGTGCGACATTTGGTGATTTCTCGCCAAATTTGGCGACAAAAATTAGTCGCCAAAACCATCGCCAACTTGGCTCTATCTCGCCAATTTGGCGAGATTGTCATTACTATAATGTTAAATGCCCTGCTCCTTGTAAAACTCGCTTCCCAGCTTTATCTCTGTAAAACTCGTTATCAAGCATTAAGTGTCACATTGCAGGGAAGCCAAGTTAAGACGAACTATTGCACTGCCTTATGCGAGATGTACATAAATTTTCCTATTTACAAGATTAACACTACGAAATATTTACAAATATACAAAAATTCGTAACAATATACCCAGACTGTTGCCACCAATACTATCTAAACTAAAATGAATTTAAAATGTAAGTAAAAAAAACGGCACCAGCTTTTAAATTACCGGTATAAATTACAAAAATTGCAATACATAAAAAAAAAACTGGATTCAGGTTGGTTTCTGTTTTTGACAATTGGCGTCCATGACAATTTCGAAGAACCTCAAACATTTCCTGAAGACGTCAGTCAAAACTGGAGTGACTATTTTTTACTTCACTCCAGGAAGCTTTGAGAATTCATCCTAAATTAACAATCCAAAAAAAAAATCATACTACAAAAGCATGTTCCTAAACGAGAAAAGTGTAACAACTACAAAAATGCATTTAATATCTCTCGAAATCGCATACAAATATCAAAGCAACAAAAGCACAATTTATATATTGAAAGTCAATTAACTACAAAGGATTCTGGGCCGAACTGTTCTCTTCTAACCAACAACTCTAACATTGTTGGAATAGCAATAATTATGTGTTTTTCGCTAATTTTCTCATGAAAACAAATAATATGTAGAATTCAAAGCCATAAATTTATATTGTCCGAATACAATTATAATATTCTTATGAAAAATCATGCGTGTTTTACATTTGAAACAATTATACGTTTATAATTATTCCTCAATTTGAAAGATAAATAAGATTGTATAAGCGGGACTCTTTTGACGTTTAATTCAAACACAATATGAATTGGGTGTGAAACTTAAATTGAAACACTTATTTACAAATCTTTTGTAAGCTATTTAATTTCTGCATTTGTTAGGAAATAAAAGTTCTCGACATTGTATGAAAAGGTACGAATGTGGAGGAGTCAACAAAATTATATTCGAATTATTTTTTGTTTCAAATCAAAATTCAGGTTTATTGGTAACATTTACGGAGTGTAGCATAAAATATGATTGCATAGCTTATGAATGAAAAAATTTACTAAATAGACGCTATTATTATGTAATAATTAATCATTTAAGTGAATTTATTCAATTACTTAAGAATTACACATAACATATTTACAGAAAAATATTTTTAAACAATTTTTTAAAAGTAAAATTTAATCTCATTCAACTCTAACATATATTGGTAGCCAAATTAAACTACGATTTACACTTAATAATAATAAAATTAGTATTTCTTTTAAATTTTATATAGTCTTCAGTCTTTTTGAGGTAACAAATAAATTAGTATTTTAAAAACAAAGGCTTGATTTATTTATTTTTAATTTGTTTTCTTTGGACAAAATCTCATCCCTTTTGCATCACAGCTCCCTAATCAGAAACAAGCCAAATTCTTTGTCTTCAAAAATCCATTTCATTTTGCTAATCGCCTACAAGACGATCCGAAAAGAGAAAATTAAAGATAATTCGAACAAGACAATTGTCGTCGGGATCGATTATTCGCAGTTGAATCGTACAACGCAAAAAAAAAAAAAAAACTCAAATTGTCCACTTGCACTACGCTAACGACATCGAAGGTCCCTCGGTAATGATCGGAAGAGTTCGGCAATTTATCGTCTGCTATTCTTGACAACTGCTAAATAATTTTCTTGTCTGGAACGTTGTAGCTCGAGGAAAAGTAGCTTTTTAAACCCTCCCAGAACACTAATAACGCTTAACCCCCCTGCAGCTGATCACAACCCCCTACTTTCATAGAAAGAATAAAATATAAGAATTTTCTTTAAAAAAAATAAACAGAACAGAAAACGTGGTGCGAGGGAAAGAAATTTTTAATCTCATCAAATTGCAGGCTTCGAACGTATTATCAAATTCGTGTCCTTTTCTGTCTTCGACAAAATCGAATTACGAATTTTTCTTCTATTTTTTTCTTTCTTTTGCTTTTACTAGAATGAATCTAATCTTAATAATTGAAGGGGTTTTTACTTTTTGTCATTTTTTTTTTTTCTTTCGTGAAGAACGAACGATCTACGTTTGATATGGCTATTAGCTTGGAATTTTTTTTTTTTTCTTTTTTTTTTTTTTTCTTTTTTTCTTATGCGTTGGCTTTCTTACCTAGAATATATGCTTTGCGTTTTTGTTGTTGTTATTAATTTTGTAATACATTGAAAAAGTTTGTTTTCTTCTTGTGCTTTTGTTATCATTATAATACATTGTAATAACTATTTTCCTTCCTTCAGAAACTTTAGCTTCCGATTTAATGTGTTCAAGATTTCCACGACTTCTTTAACGTGCTTTGTTTTTATTTTATATTGCTAATATATAATTTAAGCTTATAGCAATGTATTCCAATTTAATGTTACGAATTTTTGTGTATTTGTAAATATTTCGTAGTGTTAATTTTGTAAATAGGAAAATTAATGTACATTTTGCATAAGGCAGTGCAATAGTTCGTCATAAGTTTGTTTCCCTGCAATGAGCCTCTTGATGCTTGATAACGGGTTTTACAGAGGTAACGCTGGGAAGCGAGTTTTAAGGAGCAGGGCATTTAACATTATGGTAATGGAAATCTAGCCAAATTGGCGAGATAGAGCCAAGTTGGCGAAGGTTTTAGCGACTAATTTTTGTCGCCACATTTGGCGAGAAATCGCCAAATGTTGCCAAACTTGGCGATCATTTGGCGACATTTTCGGTCCACATGTACATGTATAGGACATTTCGACTACGATCTGGAAAGTTCTCCAAATATCTACCTCTAGGAGTTTCAAGAAGGTTCACGTATGTCCCCCTCCCCTATAAAAATCTCAGGAGAGCGAGTGAAAAAATCCTGATACATTTTCAATAACATATAAAGTGACAAAATGTCTTGAAAATCGTTATATTTTATTTCATTTATATTTATTTCAATTTGTTTCATTCAATCCCTTTTTAGTTTGCATCAGAGGCAGCACACCGCTATTGTCCAGGGTCAAAAACAGGAATTCTGGGAAGATTTGCTAATCCATGCCAAAACTCAAACATCGTTCCAAAATACACGATTTTTTAAGAAATTAAGCATGTTGAAACCATCACAAAACACATTTTTTACCCCTCCTTCCTATCTTATAACACCATATCTCAATTTTAAAAATCTGTATCAACATTTCAAAACTTCCTGTATATTTTACCCGGCGCTGATCGAGAGATTGGCCAAGATTCGTAGCAACGTTCAGTCTATAACAGTACACATCGGGATTGGCCAGTGATGAGTGGTATTATTCAGCGTATTTGTGCTACTGGAGATATGCCATATTTATAAATGCAATTTTTATTGTACTACAGTGCTAATCACAAAAGTCGTATCTGCAACTGAACTAAAAATCAGAAATGGTGGTTTAAAGCTCAACAACATCATGTAGCTAATGCTAACTTATTAGCTTCTTTAATATTGTTACGAATTTTTATATATTTGTAAATATTTCATAGAGTTAATTTTGTAAATAGTAAAATTTATGTACATTTCGCATAAGGTAGTGCAATAGTTCGTCGTTAGTTCGCTTCCCCGCAATATGTGTCTCAATGCTTGATAACGAGTTTTACAGAGGTAACGCTGAGAAGCGAGTTTTACAAGGAGCAGGGCATTTAACATTATGGTAATGGCACTCTCGCCAAATTGGCGAGATAGAGCTAAGTTGGCGACTAATTTTTGTCGCCAAACTTGGCGACCATTTGGCGACATTTTCGGTCCCCATGTACATGTATAGGACTTTTCGACTACGATCTGGAAATTTCTCCAAATATCTACCTCTAGAAGTTTCACGTATGTTCGCCTCCCCTATAAAAGCTCAAGAGAGCGGGTTATGAGTTAGTTGTTAGTTAAGTCAGTTGCTGACTGAGGGAGTTGATTTTGAGTCACTGAATTAGTTGACTGGAATTACTGAGTTGAGATACTGAGTCTCAGTGAGCATTCAGAGTAGTTCTAAAGCGAACCTTATTGCATTGTCTTTTGCAGCAATTTGAGCGGTTGAGTAGTCAAGTTTTTAACTGCTGTTTGTGCTCTATTGTTGTGTATAGAGCTGTATTGTGTCCACTAGAACGAGAAGTTTTGGAGTTGTAAAGGAATCTGTGAAGAGTTATAGTGGAATAAACTTCTGCAAGTTTTGATCTGCTTTGGCTTCAAATCTTTCGAACCCGTCAACGCAATAATATATATTTCCCGAGCAGATACGAACATCAAACCTTACCATTATATATAACAAATTGCCGAGAACTACCTGGATTATTACCTGCGGTTCTTTGCAGGGTTGTAGTGCTCAAAAAATTTATCTGAGCATTCGATGCAATCACCGAATCCAAATTATCTTCTTATAAGAAACATGAGAAATCTTGATTAAAGACTACTTTTGCAAAAGTCTTTCAAATCAGTTTATTTTTCTAATCAACGTCTGAGCATAAAATTATGATATATGATTCAAAATAAAATAATATAAAGTAAATAAGGTTAAAGAAACGGTTCGAAGTTGGCAAAGAGGCAATGTACAAAAGTTTATAAGAGATTAATATATGTGTGGCCGATAAATTTATCAGAATTTATCGAAATTACCTTATACTTCTTTTCACCAGATCGGCCATTAAATACGTGGAAATTTAGCTGACCTTTGTCATCTATTTTACAAGTATTAATTCCTTTGATTGGCGATTGCTGTACGTTTCTTCTACGATTTCCGTACTGATTAAAAAACTAGCAAGTTGTTTTAAATTTATATATTGTTAATATTTAAGTAAATAATACTTTTAGTATTTTTCATTATTAATTTCAATTACCCAATATGTATACATAGGGTAATTGAAGTATAGCATTTCTCCACGTTTTGAAACATCCTGATATTGTTAATATTTAAGTAAATAATACTTTTAGTATTTTTCATTATTAATTTCAATTACCCAATATGTATACATAGGGTAACTGAAGTATAGCATTTCTCCACGTTTTGAAACATCCTGATTTCAAAAAAGGGATATAGAAAAAAAAAGTATGTCCGTGTGTACTGTGGTTAGTATAACTCACGAACAAATATACCGACGATATTCAAATTTGGTGTGCAGGTTGGTGGGGGCATAGCGACTTAACATTAAGGTTTTCTTCAAAATCGAGCATGCGCATAAGGTAGGTGACATCGAAAAAAAATCGTGTTTTTCAGTATAACTACTAAAAAAAACGACTCTAACGATTTTGATCAAAATCGCTATGGTAATGCTTCTGAAGGTGTTCTAAACATTTCAATTTCCGAAATTCCCCAAAAAATGCGGTAAAAGCGTAAAAAGTTGAAATACCAGTGCCTTTTACACAGAGCTCTCTACCCATGAACATCGCCCATAAACGAATGATTTTTTTGCTTTAAACGCACAAGCAAGGAGAATGTAATGTCTACCGAATAAAATTACCAATTTTGGCATTTTGGCGTATTTTTTTTCTAGTCATGTAAAAATTATTGTCAAAAATATCGCCATACTGGCCATTTTTATTTAAAGGAGTGAAAATAAAAAAATGGTATGTAACACCATGACAAATTTTACTGCAAGGACCAATATAATGTACTGTATTTGAAAGTTATGCGATGTTCCACACCCCTAGTTTTTTTATTAAATTTCCAACAAAATAATTATTTGTTGCATTTCAACACTTATGTAATTAATTAAAGATATATGTGCTGCTGCTTAAAGAGTTTGAAAATTTAAATGGAATCAGAAAAATTCAACCTTTAAGTGCCTTAAATTTTTTACCAAATCTTACTTGTTTTAAAGTATTATTAAATCTTAAAAATACTTAGTACTTCCACTTCCATTTAATATATTCGTAAAATAAAAACAGTTTTAAATTAAATTTACTCAAAAAAAAAAAAACTTTTACAGAAAATTTTAAAAAAGCAAACCCTAATTATTTACAGATCTTTCTAGTATTTTGATGTTTAGCTATTGTTGCGTGGATGAGTTCGAAAGATTTGAAGCCAAAGCAGATCAAAACTTGCAGAAATTTAATCCAATATAACTCTTCCCAGATTCCTTTACAACTCCAGATCTTCTCGTTCTAGTAGACTCAATACAGCTCTTTTCACAACAATAGAGCACGAAACAGCAGTTAAAAACTTGACAACACAACTGCTCAAATCGCTGCACAAGACAATGCAATACAGTTCGCTTTCGGAACTCTCTGAACGCTTACTGAGACTCAGTATCAGTAATTCTAGTCAACTAATAGACTCAGCTAACAACTAACTCAGTGACTCAAAATCAGTCAACTAACTTCCCCGCTCTCTTGGTCAGCCTTATATAGGACAGATGAATCTTCGTGAATTTTCTAGAGGTAGATATTTGGAGAACTTTCCAGATCGTAGTCGAAAAGTCCTATACATGTCCATGGGGACCGAAAATGTCGCCAAATGGTCACCAAGTTTGGCGATATTTGGCGATTTCTTGCCAAATTGGGCGACAAAAATTAGTCACCAAAACCGTCGCCAACTTGGCTCTATCTCGCCAATTTGGCGAGATTGCCATTACCATAATGTTAAATGCCCTGCTCCTTGTAAAACTCGCTTCCCAGCGTTACCTCTGTAAAACTCGTTATCAAGCATCAAGAGACTCATTGCAGGGAAACAAACTATTGCATTGCCTTATGCGAAATGTACAGAAATTTTACTATTTACAAAATTAACACTACGAAATATTTACAAATATATAAAAATTCGCAACAATATTAAGGTATAGAGAAAGCTTTTACAAACAGTTACTCTATTCGAAGTTAACATTTTGTCTCGAAATAAACCATTACCTTCCACACCGTCATACTCTCGAAAATTCTTGAATTATCACTTTATCAAAAATCCATTTACTTTTCAATTCGTTTTATATTGATATACGCTTTGATCGTCAAAACCAGTCTAGATAAAGATAACTTCATCTCTATCTAGACAACTAGACAGAGATTAAGTTATCAAACAAAGCCAAACTTTTTGGCAAATTTAGCAACGCTAACTTACCCGACACCCAAGAATCCAAACATAAATTTTTAATTATCTCTCGCTCATTTATAAGAACTCCACTATATCCACTACGATGATACAATTTGTTCTATTGATATTAAAAGGCATTTCATTTAACGGCTGAAGCGTAAAATAAGACATCCATTAGCTTTCGAAATCATTGTGCAGAAGAATGGTCGGAATAAATTGCCTGCCAAAATGACAACAGAATCAATATTTTGACAGCGCATTCTACGATAGGCACTTAATCATGTCACAGTAACCATACGTTTTGCAGTCAGAGCGTTACAAAAGAATTCTAATGAATGAAGACTTTACCCTCGCCACTGTATTATTCTTCTTTTAAGAGAAAGACTAGCCGTTAAAATTGCAGACGATTTACTCCAGGACATTAACTTTAGTGAAAAGGGCGAAAACTTAGTTACGTCGTCCGCCGACACGCGTCGCTGCTTTAGTTCGATGTTTCGTTTGTTATCCGGTATTTCCGCCCGTTGCCACAACACAAAAGCTAATTTTTCATTTGAAATTTGAAACAAAGAACGGAAGAACGACGTCGCTGTTTCGAAAGAAAGGAATTGCTCACAGTGGGAAAATTAAACTCTCTGGAAACAGAAGAAAGTTTATCTTTTGAAGAATACTCCGAGGAGGAGAATTAATTATATATTTGTTTCATAAAAATATCTTAATTTTGTTGCTTTCAAAGAGATTCTTGACTCTATAGAGAGAAAAGGAATTAGCTTAACTATTTTAACGAGAAGAGAAAAAAATCAACAACAACAAAAAAATTATAAAGGAAATTAAATTAAGATAGATATAATTATATAACTAAAGTTTAACTCAAAAGGGATGAGCAACAAGCATGTGAATGCTCTGAAATTATATAAAACGTCGTTTTTAAAAAAATCAGTAATTTATATACTTTTTATTCAATTTTAAAAACGAGTTAATTTTAAAATTACAAAAGTTATTTGGTACCATAGAAAAATGTCATAAAAGTGATGGGACATTTTAAAAATTTCTTGTATAATATAGGAAATAAAATAATCTAAGAATAAAAAAAAAAACTTTTTGCGTCTGTAATGTGGAAATTACTTGAATATCATGTTTTACTTGAAGAAGGAGTGGACCAGTTGTGTGTTTGAAATAAATCATTAAATATGCTCTTGTACTTAATAAGTCGCAAAAATACGTGTGTTCATATTTCTATTTTCTCTTATTGAAATTGTAATGAGTTAACTTTCTAAGCCTTTTTTTATTTGGGTAAAATTTCAAAACAAAATATTGTGATAAATTTTTTTTTAACAATCATTGTAATAACTAGTAATTTGACGATATACAAAACCGTTTTCTTGCAATAAAACTAGACAAGCCAAAATAAATCAATGGTTTAATGTCCCATAGACAATACACATACCTGATTTTAATAGATGCATTGTCTGTTATTGTTATTTAAGTCTGTTACTATTATTAAAATCATTACTATTAACCAATTAGAGACGACTTTGAAATAGATAAACAATCATTGTTTTTAACTTGATTGCTTAAACTTTGTTTTAACCTTGTTTGCGTGGATTATTTAAGGTATATTTTGAATTATTCAGATTTTTTGAAAAACCACAATCGCAATTTATTAACAAAAAAAAAACTCAATTGTCGATTTGTCGATTAGTAAGTTTTCGTCGTTTATGGGTAGATAGCAATTTACTATAAGACAACAACTATTGTTTATCTCTATATGAAAAAAATATATTACTGTTATTAGTCTATTACAGTAATTAAAATATATAACTGTTATTTTTTTCTCCGTAACTGTTTTGTTTATCTTCGTGTTGAATGACCCTTATTCATTCATTCAACTTAAATCATCGATAATAAATTCAAACCTACATTAAAGGATTAAGTGGTAATTAGAGATAAAAGAAAACTCTCATTTTTCCCAATAGAGAAAAAACTATTGATCCAATAAAAATGAAATTTAATATCAGATATATGTATAATTTAGTTGTGGCTTTAAGGTAGCGGGCAGAGAAATCGTTTTAATTTCTTATTTTATCTTAAAATAATTAAAAGAACGTGCGTTATAGAACTTAGGGGAAAATGCGGTTACTTTGAATATCATTAAGAATTTACAGTTCATTTAAATATTAATTAGGATTGCTTGTATTCATTCCTACGGAGCCTTTGAATCATGATCAGATTTAGAAAGTAGCTTATTTGAAAGCAATCTAGAAAAGGTTGCTACTATCTCCTGGCGAATTATATGTAAATTAATGATTCATCGAAGTCAGTTTTAATTAAATACCCATTTTATAAACGTCGACTCTTGTTATGCGTTTAAATTAATTTATGTTATTGAAATGTATTGATTTTGTCCTTCCTCTGTAATTTATGGAGCTATTTAATATTTCAGCATATTAATTAATTTGAAAACCTCAAGTTCTATTTTTTCTGCCATATTTATACCATATGTGTTACATATATCAAATTTTCTAATGCACTCTATAAAAAAAATTTAAAAAAAAACAGTGAACGTACTATACTTTGTTAATATTATATTATCCCTTGCCGAATAAAATAAAATTAATAATAAACGTTAAAACAAATAATTTTATAAGGTTTGAACTGTAGACTTAATATCACTATAAGCTAATTAAATTTGAAACATAGATACTTCAACTTTGAAATTGAGTTTTTTCCATTTTCTATAACTTAACTTAGGCATGAAAATATCATTCGAATTTATTTCCTTCTTTGCCTTATTGTTTCTTATAAAAATTATTTCATACAAATTTATGATTCCCCCCCCCCCCCTTATGTGTTGAAGTTGTACCTTTTTTTTCAATTCTTTACTTGATAGTTAATTCATGTTAATCTTATCTATATATTTTAAAATTAATTATTTTGCGCCTTTTATTGTTCAATTAAACTTGATATATTATATTCTAATATTATATTATTTTAATTATATTTTTAATATTTAAAAAATAAATAAAAAATTAAACTATGTAATTAATACTAATATAAGTTAAATTAATTTTAAATCATATGCAATCACTTATATAACTGTATATCCATTCAATTTTATTATGAGATTAAAATTATCTATCTATGAAACAAATTAAGATTAATATAATGAAAATTACGTACGTTAGTACGAAATACCGCAGTTAGCATTCCTTAGCTGTTATAATATTTACAACCTTAAATTTAATTTGCCTTTTAATGTAGCTAAACTACTTTACGCTAAACTTTTTTCACTCAAAGCAAAACCCTTTTTACAGTTAAAATATTTCAAAAAAATTATCCTTCTTTCAATGGAATATCAGTGGACGAAATCAAATAATAACAAATTATATGCTTAACTATTTTCCACTAAAATAAATCGTCAATGATAGAAGATAGCACATTAATATGGTACGTTAAAAAAAAAAAATTATTTACTTTTCCTAATAACTAGTAATTTTCAGTTCTTACGTATTATCCCGTAGACCAATGGCGACACAAAAAGTTCGCAGAGGTTGCTTCTGAATAATCGTTTGCTGAGTTTAAATATAATTATACTTTTCACAGAGTTCAATGACGTGTTTGTTTACTTTTTGTATCCTTTATACTAACTTCGATTTTGTGTGTATATTTTTATATATAGGCTTTTAAATAGTCCGATCAGCTTTCAAATATGGACTAATTAACCCATTTGCTTTTATCTGATTAAGCTGAAACATGGCAGATAGATTCGAAGTCGAGGACAATACATTTTATCAAGTTTTGAGGGCTACCACTGTTTCTAAAAAATCGCTTTTACACACGCTACTATTGTCGCTTCGAATGACTAATTAACACACTTGTCACTATCTAATCCAGCTGAAACTTGGTAGATAAAACTCGTTGTGTGTGGATAATGTATTCAATCAAGTTTGGGGAGCAAAAAAAAGTTATTAAATAGTTTGGAAGGGATTTTTTCTTTGTAGTATTCAAACGCTATAAAAATTCAAACTAAGTTCAATAGGTTGCATTTACACGTAAAACTTAGCAATGCATGAACAGGATTTATATTAAGAACTTTATTTTTATGGGTATTATATTATTTAAAGCGTGAGAATTTGCAATTACACGTAAAACTTGGCAATGCATGAACAGGATTTATATTAAGAACTTTATTTTTATGGGTATTATATTATTTAAAGCGTGAGAATTTGCAATTACACGTAAAACTTGGCAATGCATGAACAGGATTTATATTAAGAACTTTATTTTTATGGGTATTATATTATTTAAAGCGTGAGAATTTGCAATTACACGTAAAACTTGTCAATGCATGAACAGGATTTATATTAAGAACTTTATTTTTATGGGTATTATATTATTTAAAGCGTGAGAATTTGCAATTACACGTAAAACTTGGCAATGCATGAACAGGATTTATATTAAGAACTTTATTTTTATGGGTATTATATTATTTAAAGCGTGAGAATTTGCAATTACACGTAAAACTTGTCAATGCATGAACAGGATTTATATTAAGAACTTTATTTTTATGGGTATTATATTATTTAAAGCGTGAGAATTTGCAATTACACGTAAAACTTGGCAATGCATGAACAGGATTTATATTAAGAACTTTATTTTTATGGGTATTATATTATTTAAAGCGTGAGAATTTGCAATTACACGTAAAACTTGTCAATGCATGAACAGGATTTATATTAAGAACTTTATTTTTATGGGTATTATATTATTTAAAGCGTGAGAATTTGCAATTACACGTAAAACTTGACAATGCATGAACAGGATTTATATTAAGAACTTTATTTTTATGGGTATTATATTATTTAAAGCGTGAGAATTTGCAATTACACGTAAAACTTGTCAATGCATGAACAGGATTTATATTAAGAACTTTATTTTTATGGGTATTATATTATTTAAAGCGTGAGAATTTGCAATTACACGTAAAACTTGGCAATGCATGAACAGGATTTATATTAAGAACTTTATTTTTATGGGTATTATATTATTTAAAGCGTGAGAATTTGCAATTACACGTAAAACTTGTCAATGCATGAACAGGATTTATATTAAGAACTTTATTTTTATGGGTATTATATTATTTAAAGCGTGAGAATTTGCAATTACACGTAAAACTTGGCAAGGCATGAACAGGATTTATATTAAGAACTTTATTTTTATGGGTATTATATTATTCAAAGCGGGAGAAAATGTCCCTCTAGTCAGAATTATGCGTGGAAAAAGTATCGTTCATGCAGACGCCGTGTGATAAGAAGTACACGACTTCAAGGTAAAGAGTGTGTAATCTAAAAAGGTGAATAAATTATCCTCAAAATAATTTCTGGGGAAATTCTATACAAATGATCTAACAAGTGTTATTTGCTTGCTACCAAAAAATAAATTTATTAGAATTTGAAACAACATACATGATACATTTCTCCACACCTTGATCAAGTATAAAGAGATCAAGTATAAAGAGATCAAGTATAAAGAGATCAAGCATAGGACTGATATTTCCACTGTTGCACTAGAAAATCCTGATGCTTTAATTTTAGTTGATGACTTGAACGATTTTTCTACTAATCGCAGATGGAACTTCAAAACAATTCAACTGAAAAAAAAATGTGTACGTTTATCATCACCGAATTAGAGGTGCGTTTCAACTTATTTTCAAAAATGCTTTTATGAAAGCATATAGAAAATAAATCAGTAAAGTAAGTCTTCTCATTCAAATTACAACACAAGAAGACCAAAGGGTTAAGAGTCCAGGAGTGTTATCCCGGATGAAATTTTTATTCAATTTTGAAATTCTGTTTAAGCACATCAAACGCTATGAGGTCAATGAGACTCATTATAATGGTTTACTAAGAGCAATAATTTCTGCTTAAAATTTTTTTTCTTCTGTAAAACCAGTTAAAATCGTTCATTAACGTTTATAAGTCATTAATAATAAAGTTGTGGATTTATTATTATTATTTTTTCATTTTAACGTTATTATTGATGATATGGAAACTTTTGAAAAAGAGTAAGCAAAAGGGAATTTGTTTCTGAAACCCCATAACGGTAGGAGTAAAATAGTTATTGTTACGAATTTTTGTATATTTGTAAATTTCGTAGTGTTAATTTTGTAAATAGGAAAACTTATGTATATTTCGCATAAGGTAGTGCAATAGTTCGTCGTAAGTTGGCTTCCCTGCAATAAGGGTCTCAATGCTTGATAACGAGTTTTACAGAGGTAACACTGGGAAGCGAGTTTTACAAGGAGCAGGGCATTTAACATTATGGTAATGGCAATCTCGCCAAATTGGTGAGATAGAGCCAAGTTGGCGACGGTTTTTTGCAACTAATTTTTGTCGCCAAACTTGGCGACATTTTCAGTCCCCATGTACATGTATAGGACTTTTCGACTACGATCTAGAAAGTTCTCCAAATATCTACCTCTAGAAATTTCAAGAAATTTCGCCTCCCCTATATAAGCCCGAGTTGGGAGTTGAGTCAGTTAGTTGACTGGAATTACTGAGTCTCATTCCGAGTGAACATTTGAGTGAACATTCCGAGTAGTTCTAAAGCGAACTGTATTGCATTGTCTTTTGCGGCGATTTAGCAGTTGTGTTATCAAGTTTTTAACTGCTGTTTTGCGCTTTATTGTTGTGAAAAGAGCTGTATTGAGTCTACTAGAACGAGAAGTTCTGGAGTTGTAAGAGAATCTGTGAAGAGTGATATTGGAATAAATATCTGCAAGTTTTAATCGGCTTTGGCTTCAAATCTTTCGAACCCACCAACGCAACATTATGTATGCAACTTGTGGGGAAAGTAATTCTTTTTCAAACGAGGTAAAATACTTAGTTGACGAGTTAGAAAAAGTATTTTCCCACATGTAGCGTACAATATTTTTTTATAATCACATGCAAAAAATATCTTTAATACATATATTTATAAAAACTAGGCAACTCGAGTCAATAAATTTCTTCTGAAAATATATCATTTTAACACCAAGACTATATGATATTTGATCACGAGGCGTGCGAGAAAATACTTTTTCACACTATACTAAACTCCAACTTAAATTGACATCACTAGACGATAGATCTTCCCCATGCTCATAGGCAGTTCATCCATTTTAGCGGAGTGAATACATAATTATCGCCAAACCTTATAGCCTTTTGTTCTCTACAGGGTTGTGGTTTGGCGAACATTATGCTTTCACGCCGCCAAAATGGATTAAATACCTATGAGCACTGTGACGATCTACCGTCTAGTGATGTCAAGTTAAGTTGAAGTTTAGTATAGTGGGAAAAAGTTACTTTCCAGCAATCCTAGCAAAAAAGTGCTACTTTCGCTACTATTTTTTAATCAAAATGAATAAAAAAAAGTTGAATTTTTTGCACGTTGTTATGAATAATATTTTTTTCAATACCTCCATGAAATTTAATTGCTGAACTTAACTCAAATGGGCACCACCAGGAAGGTGTAAGAAAGTTCACTTGCACCTCCCTGTATTTAAAAAATTAAAAACTATATGAAGAAAGTGGCATGATTCAAAGAAAATAGAAGTATGATACAGGTTTTCAAATATTTAATAGATGAGAAATTTAATCTATAACTAGTAATTAAAATTTCATTAAGATAGACAATTGAAAAATCTAAGTTAAAGAAAAAGCTTAACCGCCTTGTACCCCTTTGGATGCTTTCTGCAACTCCCTGAAAATATTTCTGCCGGCGTCCATGTTAGCTCATAGACTGAGAGGCGACTGCAATTTTTGGACCCCATGGAACATCATTCGGATTTTTTTATAAAAATTAGAGAAAAGTGTGTAGATTACGAATCCACTGGTCTGCCGTGAGAAAAATGGCCGAAACTGGTCAAAAATATGTACTTTTAATAAGTTGAACTAAATCCAATTGCCTAATGAGCCATAACTTTCCAAATAATGAGCATTTTTTTTTTTTTATTTGGTAACCCTCACTCTTTGATTATCAATTAAGAAGGTTGCAGACGATTCAGATATCTGGCGACGGTCTACTTGCATCTATTAAAAGGGTGCCAAGTTGGCAATAAACATTGAGTCACGGATGACGTAACTGATGTCACCAATTTGGCTTACTTTTAAAAGATACAAATTTTCCACGCCAGAGATCAGAAATCGTTTGTGCTTTTTCTCATTGAAAATCAAAATGCAGGGTTGCCAGACGAAAAAGTTTGTTCTCTTTTTGGCAAGTTATGACATATTTGACAATCGGATTTTAGTTCAACTCATTCCAAGTCGATTTTTGATCAGTTTCGGTCATTTTTGCCACGGCAGACCAGTGGATTCCTAATCTACTAACTTTTCTCCAATCTCTATAAAAAATTCAGAATGATGTTCGATGAGGTTCAAAAATTGCAGTCGCCTCTCGGACTAGAAGAAAAGTGGCATGATTCAAGGGAAATAGAAGTATGATGCAGGTTTTCAAATATTTAATAGATGAGAAATTCAATCTATAACTATTAATTAAAATTTCATTAAGATAGACAGTTGAAAAATCTAAATTAAAGAAAAAGCTTAACCGCCTTGCACCCCTTTGGATGCTTTTTGCAACTCCCTGAAAATATTTCTGTCGGGGTCCATGTTAGCTCACTTCCTTATTTCCCAAGTTGTCTCTTATATTCAATACATAAATATTTTTTTAATTACCTCAAAACTAGACACTTTCTTCCACGGACATGTATTTTAATTTGCTAGTAACAATCCTACATTTTAAGCTATAAGTTTATTCTAGAAAAACTTCTTAGTATATTTAACAGTTAAAACTGTAATCATGTATTCGATCATAATTAATACTGTGCAAGAAATGTTACGGATCTGTGCGTTACAAAAATGTAATTTGCACAACCTTATCCTTCAACTTCTGTACATTCTGTAAAATGTATACCAGACACAAGATGTTCACTTACATTGAGTATTCTATACACTTCATTCCTGAGTAACCTTAGTAATGGTGATAATAGTTTTTACTTTTTAACTATTTCATATCCAGGCACTAGGAATACATACGTTTTTGAATTCTAAAAACTTGGAATTTAATAAAATTGGAAAAAAAAAATAAACGCAGCTCAATCAAAATAGCAGTAACATTTTAAATTTATTTGACTTTTTAACAAGTGTAGGTATTCTCATTTTCCTGACAAGTTTTATTAATTTGTTATCTGACTAGTCCAATTATTTATGAGGCTGTCCTTAATAAGGATCATTCTCTATACTCGCTATGTTACAATCTTCTAGGCCAGTGCATTTAGAAACTACTTTCTATAAAACTTTGACATTTGGTGAGTTGGTACGAAAAAGATCACTTAATGAAATGAAATAAGTTTTTTTCCATTTAATGTCTATGGGTCATTCCATGTCAAATCAACACAAAAAAGTGACATTTTCAACTCGACCCCTTCAGAATTTAATAAAATTTTGCTCACTTGTTGGGTTTATAGAGAAAAGAAAAAATGGCCAATATTAGGTTTGAATATCGTTTGGTTTCTAAAATACGGAGCTTCAAAAATGGGCCAAAAGGTCAAAATTTCGCAGTTCTTGCTTTATATATCTAGTTATAATTTTGTCCCTAATTATCATAAAACATTGATTTTGGTGTCAAAAAAAAGATAAAGATTTGATCTTTCTAATGATGTATTATTTATGGATATTTTTCTAAATTTTCATTTTAAGGTCAAACGATTTGACCTTTGACCTTGAATATCTCAAAAAAGGGTATTTTTATTTTTTCACAAAAATATATGTTATTCTTACATTAATTCTCAACACAAATACGTTAGTTTCATAATGGGACCGCAATGGGATGCCAAAATTTAAATTCAAATGTAAACTTTTGTCCTTAATTTCACGCAATAATCGTCATCCTCAAAGTCCTTTTGAAATAGAAGCAGGTGTATCAAACTTAAATCTTACTTTAGAAACTATTAAAGAAACTCCAATAAAAAAGAAAAGGCTTTCCGAAGCGAAGTATTCAACAATTAAATTCAATAAAATAAGCACCGCTTTGAAAAATAAAGTAATGAAAATTGTGTATAGGGTGACTTGTCTTCCAACTCGGCTGAATTGGATATTATAAATCAATTGAAGGAAAAATTCCATAGCACCAAGGATAAAAGTTTACAAATACTAACAGTTTTAAAGAAGAACTGGTCAATCAAAAAAGTAGAAAAAGAATTTGGACCATCCAACTACTTGGTAAAAAAAGCAAAACTACTTGTTAAAGAAAAAGGAATTTTTGCATCCCCTAATCCCAGACCAGGGAAGATGTTACGTCCTGAAACAGCAAAATGTATAAAATCCTTTCATAATAGTGATCATATAAGTAGGATTATGCCAGGTAAAAAAGACTTCGTATCAATGAAAATTGATGGAATAAGGAAACATGTACAGAAAAGGCTGGTGTTGTGTAATCTCAAAGAAGCGTTTAAACAGTTCAAGGATGAGTTTCCACATTATAAAATTGGATTTTCTAAGTTTGCTGAGATGCGACCAAAAAACTGTGTTTCGGTAGGAGCAAGCGGAACACATACCGTCTGTGTTTGTCACATCCATGAAAATGGTAAACTAATGCTAATCGGATCTCATTTGAAAGAATTAAGTAAAGAAATTGAAACTCCGTTAGATTCCTATAAAACCTGTAAATCAAACATTGTTTGTAATCCTCCCCAAACAATATGTTACTTGGGAGAGTGCAGCAATTGCCCAAAGTTCGAAGAATTTAAGAGGTGCATTGAAGACCATTTTGATGAAAATGAGAGTACAAGAATTACGTACAAGCAGTGGATTAATGTTGACAGATCTACCCTTGAAACTTTGTCGAGCCCTTCTGATGACTTTATTGATTCGTTTCTGGATAAACTTACCAAACTTATACGGCATTCATTCATTGCTAAGGAGCAATCGCCTTTTTTTAGTGCTTGTAAACAAAATCTGAAATCAGGTGAATATGTAGTTGTTTGTGATTTTTCTGAAAATTACTCCTTTATTCTTCAAGATGCAGTTCAAGGATTCCACTGGAATAATTCGCAAGCAACTATACATCCATTTGTGGTTTATTATTGAAGAGACACTGACCAAGTCGTAGACAACTTAAACTTCGTAGTAGTTTCTAACTGTCTCGACCATGACGCAACAGCAGTTCACTTATTCCATAGGCATTTGATCGAATTCAACGGAAAAAAATTCAATTTGAAACCTAACAAACTTTTGTACTTTTCTGATGGTGCAGCTTCTCACTACAAAAATCGAAAGAAAAAAAAGTATAAACCTGTGTTTTCATTAAAAAGATTTTGGAATTCAAGCAGAATGGAATTTTTTTGCCACTGCCCATGGTAAAGGAGTTTCAGATGGCAATGGAGGTACCATAAAAAGGCTAGCCGCTCGTGCCAGTTTGCAGCGCCCATATAAAGATCAGATAATGACTTTTCGACAGTTATTTGAATGGGCAACTGCCAATATTGTAAAGGAATGCAGTTTGCATATGTAACTTCCTTACAGTATGAAAGAGAAAAAAATCTTCCTTCAGAAACGATTCTTAACAGCCCAAACTATTCCAGGTACTCAAAAATTTCATGCATTCAGACCCATTTCTATCAACCAACTTCTGTGCAAAATGTATTCTAATTCCATGGTCGAAAAAAAAGTCAAAAAAAGAAATTATAAAATCAATAGTTACATATGCAATGAATAAAGTGAAAAAGAGTCACAATAATTAATAGAAGTTACATATGTTAGGAAGCTACTTATGCATCTGATAAATTGGTTTCAACAATAGTTTAAAGATAATGTATCAATAGAAAAATTGTAAGTATTTCTGTTTTCTAATTTCGAAATATGATTTTTTCCAAATAATTTGTATGAACAAATGATTCTGATTGCATACAACATTCCTTTTAAATAATTATCTCAAAAGCTAAATATTACCAATTATCTATGCCATGTTTTTTAATTTTACAGCAAACGATGTTTGCATACTTAATGCAATCCCGAAAAATGCAATTTTTTCAATGTATAAGTAAGCAATTAGTTTTTGCTCTTAAAGTTAAAAAGTTATAACAAATCGAAGATAAATAATTATAATTTTTAGCTAATAATTAAGGCTAAAGTTTTATTTGCATTACATGTATATAAAGAGATTTTAAAAGGAAAAGCTATTTGCATATGAACAGTTTCTGTAGGATAAGAGTGCGACTACAGTTACGATTGAAATTTATAACTTGGCATCCCATTGCGGTCCCAAAATGAGACTAATATATTTGTGTAGAGAATTTATGTAAGAATAATATATATTTTTTTGAAAAAAATAAAAATACCCTTTTTTGAGATATTCAAGGTCAAAGGTCAAATTGTGTGACCTTAAAATAAAAATTTAAAAAAATGCACATAAATAATACATCATTAGAAAGATCAAATCTTTTTCTTTCTTTTGACACCAAAATCAATATTTTAGGATAATTAGGGAAAAAATTATACCCAAATATGTAAAGCAAGAAATACGAAATTTTGCCCTTTTGGTCCATTTTTGAAACTCTATATTTCGGAAACCAAACGAGATTGAAACCTAATATTTGGCATTTTTTCTTTTCTCTATGAATCTAATAAGTGAACCAAATTTTATGAAATTCTAAAGGGGTCGGGTTGGGAGCCGTGTTGATTTGACATGGAATGACCCCTATCTATTATGAGTGAAAATTAAAATAGCAAAAGCCAAAACCAGATGGAGCCACTGCATATGCATTCACGTAAGGATTTCAAATATAAAATAAAATATATTTGACGCAATTTTCGAGTTTTTAATTAATGTCATTTCATTAAGTGATATCTTTCGTACCTACTCACCACATTTCATGGTTTTTATTGAAAGTAGTTTCTAAATGCACTGGATTTGAAAATTGTAACATAGCTAGTATAAAGAACGATATTTGATGGGACTTCTCTTATGTCTCCTTCAGACATTCGTACTAGCTTCTAGAATGCGAGGTTGCGGGTTCGAGTCCCGTATAAGGCATGGGTGTTTTTAAATGTATATTGGCTTGTCAAATGACGATAGCCCTCGTGTTGCTGAAGGCGCCATATAATCTGAAAACAACCAACCTTCAGACATTCGAAAAAAGCAGAGACCTTTTTCGATTGGCACGCAAAACATTAAAACGACTCAAATATATTCTTTTTTCATGTCTACAACAAACAGCAAAAAGTTTCCCTTCACTACAGTCCACATAATCGTTGCAATATATTGATATTTCGATGCGATCCAAAGAAGAAAAAAAAAGCGCCACCTACACCAAAAGCTATCAAAATTCAAATCGAGCTACCTCAGAATAAAGCCATTTTTTTTTCCCTTAACACTATGCAACAACAACGAAAAATAATAATAAAAAGAATACCAAATCACGGTTTGCATTATACAAAAGCAAGGGCTTGTCCCGGTTATTTTCGATGCGGGCATCTGGCAATCACTTTTTGAGGGGAGTGGCCTCATCAGGAGATGTCAATCAATATTTGATACCTTCCAACACCTGCAGTTTCAGAGAACACGTGTTCCTTTCACACGAGGAACCTCAATAAATGATTTACTGGGTTGGACATTACTGTCGGGGGCTTCAAAAGTTTGGACGGACAATAAATTTATTAGCAGCAGACAATGTGGAACGCTTTACCAACGAGAATACCTGCGATAAAAAATTCCAATTGTTTTTTATTTCTTTTAATGATGTTAGATTGTAAAGAGGTTATGAACTTACAAGTTGTAGAAGTTAGGTAAAAGTTAAAGTTCGGGGAAATAATAAAAACACAGGAAAAAGGCTTAACAAAAACTAGGGGTATCGTCCGAATTTCAATTACACTATAACATTTGTCACTGCATTTAAATTTGTCTTGATTTGGTGAAATTTACAGGTTTCATATTTTCATTAATTTCCAAAAAATTTCCGATTTGACGATATTTTGTCGATTATTATTGCATTGGACAAAAATAACCCCATGAAAATAGTGATATCTGTGGCAATAATTAATATATTATTCATTTCATCATCACCATTGGCTCGACAGAACTTTGTGAGCCTTGACCTTCTGCAGAAGTCTCTCCCATTCCATCCTCTTTCCAGAAATTGACATCCAGTTTTTAACTTTTAGTATGGCGAAATCTTCATCCAGACTGCCCTTCCATCTACTTCTTAACCCTTTGAGTACGGAATTATTTGAAGATTTTTATGCCCATGAGACGGATTTGGATGGACGTATGACGAGTCAGACTCGTCCACCGTAACTTCGCCCAAGTAAGCAGATGACGAGTCTCACTCGTCAAATGTACCCGAAGGGTTAATTGGGTCTTCCTCTCGATCTTCGACAATAAGGAGTTGCATTGAAGACCCTTAATAAGTGTTCGCTCTGCATTCATTCTCAGAAGTTGACCCGTTCATCACATTCTAGCCAATTTTATGGACTTGATAATGTCCTCGTTTTTACAGATTTCATAGTTATGCCTTTTCCTATTATTGCTTGCAGGAAAGTGAAAATGAAGAATAACTGTTACTGAAGGGCAAAGCTTAATTGAAGATGACTCTATTTAAAAAGACGAGCGTTTTTCAAACTTTTTCACTTTGATCAAGAATACCGGCACGTGTAGATTACGGATCTCAAACTATAACTTCTGGATAGCTTATAAACTGTTTCTGCTCTGCAATCAGATGAAGACAATTGAATACTTCCAAGCATAATGCTATGAAATAGGTTACCATGGTTACATACACTTTGTAACTAGTTTGGGTGGAAGTTGCTAGTATAGATCACTAGGGTGGTTGTTAAACCTTCATCGGCTTCAAGTAAATAACCAAGAATACACTATCTAGAAGTTGCAGTTAGTGATCAGTGGTGTATGCCTAAGAGTACTTTAAAGGAATTATCACAGCGATTTTAATCAAAATTGTTAGAGCCTATTTTTGGCAATCGCTGATAAGCATAAATTTTTCAATAGCAGCTGCAACAATGCCACATATCTATTATTGTACGCTCTCATAAGAAAATTCCAAAGGAATTATCACAGTGATTTTAATCAAAATTGTTCGAGCCTATTTTTGGCAATCGATGAAAAGCATAAATTTTTCAATAGCAGCTGCAACAATGCCACATATCTATCATTGTACGCTCTCATAGGAAAATTCCATCTTAAAAACAAAGTCATTCTCCAAAAAAAAATCCTTGATCGAACAAAGCACCATCGGTATCAATATACCTCTCTTCCACGCTCAGCAAACGAAATAATAGAAAAATAATAATTTTCCTTTTTAAAATCTAAAACAAAATTCATATATCGAAGATCCAACCCCATCCTCCACAAAAGTTCCCTTTGTCATCTCCTTCTGAAAACATTCTCACGCTTTGGAGAACACCAAAAGAAGGATTGTCTGTCTGTCCTCCAAAGACTTTTCAATGAAAGGTCCTCATTTTCTTCGTTTTGTCGAAATATTTCGTGCAGAAATCGGTTTGAAAGGAAATCTGGGAGATTGAATCGGAGAAACGCATATAGATTTCGTCGGAAACTTGTTTTTAGAATTTCCGTTTCGTTGAAGTCAATAATTAGGTATCAGACGATTCTATGGTCTTCGCTGAAAACACGCGAACGTTGAATAATTTGCTTTCAAGAAGTGTTGCTTGATTAGTTAGTAAAGTTTGTGTTGAGTTATGCTTCCTAAAAGTAAATTCTCAAAATTTTGAGCAAGTGATATACCTACTACTTTAAGAAGAAGTTCTCTAATTTGTGATCAAAATCTATCGTGCAGAAATCGGTTATGAAAGGAATTTTCTTGAATGGAACAAAATAAGTAACTATATATCTTTTTCTTTCTTCTATATTTCTTCTTCTTTGTATTGGGTTAGTCAGATATGTGGCACCTCTGCTTTAGGGTAGCATTTTGTACCATACTCCAAACCCAATGTTTCTTAGATCCATTTGTTCGGATCGCCCACTTTAGCAATAAAGTCCGACAAACCTCTAATGCAGCGTTCGCCACTAACTATTAGAGACGGGCCGCATGACTTATGTTGGAACTTTCCGAGGGCCGCAGATTTATACCGAATACGCCAATAAATATATTGCTTTACTACATATGTTCAATTTTAGAAATGTGATAATTACTAAAGATTCAACAATATAAAACAATTATGAAAACTGAAACAATAATTTAACTTTTTTATATTAATAAAATAACATTTGATTCTTGTCTCAAGTAATTAAAAAAATTATTTTCTTTACATCGTAAATCATAGTCATAAAAGAAGTTTATCTTTAGTAACAATATTACAATGTGACTACATAAACTCATAGTCCCATAAAGATATTTAAACCATTACTCCTAAATCTTCCATTTTAGTCAATGTTAATTGGGAGACTATTATGACTGGTCGGCTTTTCACTATCTACTTTGCGTTTAAAATTAGTCTTCGACGCCATTTTTGGCACTGGAGTCATAGAGATCGCGATACTTCTTTTCATGTCAAAACAAAAGAGGTATGAATTAAAACACCCAACTCCTGCCCATTACATTCAGAAAATAATAAATCGAAATGTGCCATTCACGAATCGAGGGAGTGGGGTATTATAAGTACAAAACTAAGCAATTCGAAGGAATGCGTCATTGGTAATAATTCAAACTATTGCTTTTTTATTTTTTCTGGCAGTCTCAGAAAAAAAAAGGATTTTTTAGACCTACTGAAGCGGGCCACTTAATGGAAAACGTGGTTTTTGGTAGTAAACACATACTGTTGTAGACAAATTAAAATTATTTCCGCAAAATTTTATTTTTGCTCTTCTGTACTGCGGCGGGCCGGAGAAAAAGCTGTCGCGGGCCGGATCCGGCCCGCGGGCCGCCTAGTGGCTGACGCTGCCTAATGGAACTAAGGTGTAATTCTTTAGTGTTGGTGGTTCTTAAAGTAGTTAATCGAGTGAGGGCAAGAGCATCACATTCATATATAACATGATGTGCCGTTTCCTCGTTTTTGTGACATTTCCTGCATATGGGGTCTTGTTTCTTCTATATTTAGTACTTTAATTTTATTAAAGTCAGGTAAAAAAAAAATTGGAAAAAAGAGATTAAGGTAAATAGTTTGTTTTTGATTGAAATCATTTATTTTATTTAACTCAAGTCAATGCAATTGACTCCATATAACAAACTTAGTTTTGTTAGCTTAGCGAAGATACAATGATTGTTTCATAGCTACAATGTCAATTTTTCACGTTTAATATAATTTCATGTATCAATCAGTTTCAAATCGATGTGTTATTCGCGAAATTGATTCAGATGGTTGGTTGAATTGGATTTTTGTAGAGCAATAGTCACACGAAAGCTAAACTATGTCGAATAAACAAAGTTAAACTGGAAGTACCGATTTATAAAATTGTTGTTATTAAAGTCGATTACAAATCGTAAATTATAATCGATTGTTTTAAACGCACTAAACTCCTACATGTCGAATAATTATTTTTAAACTTTCTTATTTAGATTATTAGCTTAATTTTAATAATTTTGTTAGCTTATCAAATATCTTAGATAGCAATCAAAATTGTAAAAAATTCAACTAAACAAAAAATTGTAATGATTGTTTATCTTGGAAATAATCACGTTTAGTTTTCTGACTATCATGAGTTGATTAAAATTGAATTTCGATAATCCAAAAAAAAAAAAAAATTGACTAATACCATTTTAGATACACCTTTATATACACGACATACTTTTTTTAAAAATTTTTACCCTTAATGACTCAGTAAGCTATAGTTTTAGAAAACACTTATTTACAGTATTCCCAAAGAAACAAAGAAATTTGTCCTAACAATTTTCATTACCTGACTCCAAAATTATTTAATTCTCTTCCAAATCATATATCAACTGTTGATATTAGAAATCTTTAAAAAAAAAAAATTAATATTTATTAAACGTGGATGTAAAAATATTCTCAAAACCTCTTGTTTAAATAAAAATTAAGAAATATAAATTTCAGAAACAGTTCAGCTAATGATGTAACTTGTTTTATTGTTATATTGAATTGAACTGTGAAAAAATTGTAATTTTCACAAATTAAATAATTTATAGCATGGCTGTATCTGGTATTGTTGCCTGATTTTCTTTATTTTTTCTTCGTTAGTGCTGTTTTCTTCTTGCTTGTATGTAATTCTTTTTTCTGCTTCTTCGAAATAAATTTTAGAACATATTTATGTGTTGTTTAGACTGGATTACCCCTTCACATCCAATAAACAATAATAGTTAATAAAGTTCTTCTTCTTTCTTTCTTGATAACTCTTTTTTTTTTTTTTTTTTATTACAAATTACCTTTATAACATATTGTTAGGAATTTTTCCGCTGAGGCAATGATGGCACAGTTTTCAAAATAAAAACTACTATTTATTCACTCTTCAAAGGCACAAAATTTATTCAAAGACAGCAGTTTAATCACCCTCAAGCTTCAACACAAGCTTCAGTAAGGACAACTTCGAATACAGCGATTATACAAGTTCACTCTAGTAGGTAAACAAAGCGATCAGCCCACATCGAAGTCCGAAGTCAATCTGAAAACTTTCCCGATCTCCAGTCTTATTTATACTTGGCACGAGAGAACATTCGCGAAATTTCCAGCCAATTCATTGAAAAAGAAACATCTCGAAATTTCTCGATTGCTTTAGGTGTTGCCACCTTTTTCTAACCTGTATAATCGCTGCTAATAAATAAAATAAGATAAAAATAAATTACAATAGAATTTTAAAATAATACGTCACTATTTACACTATATACAGACAATTTGTGCAACAATATATTCATTGCCTATTAGCGGATTCTATTAGCAGTTTTTACTACAATACTGCAAAAGGGAACGTTTCCATATTGAAAATTATTATCCTATTTGTTACACTTCTCTTTCAAATCAAATTACATTGCATAAAATATAATCTTTGTAAATTATTTAATTAAGAGTATCTTAAAAATGTGTAAGTAGAAAACAATTCCTATTCAAGTATGTATATTTATCCTATACATTTTTATACTAGAACTCTTCATATTCATAACAGCGATTAATTAACTGATTGTAAAATTTGCATACCATGTTTAATGCTTTTCATTAATTCCTTTACATTCGATGTAATTAAATAGTATCTTATCTATTTTTAAGAATATCAATGAAAAAAATGCTCAAACATACAGTACCTTTAAGAGAAGAATAAATTTATGAAAAAGTAATCACTGTTTTATATTATCTTCTTGTTAATTACGCTCGCACTGTTGACATTACACCAAAAAAAAACACTTGGAGGGGAAAAAATTTCGAGAATTAATAAATGTATAAAAGAGAATTAATATACATATGAAAACCTTATTCGGAAACAAAAGAAAAAGGGAAAAATCTTTTCCTTTCAATATCAACAACAACCAACAAATCTACCTTTCATACAAAATCCCTTCATAAAAAGTAATTTCCTCAAAGTAAGCTGATCTAATCTAGTTCACAATTTTTAGAGCTTAGTTTAATTTATTTCTCCGGTAAAGAGAAATGCGAAAAGACGTGTTTGTTTTTTCAGATATCTACAAGGATTCTTTTGAATAAACACTATGCCTAGTGTATTTCATTTATAAAAACTCTTCCCCATTTCGTTGTACTACATTTATTAGGGTTTTTCTTCGAAATATTTATTTTACATTAAATTCGTTTCTTATGCTTTTAATTAAATTAAAATGTTCCTTTAACAAATTACTTCTTACTTGACATACATGCCTATCGATTGGAGAGCGTTTCGTGAAAAAAAAAATTTTAATATAAAGATTGGTATTCATAAAACAACTGTATTAGTTACAATGTCATATTTTTATTTAGTTTAAGTTGAAATCGTTTAAAGGTATTTCACGAGGCTTTGAAAAAGATAATTTTTATATAAAAGTAAATATCTTTTTTCTTGAATAAAGGAAATATTTTGAATTCAAAATCGTGCCATTTTTTATAATTTTTAATTAACTAACTTAATTGTAAAGAGTTAAATTGAAGAAAAAAACTAATATTAGACCCTTTAGTTTTTGAAAATGGAGTTTATGAATTGAAAAATAAAATTAAATTCAAACCTTTTTTAAATAGTTTACATTTACTCAAATGACACTTTGAAGACAACATTTATACGATATGTATTCATAACTTTATTGATTTTTTTCTTCTTCTTTTGGTCTCAAGTTTTATTTCTAATAAATATAGAGAAATTCTTGTTAATACTCAGCCTGTAAGGTTCATTTGCATATAATTCCAAAAAACTGTATTGTTTCCATGTACTTAGGTAGAATAGAGGTATTGGCATATGTCGAAAACAAGGGTTCTGGGAAGATTGGTCAGTCCGTGCCAAAACTCGAGCATCGTTCCAAAATACACATTTTTTTTTTTTTTTTTTTAATAAATATTTTTTTACTCCGCTGTCCTTACTTATACAAATATATTTCAATTTTAAAACTCTGCATCAGCATTTTAAAACTTCCAGCACTGGGCAGAATGGACAATTCCAGCATATTTTTTTTTTTATTATTATTTTTATTATTATTTTTTTTTTCTTCAGTTCTATATGTTTCGAAAAGGCCATAAACATAAAAACTTCTGTTCAATGCGCTTTTTCTTTTTTTTAATTTGCGATCAAAATTACCTTGTTAGAGGTTGGCGAGAAAACGACTTATTTCGTTGGCATTGAACGTGACGTAAAGAGATCTCAAACATCTTGGCTTGAAATGCAGCAGCGGAAACCAGATTTACAAGTTTCTCGCAAATCACGCCAACCTGTACGGAATGTGGCAATGGTCTACCAACGCCAACATTTTTAGCTATAACTATTTGGCAGAAACCTCACGATAACCAAAGAGACTCAGGGATCTCTTTACGTCACGAATTTTGTTGACTGTTTGGATCGGACTGGTTTTGGCTCGGTTTTGGGGCATTTTCTTTTCTTAATATCTAAATAACTAATTTTTTTTAAAGAACTTTTGTTAAAATATTTAGAATCAGAAAGAAATTCTTCATAAATATGTACTAATTTTACTCGCTTTTAAAAAATGCGGGTATTGTCCATTGGCCAAGATCCGTAGCAACGGCCAGTCTACAACGGTACATATTGGGATTGGCCAGTGTTGATCTATATTGGCCAGTGTGTTTGTGTTATTAGAGTAGAGGGAAATATTTAAATGGTGTTTACTTTTTGTTCAGATATCACTTTCCCAAGATCTTGGTATTACTAATAAAAAATGTTATGAAGTGAGTACTGACATTAATAAGTGAACTTCAATGGCTAACATCCTGTATAAAAATAACCTTTAAGGTATACGTATAGGCTTCAAATCGCAAAACTCGCAAAAATCGGGGAAGATTTGTAGTGCCGTAAAAAACAAAAGCAAAATAAAAACAACACAAAAGAAGGAAACCCTATGATGGAGGGGCATACTAAATATGAAATATATAATAATTAGAATAATAATAACAGTTTTTTAAATAAAAAAATACTTTTTTAAAAGTTATTCTCAGATAGTAGTTTTTTCTATTTTGCATTTCATTCAAACAGTAATAACTTCAGTTTAAATAATATTTTTTGAAATTTGTTATTTGCTATATAATCTGCATGCATTGTTGAATGTTTTGACCCTAAATACTAAGTGATTTGTAAATAAATATTTTTTAATTGAATTTTAAAGATAAGATTCTGTATAAAAAAAACTTGGATTTTTCTAATAGATTCAGTTAAAGCAAGATATTCCAAAATATACACACGTTAATAGGGTCAAAACATAGAGCAGGGTATTCCGCATTATTGAACACCAAAATTGTATCTGTGGGTGAATTAGAATTTTTGTCATTACCGTTCGAAATTAGCCTAATTAGTTGATTAAATGTTAATTAATTATTAAAATTGAAGAAATTTAAAAAAAAAATTATTGGAAACAGTTTAACAAATAATGTACTTTTCAAGGTGCAAAGATCTAATTTTTAAATTGAAAATTTAAAAAAAAAATGTTGAAACCTATACGTATACCTTAAAAATATAAAACTACAAGAGTTAAGTATTAATCCATTAACTTTAACGAAAAAAAATACCAACCAATACAAATACATTTTAATAAAAATCCCTTTGATAAATTATATTAAGCATTTTATTTTCAATTTATATATGTTCCACTTCCAAGACAAAACGGCGAGCATATCTTCGGAGATATAATTAACATACTTGTCGTCATCCAGTCGATCTAAAACTTGGCAGATAGACATGTTGACAATGCATTCTATAGAGTTTTTGGGGGCAAAAGTGAATTAATGGGACGGAATGAATGGTTTTCTTCGTAATGGTCAAACACTATGCAAACTCGATCTGAATCCAAAGTTGCTTAAATAAGTTACAATTGCAGAATAAAGTTGACAATGCATAAAAATTTTGTTTTTATTGGTTAATTCTTTTCTCGTAGCTGTTTTGTTATTTTTAAGTTAAAAAGGCTATATTATTATTTAGTACATTCACTTATATGTGCAGTGAGATCATACGAAATAACTTACGTAAGTGTTTTGACCTCAAATTTTGACTTTTACTTTCCTCAAATATCACTCTCAGTCACGGTTAATAGATCCTTACCCTTAAAATTCGATCACGTTGTTGCCACCCCTCCTCACCTACTTAAAAAATAATTAAATTAATTTTACCCTCTCCCTCTGTGGCAATTTTTTTTTAAATGCATATCTATGTATTTTTGAAATTAACTCAGCTAGAATAATGTCGAACTGTTTGCAAATTACCTCTCTTGGTCAAATGATTTCAAATGGCTGAAGCTAAAATATTTTTAAACTTTAAATTGAAAAAAATATATTAAATTTTCCCCACAAAAATTGAAATATTACGTTACGCTCCCTCCCAACCCCGGCTCCCTCCAATGCTCCGGTCAGTCACGTTGGACCTACTCCCCGCCCCTCCTACCTTCTTTGAGCATGACATAGTTTACGTACGTCCACATTTCAATAGATTGGTTGCTTGGTTGTTTTCAGATTATCTGGCGCCTTCAGCAACACGAGGGCTAAAATGCGCCGAAACATTCGTCATTAGACAAGCCAACATACATTTATAGTCCGAGAGGCGACTGCAATTTTTGGGCCCCATCGAACATCATTCTGAATTTTTTATAGAAATTAGAGAAAAGTGCGCTGATCCACTGGTCTGCCGTGGCAAAAATGGCCGAAACTGATCATTAATCGACTTGGAATGAGTTGAACTAAAATCCGAATGCCAAATATGTCATAACTTACCAAAAATAGAAAAAACTAATTCGTCTGGCAACCTACTTCATTTTGATTTTCAATGAGAAAAAGCGCAAACGATTTCTGATCTTTGGCTCGGAAAACTTATTTATTTTAAAAGTAAGCCAAATTGGCGACATCAGTTATGTCATAAGTGACGTAATATTTTTTGCCAACTTGGCTCCCTTTTAATAGATGCAAGTAGACCGTCGCCAGATATCTGAATCGTCTGCAACCTTCTTAATTGAAAATTAAAGAGTGAGAGTTACCAAATAAAAAAAAGCTCATTATCTGGCAAGTTATGGTTCATTTGGCAATTGGAATTAGTTCAACTTGATAAAAGTCGATTTTTGACCAGTTTCGGCCATTTTTGCCACGGCAGACCAGTGGATTCGTAATCTACTAACTTTTCTCTAATTTCTATAAAAAATTCAGAATGATGTTCGATGGGGTCCAAAAATTGCAGAAGCCTCACAGTCTAATTACGAACACCCATGCCTTACACGGGACTCGAACCCGCAACCTCGCGGTTTAGAAGCTAGCACGCTAACCACTATACCGTTTGATCGCCCACATTTCAATAGAAAATCATAGATTAGAACCGTACAAACCTAACTATAAGCACCCTACTTCACAAAATAAGACATCCTTTCTCAAAGCACATTAAAAAAAAAAAAAAAAATATTCGACTGAAAATGCCTCTTAAATATAATTTAAAGAACTCTCATCTTCTCCGACTGTCACTATCACAACAGACATCAGAACTGAAAAGGGCAATTGAAGTGAAAGCCCGCTAATGAAGACCGGCTTTTGCTTAATGACGATATAGACAATTTTCGCTCCGTTTAAGCAGAAACGCGATCTTGTTTTAATAACAAACAAACCTCGTAATTAGAAGGATCGACGGATAATCAGGACCACCCGCATTTTAGTGCATTTCGCAAATGAACAATTCCGTTCGCTGCGGACGGCGATTTGAAACACACTTTTGGTGGAGGTTTGTTTATTGGAAATGTTCGGTTATGTCAAACGAAATAATGAGGGGGGGGGTCCTAATTAATGCTGGATCGCTGTTCGACAATTTTTATTGTTGAGGGACTGTGAAATTTTAATTGATAGTTAATGACTGCTGAACAAGTCTGGTAAAAGACAGGCGTACTTCAAATGGGGCTACTTCAAAGAAGACTTCTTTGTTGAGACGCACGTTTCTTAATGATTGTAAATGGAAATAATGAACTAATAGACTGAGAGGCGACTGCAATTTTTGGTCCCCATCGAACGTCATTCTGAATTTTTTATAGAAATTGGAGAAAAGTGAGTAGATTACGAATCCACTGGTCTGCCGTGGCAAAAATGGCCGAAACTGGTCAAAAATAGACTTTTAATAAGTTGAGCTAAATACAATTGCCAAATGAGACATAACTTGCCAAATAATGAGCTTTTTTTTTATTTGGTAACCCTCACTCTTTAATTTACAAGGTTGCAGACGATTCGGATGTGTGGCTATGGCGCTTACTTGCATCTTTCACAAATAAGCCAAATTGGCAATAAACATTACGTCACTGATGACGTAACTGAAGTCGCCAATTTGGTTTACTTTTAAAAGATAAAAGTTTTCCGAGCCAGAGATCAGAAATCGTTTGCGCTTTTTCTCATTATAAATCAAAATGCAGTGGGTTGCCAGACGAAAAAGTTTGTTCTCTTTTTGGCAAGTTATGATACATTTGGCAATCGGATTTTAGTTCAACTCATTCCAAGTCGATTTTTGATCAGTTTCGGCCATTTTTGCCAAGGCAGACCAGTGGATTTGTAATCTACTCACTTTTCTCCAATTTCTATAAAAAATTCAGAATGATGTTCGATTGGGTCCAAAAATTTCAGTCGCCTCTAGGACTATAATGTTTTTCATTGACAATTTTTTTTCCTCACTCCTTGCGTTGGACCAAATTTGTATGTTATGCCAAACCAGAGTGGCCACAGAACCGGGAAAACCTGGAAATTAGGGAAATGTCAGGGAGCTTTCTGATTCTGGAAAAAAATCAGAGAACTTTTTAAAAATTTCATGAAAATCATTGACATTTTTTATTGTTTGAGGCATGTTCATCCATATTTTGGCGCTATTTACATGGAGATTTGTAGTCTTAAGCCATTAGAATTTTAGTGTTACGGAATAATTTAAACTTTTCATTACCAGCAAAACTATTTTTTTAAAAATTGCATATTATCTCTATAGAATGCATGTTCTATTTGATCAGGGTGTCTAGACATCTGGAAAATCCAAGAAAATTGGGGAAATTCGGAATTTTTTAAAAATCTATCAGGGAACTTTTTTTCCTGAATTTCGTGGCCACCCTGCAAACGAAATTATGAGAGGGTTCTAATTAATGATGGATCGCTGTTGAACAATTTTTATTGTTGAGGGACTGTGAAATTTTAATTGATAGTTAAGGACTGTTAAACAAGTCTGGTGAAAGACAGCCGTACTTCAAATGTTGGTGAACGAGGTTACTTCAAAGAAGACTATTTTATTGGACACAAGTTGCTTTTTATTCCAGATAATATTTTTTTTTTTTTTTTTTTGTTGCAAGCGAATATTTAGTCTACATATTTACATATAAAGAATATTACCCTTCCGTCAGTCGGATGGATGTGTTTATATTTCTTAGAAATCTAGTTTTATTGCAATCTTGATTCAGTTTTCCATATTTGATATTCGAAACAAAAGTACGATCACAGATTGCATAATATTTCGGAAAACCACCTTTATCTTCCTTTTCTACCCCTTAAGGGTTATGACCATGACTCGAAAATTTCTGAGCCAATTTAAATCAGGTTTTTTCTATAGGTATATTGACTTACTCATATTATCAGTAGCCCAATTTTATTCCGTTTCTTTGTTGTTAAGATGGGAAAATCAAGACTAGGAGCGATAAGAAGCGTGTTCATAACTTGCAATCGACTGCACCAATTTATACTGGGTTTTACTGAGCAACGCCGCGCCGCAGCTATTTTAGCCAGGGAATTAGCACTTCAACTCCTTAATAATAACGCATTCTAATAAACAAAACAAAAAAATTTAAGGCTAACGTTGATGTACTTAAAGAATCCAGATGGAACATCCAAATATGGAATAATGTTAGAAAATCATCTTTGAACTTTTTAAAATTGATTCAGATTTAATACGTAGATGACCCCTAAAACTACGTATATTTTTTAAGCAAATCCTTCCATGAATTGCAACAACGGTCTTTGAATCTAGTTCTATCATCAATCAAACCACCATAATCAGCGTTCGGATTTTTTTTCCTACTCTATATATATCCAATACCCATTGCAATTCCAAAATCTAAAATGCTAAACTCCATTACTTCAATCCGCAATATTCAATGACCTCTTTTACCCACCAGCAACACTACCCCTAATCAGACCAATCAGTAAAAAATAATCCCAAAAACTGGACATTTCCAATCCCTTCCTTCACAAAGGAAACCGAAATGAACACTACCACACTCTTCCAACTGTAAATTAATGAGCACTTGGTCGACCACAATGTCCTACCCTCTCAACTAACAACTCCACCGATACACTGCCACAGGAAAAGACCCCAACGAACTCCAACTGGAAATAACACTTCAACCAAAAGCAGGAAAGATATTCATCAACCAAATAGACCAAACAACCCTTTTCCTGGATTGTCATTGCATGGCACAGAATAAGAGGGATAGTTTGAGCACAGAGGAGATCTGTAAACTGTGATTCTAGTGTGCAGGGAAGTGAATGGAGATCGGGCAGATGAATTGTCTGGCCATGAAAAGACCAGGGGGGGAGATGATAATCGGACGCCTGCGCCATCTGTGGTGGTGGTGGTGGACTGGATGCTAACAACATCGGACGAGTGCGTTGGACACTTCTGAAATGGTTTTGGTGTTGAGAATGGTGAATGGAGAGGAGTTAGGCTAAACATTGTCTATAACGCTGATGTGAGATCCGATTTTACGACGCGCTGATTTGCTGTGCAATAATTTTACTTGTGACGTCTTGAACTGATAAGTGTGAACTGAACCAATAGCGATTCGCCGAGTGAGTGACGTCATGAAATATCTCTGTCAAAGCCATATGATTCGTTAAAACTCTTATGGTATTCGTGGTCAGATAAGTAAAGTATTAAATAAAAATAAAATTTAAAAGCACTTTTTTTTTATCTCTCTCTATATATGAGGCAAAGCCCTCATTCACTCAATGACTCACTCACTCATCATTAATTCCCCCACTTCCCACGTGTCCACAATTCTGAAAATTGGTACAAATATCAACAATGGTAAACATAGAAAAAGTAAGCTATTCCGATCTCGATCAACCCACTTTAAAGAGGGGGAAAAGGGTTAAACTTTCCAAACGAGGGATATTCAAATGTCCCTGGAATGTCGTTTTATAGCCCTCTTGTTGCTGAAGGCGCCAGATAATCTGAAAAAAACCAACCAACCATCGAATGTGCCGCTTCCCGCATGGTCACAATTTTGAAAATTGGTACAAATATCAACAATGGTAAACATAGAAAAAGTAAGCAATTCCGATCTCGATTAACCATTTTTAAGGGGCGAGAAGGAGTTAAACGTTTCAAATGAGAGATATTCGAATGTCTCATTTCCCACATGGTCACAATTCTGGAAAATTGGTACAAATGTCAGTAAAGACAAACTTAGAAGAAGTAAGCTATTCCAATCTCGATCAACCGACTTTAAAGGGTCGAAAAGGGGTTAAACGATCCAAACGAGGACTATCCGAATGACCTACTTCCAAAGTTGTCACAATTCTGATATTTGGTGCAAATATTAAGAAGGGCAAATTTAGAAAAAATAAGTTATTCCAATATCGATAAATGAATATGTAAGGGTTGAAAAGTCGGCGTAACATTGAAACTATACGAGGAATATCTTCATGTCACACTTCCAATACAGTTGCAACTTTGAAATATAGAACTAAGAGCAAGCATAAACACAATAAACTATTGCAATCTCGAATAACTAATTAAAATGAACCCAAAGGGGGTTAAACGTTCTAAACGAGGGATATTCATATATCTCATTTCCAATATATTCACAATTTTAAAATTTTGTTAAAAATGTCAACAATGGAAAGTTCCTCTTTTGATAAATCAATTTGTCGGGATCGAAATGGGAGGAAACGTCTGAAGTGTAGAATACATGAATGTCTTTTGATTGCAAATGCACATGGTAAAATTTCGTAGCGTAGCACGGGTATTCAGCTAGTCGACATATATTTAAGTTTAATACAAAACCATGTGAGCAGGGTTATCAATATTACCATATAAGTTATAATTTTCTCGGAACTATATCTTTTAAGCGGAAGGATCCATCTACTGCTTATTCAATGGTGTCAGGATAAGTTGTCTAGGGGTAGAATGCATTTTAATACTTAATGGGAGAGGAGGTAAGAGAACGTAGAACGTAGGGCAGGGCCTGATTTACCATTAGGCCCACTGGGCCCGGGCCTAGGGGCCTCCAAATTTTGAAAGTTTTCTGAAAATTTTAAATATAATGGTCTTTTTATGGGAAGTACTGAACAAAAATAATAAAAAATTGTTAGTTACACATCCGCAAATTCCATATTTTTTATAGTCACAGAGAGTTAAGTTAGATAGATTAACCTAATAAAACCTAATTAAGCAAATCTTTCCGGTTCAGCCAATCACATACAACTTCTTATATGTACACGGAAACAAGGGCTTTACGCAGCTGTTCTCCTTCTCTCGCCTCTTGTAAAGAGATGTTCACCAACCAACCAACCATATACAACTTCTTATATTATGAAATGAAAGAGTCTTTGTGATTAGTTGGTTTGCAGGCTCTTCCGTGGACTTTTTTTTTTAAACTTTTTTGGCCCGCCTTTTTGGTGAGATCGAGAAAACAGTGGAAAGGTTACTTTGTATTATTTACAATTTTATTGTTATAAAATTAAGTAATCTTTATTATTATATAATTTGTGGACCCTGTCGTAAAGTGTAAGTTTAAAATACATGAGAGTGTGCTTTAAAATCAGTGTTCATGGGGGGGGTCTTGATCAATTCAAAAGTTTTGAGGAAATCAAGATCATACTAATTATAATAAAAAAATCGCGTGAAAGTAAACTATGAGTTTTAATTGTAAAAAGTTAGTCTTAACGAATGTAGTTTGATTCGGTAATGTTGAGACGTAAGGAAATAAATATTTGCTATTGGGGGCCCCTATCTGAATGTTGGACCTACAGTATAAAAATTTTCTAAATCAAGCCCTGCGTAAGGGGTTTATAAGGAAACCTTAATTTCTGTCCTACTCTTGTTTTTATACAAATCTTTATTCACTCAAATCAAACTATTAACTCAAAGAAACAGGACTTGTGACTTGTCTGGCCATGTAAAAACTAAATAGAGACATGGGAAAGGGATGCCTGTGCCATCTGTGGCGATCATAGACTTATTATTATCGATAGACTGCGCGTTCCCACTTCAATTATACAACGAGAATGAAACCAAAATGAATCACGTGAGTAGGGACTTTTTGGGAGCAGGGTTGCAGATTTGGCGGGTTTCTCCTCACTCAGGCGATAAAGGATAATAAGATTATTAGATAAAGGATTAATTTTACGACGTTTTCAAATTAAAAACCACGTGACTGATAGACGAATTTTGTGATTCATTTTGGTTTCATTCTCGTTGTATGATTGAAGTGGGAACGCGCACTCTATTGATAATAATAAGTCTATGGTGGCGATGGACTGCAGGGATTAAGTTGTGGGTGCTTTTTTGGCAAAATGCTTAAGAACTTTCTTAAATGCTAAATTTAGAAAGAGTGTATTAGCTCTTTTACTAAAATATTTTTACAGAAAATTTGCAAAATCCCCATATTTGTTACTCTAAGGTTAGTCATCGACTGTGAAAGAACAAGATGAAGGGTGAATAGTATTTTTTACTGTTGGATGTTTTGATATAAAATGACCTTATATTTTGAATTAAGAATAATTTTATAATATAAAATGCTATAATTCTCTAAAATTAAACATCATGAATGACGCGACTTTTAACCGTAAAATGCAAATCGTTATTTTAGCTTTTTTACTAAAGAAATTTTATAATACGGCTTAAATACTGGTGGACTGGATACCATCGGACGAGTATGTCAGATAAGCCAGATTTACACGCTACCAATCGAGGTTCCAGTTTAGATCGCCTGTCAATGATAGACTGAGAGGCGACTGCAATTTTTGGACCTCATCGAACGTCATTCTGATTTTTATATAGAAATTAGAGAAAAGTTAGTAGATTACGAATCCACTGGTCTGCCGTGGCAAAAATGGCCGAAACTGGTCAAAAATCGACTTTTAATAAGTTGAACTAAATCCAATTGCCTAATGCGCCATAACTTGCCAAATAATGAGCAATTTTTTTTTATTTGGTAACCCTTACTCTTTAATTATCAATTAAGAAGGTTGCAGACGATTCAGATATCTGACAACGGTCTACTTGCATCTACTAAAAGGGAGCCAAGTTGGCAATAAACATTACGTCACGGATGACGTAACTGATGTCGCCAATTTGGCTTACTTTTAAAAGATACACATTTTCCAAGCCAGAAATCAAAAATCGTTTGCGCTTTTTCTCATTGAAAATCAAAATGCAGGGTTGCCAGACGAAAAAGTTTGTTCTATTTTTGGCAAGTTATGACATATTTGGCAATCGGATTTTAGTTCAACTCATTCCAAGTCGATTTTCGATCAGTTTCGGCCATTTTTGCCACGGCAGACCAATGGATTCCTAATCTACTCACTTTTCTCAAATCTCTATAAAAAATTCAGAATGATGTTCGATGAGGTCCCAAAATTGCAGTCGCCTCTTGGACTATGACGTCACTAGGCTATTGGTTCCAGTAAACCAAACATTTTCTAATTACTGGCGCCGGCGACTCCGATCAACCAATCACATGCGCTCTCCCGTGATCACCGATAGACGGCGCAGCGGTCGCTTAGCTGACGTCACAGAACTGGCGATCAAAACTGGAGGCCCGACTGGTAACGTGTAAATCCGGCTTTACTTCTGCAATGATTGCGGTATTGAAAATGCTAGATTTATTTAGGCTTGAAAATTATCTAAAGTGCTTTTGAGCAATTAATGGGGGAAAGTTAGAAAGCATAGAAGAAACATTTATAAGAACCCAGAATTACTTTCCTATAATTGGTTCGATATAAATCTTTAAAATTTATATACTCAATCCAATCTCATCTAAAGTATAATTTTTTAAAATATCATGAATCTAGTTTAGCTAGTTTAAGTGCATTTAGGTTTGACCAACGAACGTGTAACTCGATCAAGTACAGATATTTGTCGCAAAAATTGAAATTTGTTGTCCCATATGTGTGACAAATGCCCCTTGAAATTAATTCGTTTTAGCAAAGAATAAAATGTTGCTTTATGCAAAAACAAAAATGAAACGCTGCGTAAAATTTGATATTTTAAGTTGAAAAGGGGAAAAAAATCAGTAGGCGTGAAGCTATACCAGACATTGCAATAGATGGAATTGTGTAAAAAAGGAAATGAGGATTTAATTACATAACGATATTATAATAGAATAGTGCATCAGTCATATAATTGCCCTTATACTATTATTTAAATAGCCTATTTAAAATGCCAACCATATTTTAAACATTTCATGCATGAAAAAGAAAAATTCTCATTACATTTGTTGCTAAGAATTGATCAAGCTAACATAATACAAGTTTTTGAAAAGGAAATATTTGATTCTTTAATGTAGAAAATACTATTAAACGTAAATTTTTTTTTGTTTTTTTTATTTAGAATATTTTATCAGTGTTTACAGTTGTTATATTAAAGGTGTATGTATACCCTACAACATTTTTTTTTTTTAATTCTGAGTTTAAAAATCCAATTTTTTTTTTACATTAGTTAGAAAGTATATGATTAAAATCATTTCATAAAAAAAATTCAAATTTCAACAATTGTTAACTTGTTAATTAAGCTTTAATTAGATAATTAGTACCTTTTTCAAACAATGATATACCAAATTCTAATTTACTTAGAAACGCAATTCTACTTGGAAACCATTCGAAATATTATTCTTAATGGTTTGAAACTCCATTAAGTCTCTTATATAGAATAGATTTTTTTTACAATTTATTTTGTGTGAAAACATGAAGAAAATCAATATTTTCAAGGAATTCTAAGTTTTAAATATCCCTAAAAAATCAATTTCTCAACCAATATTATATAATTGAGTTTCAAAACATCTAGCATATTATGTAGATTACTATGATATAAAAAAATTATAATTGAACATTTTGTTGTTGAATTATCATTGTTTGAATAAAGCGTGACATCAAAATGCAATTCGTCAGAAAACAAGTTTAAAGTTTTAAAAACGTGGTATCTAACAGGGGAAGTACCAACCTATAATTGATTGCAACATAAAAACTATTAAGAATATTTTCAAAAGTTTAGTACTGTTGGAAAGCTAAAGTATCAGAGAATATTATGATATAATAACAAAAAAATGAATATTCTTATCGATTTTCGTGAATTGTAGGGTATACGTACACCTTAACAAAAATCGTAAATAAAAGCATGTTTCAAAGTAAACATGAAGGAATTAAACAATGTGCTGAAATTTCCATGTACGGTTCAATTTTCCTTTTTATGGCTACGAATTAACTTAAAATAACGATACGTTCATCCCTATCAAGTAGTTTTTACGTATACGAAATATTAGTAAAGAAATATTGAATACTTTTCAAAAATTAAAAAGTAATTAAAAATAAATTATCCTATTCAATATTTGAAAATCTATACAGTTCTCACAAAAGTTCAACTTTTCACTCATATTTATGAATTGTAATAATATACTCAACTTCAAACTAACTTATTGCATGTTATTAAAACTTTTAAAACTATTTTTTTCTCTATTTCAGGTTTAACAATGGGCGTGGCGTCTAAAAAAGGAAGAATAAAGAAGCTTAATATTAATGTGTTATAGAAAGAGCAAAGACAACTCGAACTAACTTTACCCGAACCGTGGGATAAAGTTAAAAATAATTATGTGCTAGAAAATCTTTGGAAAACTGAACCCATCTAGTCTGCCTAGTCTCTTCTTATCAATTGAAAGTAGAAACTTAACTAGTCAAATTTAAAAAGATTGGAACAGTTAGTGAATATTAAAAAAGTAAAATAATATATCCAAAGTTATATATAAAAATGTATACATACTTTCCTTAACTAAAACATACTAATAATATTTGAAAATACCCCTGTTACAAGTATTTTTAAAACATATTAATTTCAAAAGTGGCTTTCAAGAAAATTGAAGTAAAATTGTTGTTTCCTGCCTAAACTTTAGATTTCTGAAATTGAGCTAAAAGTAAAGAGTAAAAATATTCTTTACAAATTGAGAGAAACACATCTTACACACAATTGAAATAAAAATTATTCACAAAGAATATATATAAACATAAAAGAATTTATTCTTATAATTCAACTAATTTTATGCTCTTTAAAATTAAAATGTATTTGTACTAACGTACACTAAATTAAAAAAAAAGTGTTACACCTGGAGAAAATTGTAGTAATACTCGTATATAAAAGTATATACTCGTAGTATTAAAAGAATTCAAACCAAAAACTTTTCAACAAAGCTAAAAACTTATCTTACCACCTCTTGTGATAAATTATATTTATATAATTCAATATATTACAATATACTTGCTATATTCAATTCGGTGATTCAATTAAAAAAAGGTTCTCTGTCTTTATAAAATCCTTCAAAGAAAGCACTAACTCACATTCAAGGTATCCCCAGCCTTTGAAAATTCAGCCAACAACAATTAATAGCAATTGACTCTTACAAGCAATAACAACAAAATTACATTAAATTTAAACAAACAAAAATGAATGTTATCAACTTTTACAAGCGACAACCAGAACAAGAAGCTAACATACAAGCAAGAAGAAACAACAGTAAATTGTAACATATATTCCTACAAGCAATGACCAACTGAAGATAGTAATATTCAAGCAACTAAAAAGATTAATGAATAGTTACAAAAGACTTCAAGCGTTGACCAGAAAAACCTATTAATATTTAAAAAAAGGAACAGTGAATGGTAAACCATTCTACAAGCGTTGACGCAACACACTAACGTAACAACAATGAATGGGAATAAGGTCCTTCAAGCGATGTCCAGCAAAGGACATTCCAGCATGGCAGACAGCAGAAGCCTGAGGCCGGACAATCTATTGTCCGGAATCCGGAAGTATCCGGATCCGGAACGTGAGAACTTGTGGAGTCCGTGCAGCGATTGCAGTAGTGGGGACGAGAACAATTCGCCGACGGTGCTCAATACTTTTAACTGGGACAAGCCGGCTATGGAGGACAAGACAGTGGACTTTGGATGGACCTCGTCGTCTAAAGGTAATAGCAGTAAGAATTTTGAATTTGGTGACGTGCAACAGCTTGTGCAAAAGGGCATGTTTTGAGTAAGATGGTTATAATATAGGATGTGGAGTTTCTTACAATTAACATATAGTCCGAGAGGCGACTGCAATTTTTGGACCTCATCGACCATCATTCTGAATTTTTTATAGAGATTGGAGAAAAGTGAGTAGATTAGGAATCCACTGGTCTGCCGTGGCAAGAATGGCCGAAACTGGTCGAAAATCGACTTGGAATGAGTTGAACTAAAATCCGATTTCCAAATATGTCATTACTTGCCATAAAAGGAACAAACTTTTTCGTCTGGCAACCCTGCATTTTGATTTTCAATGAGAAAAAGCGCAAATGATTTTTGATCTCTGGCTTGGAAAATGTGTATCTTTTAAAAGTAAGCCAAATTGGCGACATCAGTTACGTCATCCGTGACGTAATGTTTATTGCCAACTTGGCTCCCTTTTAATAGATGCAAGTAGACCGTCGCCAGATATCTGAATCGTCTGCAACCTTCTTAATTGATAATTAAACAGTGAGGGTTACCAAATAAAAAAAAATGCTCATTATTTGGCAAGTTATGGCTCATTTGGCAATTGGATTTAGTTCAACTTATTAAAAGTCGATTTTTGATCAGTTTCGGCCATTTTTGCCACGGCAAACCAGTGGATTCGTAATCTACTCACTTTTCTCTAATTTTTATAAAAAAATCGGAATGATGTTCGATGGGGTCCAAAAATTGCAGTCGTCTCTCTGTCTAATATCTTCCTAAAATTTTGTGCACGTGCTACTGAGGACATTATCTCTTTAAGGAAGAAACTGCCATCTCAAATTTTTGCCAGCAAATGGTGTTTGCGGCCCTTTGGCAGAAGTGTATTGGGACATAAAATCGAGCCTGAGAATTTAGATTTATGCCGTCCCAAATTTTCAATATAATCATTAATAAAATTTTAATAATCATTGTAAATAATAAAATAACTCCAAAAGTTAATAAATTTTAATAATTAAATAGTTTTAACAATTTGTAAATATCACCCATTCAGTATAGTGGTTAGCGCATCAAACTACCACGCTGGTGTGTCTCGGTTCGAATCTGAGGTAAGACATAGATGTCCTATGTTAGGGGCAACGATAACCTTTCCACTAGATGCCTCTTCACAAGTGGCCATCGCTACCGGCCTTGTAGTGGTCAAGTAACTACAAGTTCTAACAAGTGACTGTAAGTGCTTGGGTCCGCCATTAGTAAAAAAAATTAGTAAATTTTATTATTTAAGAATTTATAATTTAATTTCAATAATTTACTAGCGGAATTGAATTGAATTTGAATACATTGGACTTTCAAAAAAAAAAAAAAAAAAAAAAAAAAAAGTTTTAAGAAAAACATATATTTATATTGCAAAAAAAAAATTAAAAAACTTAAAAAAAAAAAAAAAAAAAAAAAATTCCGTACCGGACCAGCCCATTTTTTTACAGACACTGACCAGTTCGATGACTGCACCGGACAAATCTATGGTCTTTAGAGACTTTAACCCTATGAGGGTTACGGACGTATCAATACGTCCTTGGTTCCCCAGTTTTTCCAGCAATACACAACATTTTTAAATTTATGAATAAAATTTAAAATAAAATATTTTTTGATATTTTTATAAGAATGATAGCTTAATCTCCATTTAAAAAAAAAAAAAAAAAAAAAAAAAATCCGTACCGGACCAGCCCATTTTTTTACAGACACTGACCAGTTCGATGACTGCACCGGACAAATCTATGGTCTTTAGAGACTTTAACCCTATGAGGGTTACGGACGTATCAATACGTCCTTGGTTCCCCAGTTTTTCCAGCAATACACAACATTTTTAAATTTATGAATAAAATTTAAAATAAAATATTTTTTGATATTTTTATAAGAATGATAGCTTAATCTCCATTTAAAAAAAAAAAAAAAAAAAAATTCCGTACCGGACCAGACCATTTTTTTACAGGCACCGGACAAATCTATGGTCTTTAGAGACTTTAACCCTATGAGGGTTACGGACGTATCAATACGTCCTTGGTTCCCCAGTTTTTCCAGCAATACACAACATTTTTAAATTTATGAATAAAATTTAAAATAAAATATTTTTTGATATTTTTATAAGAATGATAGCTTAATCTCCATTTAAAAAAAAAAAAAAAAAAAAAAATTCCGTACCGGACCAGCCCATTTTTTTACAGACACTGACCAGTTCGATGACTGCACCGGACAAATCTATGGTCTTTAGAGACTTTAACCCTATGAGGGTTACGGACGTATCAATACGTCCTTGGTTCCCCAGTTTTTCCAGCAATACACAACATTTTTAAATTTATGAATAAAATTTAAAATAAAATATTTTTTGATATTTTTATAAGAATGATAGCTTAATCTCCATTTAAAAAAAAAAAAAAAAATTCCGTACCGGACCAGCCCATTTTTTTACAGACACTGACCAGTTCGATGACTGCACCGGACAAATCTATGGTCTTTAGAGACTTTAACCCTATGAGGGTTACGGACGTATCAATACGTCCTTGGTTCCCCAGTTTTTCCAGCAATACACAACATTTTTAAATTTATGAATAAAATTTAAAATAAAATATTTTTTGATATTTTTATAAGAATGATAGCTTAATCTCCATTTAAAAAAAAAAAAAAAAAAAAATTCCGTACCGGACCAGCCCATTTTTTTACAGACACTGACCAGTTCGATGACTGCACCGGACAAATCTATGGTCTTTAGAGACTTTAACCCTATGAGGGTTACGGACGTATCAATACGTCCTTGGTTCCCCAGTTTTTCCAGCAATACACAACATTTTTAAATTTATGAATAAAATTTAAAATAAAATATTTTTTGATATTTTTATAAGGATGATAGCTTAATCTCCATTTAAAAAAAAAAAAAAAAAAAATTATAAATTTGAATCAGAAATATGATTTAAAAATTATTGCATTGAAAACAACTGTACAATTTTGGCGATTTTGTGGACGCTCCGTTAGTCCAAAAGAACGCCAAAAAAAGAATTATAGCAAACAGTTTTGAATACTTCCCCACATAATTCTATTCCATGAAGCATTATTTGGAAAGATTTGAGCATTTTCTTTAAGAATTTTTTTTTTATTATTTATTTATTTATTTATTTATTTATTTATTTATTTATTTACTCACTCACTCACTCACTCACTCAGTCAGTCAGTCAGTAGCACGTGCACCTAATTTTCTGATCTGTTATTTATTACAGACTCCAGATGGCTCTAAGCCTACCTAACGGTATAGTGGTTAGCTTGCTAGCTTCTAGACCGCGTGGTTGCGAGTCCCGTGTTAGGCATGGGTGTTTGTAAATGTACGTTGGCTTGTCTAATGACGAATGTTTCGGCGCGCCCTAGTGTTGCTGACGGCGCCAGATAATCTGAAAACAACCAATCAACCAGATGGCTCTAAACACTGCAATTTATTTTAATCACATAGAAATATTCTATGTTTCCTTAGAATAAGTCAAGGTCATGATCCTTCCCCCTTCCTACGCTATACTAAACTTCAACTTAACTAGACATCACTTAGACGGTAGATCGTGACAGTGCTCATAGGTATTGAATCCATTTTGGCGGAGTGAAGACATAATTCTCGCCAAACCTTAGAGCCTTTTGTTCTCTATAGGGTTGTGGTTTGGCGAACATTGTGCTTTCACGCCGCCAAAATGGATTAAATACCTATGAGCACTGTCACGATCTACCGTCTAAGTGATGTCTAGTTAAGTTGAAGTTTAGTATAGCTCCTAATCATAGTAACATCATTGAAAAAATACTACTATTAATTCTAGATGTAAGTTTCTATATCGTAGGAAGGAAGATTTTCGACTTTGACTCACATCTATTTCTCCATTGCAATCACTTGTTTATTCTTATATCATAATTCTTGGTGAATTATTGTTTATTACCTTTATACTTCATTACTATTCACTTTTACGTTATTTACGTTTTTCTATTGAGTTCCTCTCTCTCTCATTTCCCATGCTTCCTTATTTAACAATGTGCATACCATCAAGTTCTTTTAACCCTTGGTTAGGCGCGCGACCTTTTGTCTCGCGGCTAGTAGCGTGGGGGACAAATGTCCCTAAAATTCAAATGTTCGTGCATACCATTAAATTCATGACCAAATATAAAAGTAAGTGGGTATTTTGATTAAAAACACAATGTTATTGAACAGAATAAAGTAAAAACTAAAAAATATTTTTTAAATAACTTGAAAAAAAGATTTTTTTTGATCATGGGTTGCCATCAATTGAGAAATTGATTGTGTTGCACATTTGTCAACCACGTGACTAACCAAGAGTTAATCATGTAAAGAGAACGATTTTCTTTTGGATATAGTCATAGACTTATTATTATAAATAGACTGCGCGTTCCCACTTCAATTATACAACGAGAATGAAACCCAAATGAATCACATGAGTAGGGACTTTTTGGGAGCAGGGTTGCAGATTTGGCGGGTTTCTCCTCACTCAGGCGATAAAGGATAATAAGATTATTAGATAAAGGATTAATTTTACGACGTAGCCAAATTAAACACCACGTGACTGATAGACGAATTTTGTGATTCATTTTGGTTTCATTCTCGTTGTATGATTGAAGTGGGAACGCGCAGTCTATTGATAATAATAAGTCTATGGATATAGTTGAAAAATAAAAAGCTGTATTATTTTCACAGAGAAGACTCTTTAGTAGAAAGTTAACTAAAATTAAATTTAACATTAATCATTTTCGTTTTTCTAATTATAGTGCGAAATTTTGTTTTAACTAAGATAAATTCTGTATTTGCTAGCTTAGATTAGTTTATAGATACTACTTGATAGAAACTTTACAGATACTTTTATAGATACTACTTTACTATAAAATAGTCTACTATACTAAACTTCAACTTAACTAGACATCACTTAGACGGTAGATCGTGACAGTGCTCATAGGTATTTAATCCATTTTGGCGGCGTGAAAGCATATTGTTCGCCAAACCACAACCCTGTAGAGAACAAAAGGCTATAAGGTTTGGCGAGAATTATGTCTTCACTCCGCCAAAATGGATTAAATACCTAGGAGCACTGTGACGATCTATCGTCTAAGTGATGTCTAGTTAAGTTGAAGTTTAGAATAGTCTACTTTAATCAAAATACTTCACTGTAATAAGCAATTTTACCTTTCTTCATAAAGAAAGTTATGTATTAGCAATAGAAAGTTATATGGTTAGTAATAAATTTATTTTTTCCAGCAATTATTACATAAATTTGTAATTTTTCCCTTAGAAAAATCTCTGTACACGCAAACAGAAAGTAGGCACAGAAGTAACGCGAAGTCCGGAAGCGGATATGTCAACTTAGATACTGTAGACACTAAGTTTTCCAAAGAATGCACAAAGTCAGAGACAAAAGAATCAACCAAGCGGGTAAGAAAACGTTTTCTAAAATCAAAATACCAAGTCTTAAAAAAAAAAGGTAATTTCCATATTTTGCAACAGATTTTCTTATAATTAATTTTCTTTATTGCGATTAAGGCTAGAGTAGGTTTGGAAATTAATTTAAAGTACAGAATACAATTTTTAGCTAAATTTTATTTTTTAGTCACACCATGAGAAAAATATTTTACTAAAAAAGTTTTAAAGAGAGTAAAATTTGAAGAAAAAAAACTCAGAAAAGTTCATGCATTTGCTCATGTCAAAATTGAAACATCGGCCAATATCTCACAGAATAAGCTAATGAACATTTTGCATCAAGAGGTTTGATAATCTTTTTTATTATATCAGCCATGCTGATTTGGAAAATTCATACTGTTGTTCGAAAGACTTGAAGCCAAAGCAGATCAAAACTTACAGAAATTTATTCAGATATAACTCCAGAACCTCTCGTTCTAGTAGACTCAATACAGCTCTTTACTCAGCAATAGAGCATAAAACAGCAGTTAAAAACTACACAACTGCTAAAATTGTCACACAAGACAATGCAATACAGTTCGCTTTCGGAACTATCTGAATGCTTGCTAAGAGACAGCTAACTCAGTAACTCCACTCAGTCAGTGACTCAACTAACTAACGGACTCAAATATTTCCATCACCCTCTCTCTTGGGCTTATATAGGAAAGGCGAATCTTCGCGAAACTTCCAGAGATAGAAATTTGGAGAACTTTCCAGATCGTAGTCGAAAAGTCCTATACATGGGGACCGAAAATGTCGCCAAATGATTGAGAAGTTTGGCAACATTTGACGATTTCTCGCCAAATTTAGTGACAAAAATTAGTCACCAAAACCGTCGCCAACTTGGCTCTATCTCGCCCATTTGGCCATAATATTAAATGGCCAATAACCATAATATTAAATGGCCTTCTCTTTGTAAAACTCGTTTCCCAGCATTATCTCTGTAAAACTCGTTTTCAAGCATTAAGAGACACATTGCAGGAAAGCAAAGTAAAGAACTATTGCACTGCCTTATGCGAAATGTACATAATTTTTCCTGTTTACATAATTAATACAACGACATATTTACAAATATACAGAAATTCGTTACAATACGAAAAAACCAAAAATATTATTTTGTTATTTTAGAAAAGAAGAATCGTCAAATACTCAGAATGACCCCGTTTTGATAGTGATGTTCCAAGAGCTTGCTAGATAATTCACACGGCTAAGCCCTCTCATACTTTAAATCTTATTTACATACACACCCTTGACATCACGTGTGCATGACATCAAGCTTGCGGCTGCATGCGCACGATTTTAAAAATTTCAACTTTGAAATCAAATTAAGAATCAAAGAATGATAGAAAAAGCACAATTTTTATGGTGCATATTTCTTTTTTAGTTTTCTAAACCAAACAAATAAAAAAAAATATATATGGGAATTGTTCATTATAAACAAATTCAGTCTTAAACGTAATAATTTATTCTTTTAAAAGGAATTCCTAGTAAGGATCATTCTCTATACTCGCTATGTTACAATCTTCTAGCCCAGTGCATTTAGAAACTACTTTCTATAAAACCTTGAAATTTGGTGAGTAGGTACGAAAATGATCACTTAATGAAATGACATAAATTTTAAAAAAAATCGAAAGTAGCGTCGAATATATTTTATTTCATATTTGAAATCCTTACGTCATTGCATATGCAGTGGCTCCACCTGGTTTTGTCTTTTGCTATTTTAATTTTCATTTCTAATAGATAGACATTAAATGAAAACGATATATGTCATTTCATGAAGTGTTCTTATTAGAGGTCGGAAACATCGATCAAATTAAATATCGATACTATATCGTTGCATAGAAAAAAAATATCGATACATGATTTTTTTTAATTTGATTTTCAATTTTCCCAGAAATTAAGTCTTTCGGGGCAAAGTTTTTCGAGGATTTCTACTTTTCATGATTGCTTTTTTGTAAGGTGACTACTTTTTCAACTGAAGTGGATCTATTACAAAAAAAAAAAAAAAAAAATTATATTTTCGCTCAATTGGTGCAGTGATTTTAAGAAAAATTTAGATAATTTTCAATAGCTTTTAAGTGTATGGCAAAATATTGAATATTGGTGACATTTTAACTGTCTCTCAGCCAAGTTCAAACTTTAGTTTTGAAGTTTTTGAAAAGGGAATAAAGAAAATCGAAAAAACACATGGAACTACAAAACGATCATCAAAAAACTAAAAACGTTTGAAAATATCGATATTTCAGTGACATTTATCGATATTTTTTTAGAAATATCGATAAAAATATCGTCTTATCGATAAATCGCCAACCTCTAGTTCTTATTCGTACTTACTCACGAAATTTCAAGGTTTTTTCTAGACAATACTATCCTAATGCATCGGGCTAAAAGATTATAACATAGCGTGTATAGGAATGATACTTACTAAGACCTTAAACATAATTAAATTTATGGTCAAAAAACATATTCTATTAGCTAACGAAGACCATAAATAAATACAGTTTACAATCACCATAACAAGTAAAATTGAATTTATGTGTTTCAACATTACTGAAGGCAATTTAAACAATAACTCGAAGAATAATACGTTTTAACTGTAGTACAAAATGAAATTAATCGAAGAGATATATGTCCTAAAGTTAGCTGAAATTATATAATTTCATTAGTAAACTAAAGAAATCGTATTTTTTCCGTCGCATTTTATAACAAAAAATGCCGAGGGCAGCTGACGTGGATAAACAAGCTTCCTCGCTGACCTGAGAAAAGATGACAGAATACGAAATAAATCCAGAAAGTTTAGGAATATTTTCCATATTATTACCGATTTTTTTCTCTTGCATTCAAAAACTGCCCGCTCGAATATTTTAAATATTATTTCAGGGAAGGTATATCTGGAGGGGGAGGTACGATCTATGGAAATCTTGGATCATGTGATTCCACGTGACATCTCGATATTTATTATATTGAGAATATAAATGCAAAAGTGTTTTGTTTTTTTCCCCCCTTCTAAACTACAGTAATAGGGAGAGAATCTTACGCAAAGGTTTTTTCGGTCTGTCTATGGTTCACATTCTGAGACAAAGTTGAAAATGTTGCTGACACCGGTGACTTGTCAAAGGAAAGATATCGTAAGGACGAGTTTCCATGCCAAAATTTCAACCAGAAATTACCACCGGAAAATGGGATATGAAGACAATTTAAAAACCATTAAGAGGAAGTCCTAGTAAGGACTATTCCCTATTCTCGCTATGTTACAATCTTCTAGCCCGGTGCATTTAGAAACTACTTTCTATAAAACCTTGAAACTTGGTGAGTAGGTACGAAAATGATCACTTAATGAAATGACATAAATTACTTTTATTTAATGTATATCTATTATAAATGAAAATTAAAACAGAAAAAGACAGAACCAGGACATTACATGTGAAGACCTGACCCCTGACATCACATAACCTGGCAGTGTCAAAAGGATTTCAAATATAAAATAAAATATATTTGACGCAATTTTCGAGTTTTTAATTTATGACATTTCATTAAGAAATCATTTTTGTACCAACTCACCAAATGTCAAGATTTTATAGACAGCAGTTTCTAAATGCACTGGGCTAGAAGAATGTAACAAAGCTAGTAGAGGGAATGATCCTTACTTAGAACTTCTTTTTAATATATTCTTCTTCAAGATATACTTCTTATAAATACCAACACAGGGTTAACACTCAAATAACAGAATGAAAATCAATGACTTTTAAGGACCTAATTAATGATTTAAGGACCTATGAAAATTTGTTTTCTGGCATCATGTCTATTAGAGAAAATTTTTTAATAAAGTATATTTTGCCAAAAAATTTACAAGTTGGTGGATGCGTAATACAAATAAATCGGAAAATTCTGGTACGGAGCAGATAAGTGGCGGTCACGCGGGAATGGCAAGTCCGAGTTGTATTTTTATAAATTTTGTAGTTGGCCACATAACATCTGCAAAAATTAAGGACCTCTAAGCATTTTCAAGGATCTTTAAGCACCTCAAAGTATTTTCAAGGACTTTTAAGCACCTCAAAGCATTTGCAAGCACTTTCAAGGCCTTGAAAACAAGTTCAAAAATATCAAGCACTTTTAATGACTTTCAATGACCATGGGAACCCTGCAATAATACATAAGAATTCCATCGAACATTCCATGGAAATCCTTTCGTCAATGCATAAGCAGTGGCTCCACCTGGTTTTGTCTATTGCTATTTTAATTTTCATTTATAATAGATAGACATTAAATGAAAACAATTTATGTCATTTCATTAGTTGATCATTTTCATACCTACTCTCCAAATTTCAAGGTTTTATACTAAGTAGTTTTTAAATGAACTGGGCCAGAAGATTGTAACATATATAGCGAGTATAGGTAATGATAATTACAAAGACTTCCCCTTAAGTTTGCACTAATGAATGTTTGAAATATGTGCCTTATATCAGTTTTAAAACTTCAATTAAATGAGTAGCATCACACAAAGTTCAACTAGATGTTCCAACTAGGTTCAAATGGTGAGGTGTAACGGAAGAATGCGTCCTGGAAACTTCATGAATTTGCGTTTTGGTTGCTTAGTATTCGGAAGCAAGTTATTTCATAAATATTGTTGCCAGTCTAGCCAAATTGGCAACATTTTTGGTTATAAAAATAGCTCCTGTCTTGGTCCTTATGCGTAACCAGTCTTAACAAGGATAGATTTCAGTGATAAATGTCTCCCGAATTGTACATGTATAGTATCTATACCTGTTGTTCCGGAGTCGAGTCATCTTTTTAGTGACAGTTACTGTTACATTCTAAATTATTTCTAAATTGAACATAGTTCTCTTACATCTCTCCTTATTTTGTGAAACAAGAATGAAATTGTTTTTGTAAATTCGCGGTGCTGCTAAAATATTTATTTTTTTAATTATGCACTCAGTTTAAATTTAGCTGTGGATGAATAAATATCCTCACATTTACAAACGACAAATCGTTCCATTGCAGTGCAGTTATAGCTATCTAAATAACATTAACAACTTCACAGGTAATCTTTTTTAGGTAACAGATATATAGTAACAACAGATATTTAGTAAATTATATTTTAGTTAAATATAGGTATCTACAAAAACAGATATGTAGTAAATAATCTACAACTTTGTAAATATAAGCTTACGCGCAAAAACTTAGAAAGAAATTTCTACGACTTTATAAAATATCCTATAGTAGACCGAAAGGCGACTGCAATTTTTGGACCCCATCGAACATCATTCTGAATTTTTTATAGAAATTGGAGAAAAGTGAGTAGATTAGGAATCCAATGGTCTGCCATGGCAAAAATGGCCGAAACTGATCAAAAATCGACTTGGAATGAGTTCAACTAAAATCCGATTGCCAAATATGTCATAACTTGCCAAAAAGAGAACAAACTTTTTCGTCTGGCAACCCACTGCATTTTGATTTTCAACGAGAAAAAACGCAAACGATTTCTGATCTCTGGCTCGGAAAACTTTTATCTTTTAAAAGTAAGCCAAATTGGCGACATTAGTTACGTCATCAGTGACCTAATGTTTATTGCCAACTTGGCTCCCTTTTAGTAGATGCAAGTAGAGCGTCGCCAGATATCTGAATCGTCTGCAACCTTCTTAATTGAAAATTAAAGAGTTAGGGTTACCAAATTAAAAAAAAAAATGCTCATTATTTGACAAGTTATGTTGCATTTGGCAATTGGATTTAGTTCAACTTATTGAAAGTCGATTTTTGACCAGTTTCGGCCATTTTTACCACGGCAGACCAGTGGATTCGTAATCTACTCACATTTCTCGAATTTCTATAAAAAATTCAGAATGGTGTTCGATGGGGTCCAAAAATTGCAGTCGCCTCTCAGTCTATAGGTACCTTTTAGTTGCATGATGCCTTTTTTGTTAACAATGTAACTAAGTATAATCAACTCCGAAACACTTATAAAAACTTCTGTACAGTATATAAAAAGTAGTATGCTATAAGGTTTCCAATTTTTTGTATCCTTTCTTATACGTCACATTTCTGAGCAGATTCATTACGACCTTAATACGGTATTTAAAACATAGCTACTTTTACGCCATTTTGACACACCCGGCCATGTTCTTGATAAAATATTCTAACAAATGCAATCACTTCATCGCATCTTGTAAATAATTCTTTAGGAATTCGGGCTTGACGGGAACTGAACTGAGATTTTATCTTTTTTATTTTGCAGGAACAAGACTTCAAACAAAGTTGTGGGAGTGCAACTAATACTTGTTTGACAGGAAATCTATATCCAGCCCTGGACGGTCTTACAGACACTCTTTCTGCAGAGACCAGAAGTGAGGATTCCGACCTTGATTCTTCCCAAAACGAAAGGTAAGAAACTATACCAATTTCCAAGATTGGTCTGGGTAAATTTAAAAAGCAGATAAGAATTAGCAAGTCCTTAGCTAAAGTACTTACATTAAAATTCCGGAAATGTCAAAAAAGGAAGTCTACCACCTAAGGGCCTGATCATGACAAGTTGGGGTCCAAGGCCTGGACACATTTAGGGGCGCCTTTATCAAATGCGAGATTTATTGAAAATGAGCTTGACTCCTTGTCAAATGAATTAACATTAAATATAGAAAAAGTCGATAAATTAATGTCAATATATTATCTTCTTAAAGTTTTTTTTTTTTTTTTTTTTTTTTTTTTTTTTTATCATAAATAAAGAAACAAATTTCAAATAACCAAATTTATAAATCAAAACAAATAACATTTTGTAATATAGCATTGCATTTCACGATCCCGATGTGTAAGTAATATCCGTGACAAAAATATCTGCATCATTATTCACAACTTCAAAGACGACATTTGCTGATCTCGCAATTAATTTGTCAAGACTTCCTTTCGATATTTCTTCGAGAAATATTGTTGTTTTTTTTTACGCTTTTAAGTGACGGTTTGATGCATTTGAATAAATACACTCTGGGATACTAAAGACGGTTCAAGATGAATACAAAATTATTTTTATGTAAAAATTCTTTTATACAGATTGTAAAAGATATTCACAAAAAGAAAAGAAAAGTTATAGGTTTACAGCCAATTTCGGGGCCCCCTAAAATCATGGGCCCAAGGCTCGGGCCTTGTGGGCCTAGGCGATGATCAGGACCTGCACCTACCAAATGTCTTGATGACGTGGAAAACAAACTGGAGAGCCGTGGCACCGGATTTACCATTTACATCCGATGGTAAATAGGATTCCCTCCAATGGTAAAAAGTAATTGGGACGGCCCTGGTCAATGCTAATCAGTAGTGCCGGAGAAGATTGGTTGTATTCAGATTATCTGGCGCCGTCAGCAACACGAGGGCTATAATGCGCCGAAACATTTCGTCATTTAACAAACCAACATACATTTACAAACACCCATGCCTACACGGGACTCGAACCCGCAACCTCGCGGTCTAGAAGCCAGCACGCTAACCACTATACCGTTTGGTCGGCAGTGCCGGAGAAGAAGGGAAAAGTTAGTAAGTTAACTGAATCACAAAAACCAAGGATCCATTAATGATTTGAAATCTTTATACCACAGAGGTCCAGAAGAAAAATGAAAAGCCAAATTAACGCAAACCGTAAGCCAAAACTTTCATACTTTGCCATATGAATAATTAATTGTAAAAACCAAATTAAAAAAAGGAAAACGTCCAGTAAATAACAAATCGATAATCTGACAACTGGTTTGTGGTTCCATAAAGGTCTGAAAGCAAAATGAATTGGGAAAATTGAAATGCAAATCGTCAGCTAGATCTTTCGTATTTCTTCATATTGTGGAAATTGTGCTTTAACGTCAAGATAAACAAGTTGAATTCCCCGAGGAACATTAATTCTTTCACGCCAAGTTGCTCCTAGGTCGGAATAATCACATCAAGTGATAACATTGAGGGGAGGGGACTAGGGTCAAATTCTCTCGAAACCTTTAAAATTTTAATAGTTTTGAAGGGGATTTCGTGACAATTTTGCTAGTTGCCCTTCACTTTTGACGCACATTCGCCAACACTGATCAACAGGTACTTCTAAAGATGTAAGTTATTCCATGTCGTTATAACTCCTGCCGAAGAGGCATGTACATACGTTAGTTTTGATGCTTTAAAACACAACATTAACAGTTTTTCACATTTCCAAATAGAAGAGAATGTAGACGATGAGAAAATAAAAAGAAATCACGGAAATTAGGTCAATTAATTAGGTAAGTATTCATGTGGTCAAATACCATCGACGCAAAAAATAACTTTCTATCTTTAAAATTGATTGAAATAAAATGCATTTATCTGGCAAACATCACTTAAAAAGCTATTTCAATAAGGGAAATTATGACGTATTACTAACTGGATTAGTTTAATTTCATAAAGATTATGAATATATTTCATTCAAATAAACATGAAAACAAATTCTTTTATTCAAAAAAAAAGTTCTAAAAGTTTTAAACAAGGAGAATCGGAATGGATTTTATAACATTGCTAATTGGAAACAACTAAATTTAATTTTCAAAATACGGGTGGTGAAAAACGCACGACTTTCAATTACACAATAATATTGTCACTGCAATTATAATTGACGTGAATTTGGGTAATTTTCTTTAGATATTTTCACAATTTTTTTTTTAAAAGTTCCAATTTAGCGATATTTTGTTAGCATAATTATAACACTGACAACAAAGACTTTTCTCTACCACTTTTTTCAGCTAAGAACGCATCAAAATGTTTAGAAATATTTTTTAAAAAAATTCTTCATTACTTTATATTGCAGAAGGATAATTGAAAGTAAAAAAAAAATTACAAAAATTCTATTTAATTTTAAATTAGTTTTAATTCCGTCAATTTTCAAGATATTTTATTATTATGTTTTTTAATTAATATGTTTTGTCTTCAGCAATTCCTTTTACAATTGTGCTATTTCCCCTACAGGGGCTGAATTAAAATAAAAATTCTGTTACTTCCAAATTAAATCAATGAAAATCACACAATCTTTTTACTAAATTTCCCCATATTTTAAGCATTTCTGCAATCAACACAGATATACTATCTCTTATAAATAAAGGAAAGCTCTGAGACATAAACCCTTAACTGGAACACCTGGCCTGTTGATAGTAAAATTCCACATTTAATGATCGACAAAATAAACATCCCCGACACCTCAAAAATATATATATAAAATGAATCAAAAGAAACTTTACATACTATTTTAAAACCCTGTAAAAGATGAAAAAATATAGCTCTTCGACTCTCCCCCCCCCCCCATCCCCACTTATCGCCCTGACCCATTATAAAGCAATTAATCTCTGCAAAATACGCTAGTGAGCAAAATCATGCCACGAAGACATCCTGGAAGTGTCACATTTCCTAGCCTGAACATCAACATTTTCGCTCCCGTGCAGTAACATCCGAAACTCATCGGTTAAATTTGCACCCACAAATTACCCCAACGCACACAGACCAGCATTATTATCCGGACCATGAAATGCATATCACTGAGGGATTGTGTGACCGCCACTGTGAGACGCCCCTAGTTTCCGGCCACTGGCATTATGCGTCTCATCGTTGCACGACCCCCTTATTAATTTGTATTGCCTGGTTCGGGTTGTTTGGAAGGACACAGTTGCTTGCTGTCTTGGCATTCATTTCCAGCAGGATTGAGATGTTAATAGTTGCTTTCACTTCTTGTAACATCTAAAACATTCGATAGTATTCAATACGTAATTTAGACTCAGCTTGGTTTGACAAGATTTTACTGCATTTATAGTTGGAAGCATTTAAGAGGAAATCCTAGCAAGGATCATTTCCTATGCTAGCTATGTTACAAACTTCAAGTCCAATGCATTTAGGAACTACTTGGTATAGAAATTTGAAATTTAGTGACACGCAACTTAGTTTGACAAGATTTTACTGCATTTATAGTTGGAAGCATTTAAGAGGAAATCCTAGCAAGGATCATTTCCTATACTAGCTATGTAACAAACTTCTAGTCCAATGCATTTAGGAACTACTTGGTGTAGAAATTTGAAATTTAGTGACACGCAACTTGGTTTGACAAGATTTTACTGCATTTATAGTTGGAAGCATTTAAGAGGAAATCCTAGCAAGGATCATTTCCTATACTAGCTATGTTACAAACTTCTAGTCCAATGCATTTAGGAACTACTTGGTGTAGAAATTTGAAATTTAGTGACACGCAACTTGGTTTGACAAGATTTTACTGCATTTATAGTTGGAAGCATTTAAGAGGAAATCCTAGCAAGGATCATTTCCTATACTAGCTATGTTACAAACTTCTAGTCCAATGCATTTAGGAACTACTTGGTGTAGAAATTTGAAATTTAGTGACACGCAACTTGGTTTGACAAGATTTTACTGCATTTATAGTTGGAAGCATTTAAGAGGAAATCCTAGCAAGGATCATTTCCTATACTAGCTATGTTACAAACTTCTAGTCCAATGCATTTAGGAACTACTTGGTGTAGAAATTTGAAATTTAGTGACACGCAACTTGGTTTGACAAGATTTTACTGCATTTATAGTTGGAAGCATTTAAGAGGAAATCCTAGCAAGGATCATTTCCTATACTAGCTATGTTACAAACTTCTAGTCCAATGCATTTAGGAACTACTTGGTGTAGAAATTTGAAATTTAGTGACACGCAACTTGGTTTGACAAGATTTTACTGCATTTATAGTTGGAAGCATTTAAGAGGAAATCCTAGCAAGGATCATTTCCTATACTAGCTATGTTACAAACTTCTAGTCCAATGCATTTAGGAACTACTTGGTGTAGAAATTTGAAATTTAGTGACACGCAACTTGGTTTGACAAGATTTTACTGCATTTATAGTTGGAAGCATTTAAGAGGAAATCCTAGCAAGGATCATTTCCTATACTAGCTATGTTACAAACTTCTAGTCCAATGCATTTAGGAACTACTTGGTGTAGAAATTTGAAATTTAGTGACACGCAACTTGGTTTGACAAGATTTTACTGCATTTATAGTTGGAAGCATTTAAGAGGAAATCCTAGCAAGGATCATTTCCTATACTAGCTATGTTACAAACTTCTAGTCCAATGCATTTAGGAACTACTTGGTGTAGAAATTTGAAATTTAGTGACACGCAACTTGGTTTGACAAGATTTTACTGCATTTATAGTTGGAAGCATTTAAGAGGAAATCCTAGCAAGGATCATTTCCTATACTAGCTATGTTACAAACTTCTAGTCCAATGCATTTAGGAACTACTTGGTGTAGAAATTTGAAATTTAGTGACACGCAACTTGGTTTGACAAGATTTTACTGCATTTATAGTTGGAAGCATTTAAGAGGAAATCCTAGCAAGGATCATTTCCTATACTAGCTATGTTACAAACTTCTAGTCCAATGCATTTAGGAACTACTTGGTGTAGAAATTTGAAATTTAGTGACACGCAACTTGGTTTGACAAGATTTTACTGCATTTATAGTTGGAAGCATTTAAGAGGAAATCCTAGCAAGGATCATTTCCTATACTAGCTATGTTACAAACTTCTAGTCCAATGCATTTAGGAACTACTTGGTGTAGAAATTTGAAATTTAGTGACACGCAACTTGGTTTGACAAGATTTTACTGCATTTATAGTTGGAAGCATTTAAGAGGAAATCCTAGCAAGGATCATTTCCTATACTAGCTATGTTACAAACTTCTAGTCCAATGCATTTAGGAACTACTTGGTGTAGAAATTTGAAATTTAGTGACACGCAACTTGGTTTGACAAGATTTTACTGCATTTATAGTTGGAAGCATTTAAGAGGAAATCCTAGCAAGGATCATTTCCTATACTAGCTATGTTACAAACTTCTAGTCCAATGCATTTAGGAACTACTTGGTGTAGAAATTTGAAATTTAGTGACACGCAACTTGGTTTGACAAGATTTTACTGCATTTATAGTTGGAAGCATTTAAGAGGAAATCCTAGCAAGGATCATTTCCTATACTAGCTATGTTACAAACTTCTAGTCCAATGCGTTTAGGAACTACTTGGTGTAGAAATTTGAAATTTAGTGACACGCAACTTGGTTTGACAAGATTTTACTGCATTTATAGTTGGAAGCATTTAAGAGGAAATCCTAGCAAGGATCATTTCCTATACTAGCTATGTTACAAACTTCTAGTCCAATGCATTTAGGAACTACTTGGTGTAGAAATTTGAAATTTAGTGACACGCAACTTGGTTTGACAAGATTTTACTGCATTTATAGTTGGAAGCATTTAAGAGGAAATCCTAGCAAGGATCATTTCCTATACTAGCTATGTTACAAACTTCTAGTCCAATGCATTTAGGAACTACTTGGTGTAGAAATTTGAAATTTAGTGACACGCAACTTGGTTTGACAAGATTTTACTGCATTTATAGTTGGAAGCATTTAAGAGCAAGATTCTGAGAAATTGAACCACCCCTGATTTACACCATCTCCGAATGTCCCCAAAAAATTACCAGTTGCTGCTACCCTTATTAGATGATAAAAATGAAATTATTTGTTCCGTATTTGCACCACTCAAATTCTATATATTGTCAAAGATCATCTTTAAAAATGAAAAAATTGGTGTTTTTGAGACACATGAAAACTATTTTTATCCGTATAAAACTTTACAAGCAACTTGTCATCTGCATTTCTTCTGTTATGGAATGTACTAGAATAGATCTTTATAAAACATATAAAAAGTTCATGGCTAGTCAATTGCGCAAGGTCATTCAAGGTCATGAAATGTCCAGGTTTTCATGTTTTTTACCATTTTCAAGACTGAATTATATCTTGCGCATTTGATTTGTCACTTCAAACTAGGTGTCATTGGATAGAGCTATATTAGTACTATTTATTAATACATAAAACATAGAGGCAAGTTGAACACGTTGGAAGTTATTTGGCGCCAAAATCGAAAAATCTCCGAATTTGACACAAATTTGAGCTTGTATATCTTGCTGCGGGAACAATATATTGACACAACGCTGAGACTATTTAAACATTCTTTTATTATACTTAATGAGAAATTAAACTTTATTGAGGCTAGTTGAAGAGAAAAAAACAAATGATTTTTTTTTGTTGCCCCCCCATCCTTACATATTGATGCATTACTGTTTTCATTCATGTTTTCAAAAATTTATCGGTTTTCACTTCACTCTTCCTCATGTTTATAACAATTGCTTGTAGTATGTCTTTCAAGCTAGGAATTTTGACTGGATCGGTTGGTTGGTTGTATTCAGATTATCTGGCGCCGTCAGCAACACGAGGGCTATAATGCGCCGAAACATTTCGTCATTTAACAAACCAACATACATTTACAAACACCCATGCCAAACACGGGACTCGAACCCGCAACCTCGCGGTCTAGAAGCCAGCACGCTAACCACTATACCGTCTGGTCGGCATTTGACTGGATCGGATCCAGGAAGTTGCAGAGTACGAAAGAAAACTGAGCTTCGGATCACGCAATGGCCACTTAAACTCGTCAGCTCCTCTCTGATGAAGAAATTTCCTTTTAAACACGTCATCCCCACAATCTTCTAGTAGTTTACTAATGTAAATCCGCTTCTAGTATATAGGACAGAGTAAAAAGAATGGGGCCGAATTTTAGATCCGCAGTTCTTATCTGGAATTAGCTTTATCTTTTTTATGATATTCTCCTTTTGTTAGGGGACAGTAATTTGGATTTCAACTGCAAATTCACCATGCAATCAGTTCCAGGCACAAGTCAGGCCACACCTTATAGACGAAGACAATGTCCCTCAGCCATACATTTATATCTCTGATGTTTTGCACAGAAAAAATTTGCTCATCAACATTTGAAACTGCAGCGGATTTGTCCCTACATATTGCTATAGAGAAGAACATCCAAATTTCTAAAATACTAACTAGTCAAGACAAAACTAGGAGTGCATTTGCAAAAAGAATGGAAGCAGTGACAAAACAGATCAATTATGAAAATACTGCAGCTTTTGAAGAACTCACTACAGATAATAAAAATTACATCTAATCAAGTCGCAAAGAAGTATAGGCACTGAAACCCAAAAGGAAAGTTCTAGAACCAAAATCAAAAATAGTTTAGAATAATTCAACAAAGGAAATAAAACAGGAAATAAATTAACACCCCAAATTGTTGTAAGTATGATGAGAAATGATTTTGAGATAAAAGTTCTGAATTGCTTCTCTTTTGCATTTTCAAGTTTAAATTATTTTTTTCTTTTTCATTGTTTTAATCTTACATTTTTCTTCGTCTTGTTTAAAAAACAAAGTAATCGTTTTCTACTACTACTTTGTTCTGAATTATACTTGTACGACTGTTGTTGCTTTTTTCTCACCAGTTGATTTGCTTGTAAAATATCTTGAATAGCAGCCCGCCAACATCTAAAATAGCCTTTGTCCTGAAAGAATTAACTTTCTTTTTGTAAGAGAGGAGAAGCTTCTTTTACCAATTTATATAATAAAAAACACTTCTCAGTTGTTTGAGTGTCTAGACATCCATAAATATTCAGATATTTTCGATTCTGATAATCTCAATTCGTTAGTTTTTGTAATCTAATCTTATTTTAAAAAGAGTAGGAATGCACATTTGTAGTGGCGCCATCTATGTTTGCGAAATAGAACTATTAGTTTAATATAGAATATATATTTGTCAACATATATATCCTAACAATATACTAAGGCTAATAAGAATCGGTCCTTCCAATAAACTGATATCTTTTGAAGAGAACAAGTTTGTTTTGAAACAAAAGAATCTGGAATATTTATGTTTTGTAAATATTATGTAAAATGTTTTGTGAGTTTAGAATGGAACAAACAGATGGCACCACTAAAAAATTGTCAAGTTTCAAATGAGATTAAGAAACTAATTAAATTATTTCTTCTGTATAACACAATACAAATATTCAATACAAGCTTACGTAACAAATAATACCTTGCATATTGTTTCTAAGAACCAGGATGTGCAAATGTATACTAAACTTAGTATTTATTTTTTCTTTTTACAGGAGCGATGAGGATATAGAAAGGGAAAAAGAAGAACTGAAAAATGTTGCCTGGTTTCAAGCTGGAATACCGCGGTAAGTTACACATTGATATCAATGGCATTATTTAAACATCTAATAAACTTTAAAAATTTAAATAATAGGCATGCATTTATGGGAATTTATATAATAGCAGTATTTGCTAATAAGGATACAAACCTAATAAATAAAATAAAATTTAAATGTCCTATTCGAAAACTCTACCTCTCAACTTCATGCAATTTTTTCGTAAAAAAATAACGTAATATTTTCGATAAATTATTTTCTTGTATTATACGAGTATTTATTCTATACATAAAAAGTGCTGAAAAAAAAAACATAAAAATATATTAAGGACACAACAATGAAGGTAAACAATTTTGAAAGTACGTTTGGCAGACAACGCCTGATATGAGATGCAAATTAAAGAAATCAAGTTAATACCTAACATAAGCAAGTTTTTTAAAAACATCTTAAGTGGATTCAACATATAAACATACAGACAGCAGTGACGTCAAAGTCAAATTAGAATATTAGGAACTTCTTTGGTTCACAATATGCTCTCGGAGGAACTTATGCGGTGTATTATTTTTACATTGAATCATAAAGAAACACAAAAATTATCAAACTAACCATTTGCACTCCATTGGCGCCTCTCAGGCGCCACACGATTGGATGCCAAACCACGAGAGGACCATTAGGTGTGATGCGGAAATTCGATTCAAGGCCAATGACTGTGTTTAGTTTCTATGAAGCAAATCCATAAACACCAACCGAACCTAAAATGTCTCGAGTTGCTGATTCCTCCGCGCGAAAAAGGCCTGGAGTGCAAAGGATTAAACAAGTACATGCTTCTACCATCACTTTGAATAAATAACTATAATTTAAATTATTTTAAATTTTATATATAAGTTATGCACACATTGATCTAGCTTGACCGCAATTTAGCACTCGTAAAGTTATTGAACAATATCAACAATACAAAGAGCTCATGCTCAATCGAACCAACCTAGTTTGACAACACTCTTATCTCCAACAACAACACAAACCAACTTCAGCAATGGACTTCTGTTAAGTTTAACTTTTACAAGGAGACCTTACGGTCTCGGAAATTCAGATCGGGATGAAATTTGGCAGATTGATAGTATACCTTAAGGGTATCCATACTGTAAAGTAATAAAGCGCACTAGCCAGAAGATTCCGAGAAAATAGGCTTTAAAGTGTTATGCGTAGCTTAGATACTAGTAGAAATTTTTGATGAGCAACTCCCCGGTGGCTAAGTGGTCAGCGTGATGAGTTCACGTACGGGCGATCCGGGTTTGATACCTCGTGAGGTAGTTTTTTTTTTTTTTTTTTTTTTTTTTTTTTTTTTTCAATTTATAGTGACTGTTACAGCTAATTGAAATTTGAATTAAAGATAATATTTTATTTTTAAATACGTAATGTATTTTTAATGGAGGTAATTTTTCATTTTTATTTTTTTTCAATTTATAAAGTGACTGTTCCAGCTAATTGAAATTTGAATGAAAGATAATACTTTATTTTTAAATACGTAATGTATTTTTAATGAAGGTACATTAAAACTCTATTTACTATTTTCACAAACAAGTGATTATAAATTTTGAGATATTATAAGATGTAGAGAAGTAAATGATTTTCCCAAAAAACATGAAGAACCAGTTTCTATATGGAAAAGTAAGAATGTTGTCCTATTGTTCTCAAGCAGGTAGTCAGAAATTTTCAAAACTCTAACGGCACTTTGCGACGTCTATTTTTATAGACAGGTAAAGAATCTACTAAAGCGTATGCAAAATTGCGCGTATCTGGTTGAAAATAATAGAGAAATAAATACTCGTGAAGACTGAATAAAAATACAATCAATAGTCCATCATCAATTTTTAATAAAATGATCCGGTATGCCTGATATGCTTCCAAGTTTTCTGACGAAAGATATATTTTCATGAATGTTAATGAAGTATGTTTTCCAACGAATCTTTTACAAAAAGGTTGTTCCTGTAAACAATCTTCCTTTATAAATTTTGCAAGATGTCAAAACAGTTTTTGTTTTCCATGTTTTTATGATAAGTGTCATTCTGGTGTATGTATATAAATAAATAATTGACAAATAAAAACTATATGTCAAAATCCATAGATAAATTAAGTCCTACCCTAATTTTGTTGCCGTGGTAATTAGAATTTTAATTTATATCTATTTAATTTATCTCTATTTTCTCTATTAAAAATACATTACGTATTTAAAAATAAAGTATTATCTTTAATTCAAATTGCAATTAGCTGTAACAGTTACTTTATAAATGGAGAAGAAAAAAAACCTTCCTCACGAGGTATCGAACCCGGATCACCCGTAAGGGAACCCATCACTCTGACCACTTAGCCACCGGGAAATTGCTGATCAAAAATCTCTACTAGTATGTAAGCTACACATAACACTTTAAAGCCTATTTTTTCGGAATCTTCTGGCTAGTGCGCTTTATAACTTTACAGTGTGGATACCCTTAAGGTATACTATCAATCTGCCAAATTTCATCCCGATCTGAATTTCCGAGACCGTAAGGTCTCCTTGTTAGACTTCTGTGAACTTGATTCCGAATATATTTTTTCCTCGACCAACCCTATAGTCACTTGAGCCTGTTGTTAGTCATAATAGACTGAGAGGCGACTGCAATTTTTGGACCCCATCGAACATCATTCTGAATTTTTTATAGAAATTAGAGAAAAGTGAGTAGATTACGAATCCACTGGTCTGCCGTGGCAAAAATGGCCGAAACTGGTCAAAAATCGACTTTTAATAAGTTGAACTAAATCCAATTGCCAATGCGTCATAACTTGCCAAATAATGAGCATTTTTTTTTTTATTTGGAAACCCTCACTCTTTAATTTTCAATTAAGAAGGTTGCGGACGATTCAGATATCTGGCGACGGTCTACTTGCATCTATTAAAAGGGAGCCAAGTTGGCAAAAAATATTACGTTACTTATGACGTAACTGATGTCGCCAATTTGGCTTACTTTTAAAAGATATAAGTTTTCCGAGCCAAAGATCAGAAATCGTTTGCGCTTTTTCTCATTGAAAATCAAAATGAATGGTTGCCAGACGGATAAGTTTGTTCTCTTTTTGGCAAGTTATTACATATTTGGCAATCGGATTTTAGTTCAACTCATTCCAAGTCGATTTTTGACCAGTTTCAGTCATTTTTGCCACGGGAGACCAGTGGATTCGTAATCTACTCACTTTTCTCTAATTTCTATAAAAAATTCAGAATGATGTTCGATGGGGTCCAAAAATTGCAGTCGCCTCTTGGACTATAAGATTTGTATTTATACTTTCATCCTACAGTGAGATTGCCCTGGAGGTGCTGTCGGGGAAGTCCGAGGGCTGCTTCATCGTACGCAGCAGCACCACCAAACCAGGGTGCTACGCACTCTCGCTGCGAGTTCCAACGGCGAAGAATCCCACAGGAATTGCCCACTACCTGATCCTCCACACCAACAAGGGATACAAGATCAAGGTAACAGTGGGACTGAAGCCATTTTATTTCATTCTTCAACTATTTCAGCTTTGAGGCTGTTTTCTTCATCGATGATTACTTTAACCGTTTCGGCTCGAATGGGTAAAATACATACAAGATATTAGATTTCATTTCCTAATGGGAACATAAGACATTAGGAAATAAAAATATGATTAAAGAAAGTTAGAAACACTTTCAGCTCTCGGAATGCAAATAGAAAACTTATGTTTTTGAGTATGCTCGTTACTCAAGTTTCAATTGGTCTATTTTTTTTTATTTTTTTTTTATTATTATTTATGTATGCATTTATTTATCAATTCCAATCAATCAATTTAATAAACTTCATTAGTAAACAATTTTACTTATTAATTAATTAAACAAAATTAATTGTTTTATAACTAGCTTAATTAAATGAAATTTTATCTGTCTCTATTATTTATACAAGTGATTTTTTTTTTTTTTCCTATAAACCATTGATTGTTATTGCAAAAACTAAAAGAAAGAGATCTAAATTGAAACATAAAGAAAGTCTATATACATAATTAGTTTGTTTATTAGAAAATGGCAACCGAAATAATAATGTATTTAACCTTAAAAATTATGAAATAAGTAAAAAGTTATAAATATAAATTTAGCACACGATATTCTAACTATATTATCTTTACAATTAAAATAATGTTAAATTTGATTCAATTTTTTAATATACTTTTTATATAGGCTTCTTAAAAAGACTTTAAAGAAGGTAACTACTCATATTGGAAAAAATTTTAAAACTCTAAAAAAAAAGGACTGGCCTATTTTTTTTAAAAAAAACACTGACCGGCCGGTTATTACACCGGAGTGAACAAACCTATGGCCAGTACGCCCCTGGGAATATATATCTCTATGGAGAATGTTAAGCCGTCTTCAACTTCAAGTCAACAACAAAGCATGCATTAACCAGAAATTCCAGTTATAGTTCGTTTGTCTTTTTCAGTCCTTTAAAAATGTAACGCTATGTACGCAAATCCCAACGAAAGATATTGCTGTTTCAATTAATAAAAAAATAACTAGATATAATAAAAATAACAAGAGCTAATTGACAGAAACTTTTTAAAAAATTATGCAAAATGTCAACATACTGATCTTTCCCAATTTTGTTCTTGGTACAGGGTTTCACCAAGGAGTTTCCCAGTCTGAAAGCCCTGATCATCCACCACTCTGTGATGCCTGAACTGCTGCCGTGTCCACTCAATCTCTCCCGACACTCGACGAGGGATGCAGAGCGAGAATTCGAGGACACCGAGCAAAAGACATGCGACATCTTCTCGGACATACACTGGCTCATGACGGACATTGAGCCATAAATCAGTTCTTTTTGTTACAAGTGCCAGTGTCGTGATTCAGATAGTTGCGCGTGAACTATATGAAACAGCATCTGGACTGTTCTAGCGAGCAACTTTTCCTGTGGCGAAGTTTCTGTGTCATTTTGCAAGCTGGAAGTATGGTGCAGCACTTGCATGAATTGCCATCATGGGATTAAACAACAGCAAGTACATAAAAATCTTTAAACTTGAGTGTAAGCTTATTGTAACCATTGAATAACAGACAGGTTGAACTACGTCAGAAGGTTGCAACAAATGTGTGCTTTTCGGCACTGCATGTTGGTGTTTCTTTGCATGCTGTTACTTTGCATATTGTGGAATGAAAGGATGATGAACTTCTACAACAAAAAGTGTCGTAAATTGCTAAAATTATAAAGAAAAAGTTGGGAAATTGCTGCTACAAATGAGAGCGTAATGTCGCATGCTCGATCTATGTATAGTTTTCAACAAGTGTTGATGCGATTTCAAGCGCTCTGTGAAGTGGCAAATGGAAAACTCTTTTACTAAAACTTAACAATTAGCGGAAGACTTTTATTTACCTCTTGCGAACTCTAACGTTAAATCAGCTCCATTGATGGACTGTTGCAATTAGTGTCAGTGCTGGTTTACGACGAGAAACGTGAAAAGTTATCATTTTGTTTATGCGATTGAAATGTGATAGATGTGTGATGTTAAGTTGAACAAAGATATTTGGAAAGAATTCTACCAATATAACTTATGCATGGGGAAATCACCAGCAAATGCTCCTAGCAATGTCTGGCAGATGAAAACGAAATACGCTTTTGTGATTAGCTAATTATAGTTCGAAATTATTTTTAAAGGTAAAATTATAATTGGTCGTAACTTTTGCCAGACGAGCCCCACCTCAAAATATTACATTGCATAAGATCCATAAAAACTATTATGTAAACTAATCGAAAATTCCTCACTTATACATGAAATTAAGTAATGGATGAACAGCTCCTAATAATAGCCAACAAAGTAATTATTTCGAAACTGTTTAGCTAATCAAAATAAAACTAGAAAGAAAGATCTAAACATAACAACACGTGTACTACATTCATGGGAAAAAGGAAAGAAAACAAAACAAAAAATGTTAATAACGTGAAATGTATTCCGAATTCTCCTACATACTGAAAAAATAAGTCTGAAATATAGTGTTAAAAAAGGTTAACTTAAGTCCATTGGCAATAAGTATTCACTTTTTCAATAAAATGCTACAGATTTTTAAATAACAAATTTAACCCTTTGCACTCCGGGCCTTTTTCGCGCGGAGGAATCAGCAACTCGAGACATTTTCGGTTCGGCTGGTGTTTATGGATTTGCTTCATAGAAACTAAACACAGTCATTGGCCTTGCATCGAATTTCCGCATCACACCTAATGGTCCTCTCGTGGTTTGGCATCCAATCGTGTGGCGCCTGAGAGGCGCCACTGGAGTGCAAAGGGTTAAATGTTTTTGTACTATGTTAACTGCTTAAAACCAAAGTGTTACGTGAGAAAATATATTTTACAGGTTATTGTGATTTAGTTACAGTGATACGATCCAACATTTTTCAGGAAATTTGTATCAATCGAAGCATGTTTTTGAAAAAAATTAGGTGAAATATTTTCCAGCAATTATTAAGTATAAGAAAGTACAAAATGAACCAAAAGTAATAGGATATCTGAAAAATCTATAATTTTCGAATATAGCGAATTTCCAAATATTCGAAATAGTTTTCGCAAAAATGCGGGTAGAAAGGAAATTTTTTCCTACCCTAAATAATATAGTTAATTTTTCCTAATAACATATTTAAGATTTTGATGTAAATTAACATAAAAATTGGCAATTTGCTATCTACTTTAAATTCAATAACACTGGACAATTGCTCACATATAACTACAATGCCGCCATCTGTTGATAAAAAAAAAGTTTTCTGTTTGGGATAATAGCCGATTCCTTTTTCTGAATTTGTTTACTAATCATTCGACTTTTCAAATTTCCTTTTGTCTCGCCTCAAGGACATAAAGCTTTTTTTTTTCCCCACGATATCTTCCGAAATTTTGCACTTTAAAATAATCGAAATAATTTACCAAATATAACAATAATGAAAGCCTATCAACAAAATTTGAAGGGAAAATCATTTATTGCTTTTTTTTCTTGTTCGCCAATCTCCATTGAAAAAATTTAATTTTTAAGCATTCATCAATGATTTTTACATCATCGGCAAGAGCAGAATTCAAATTTCATGACGATATTTTTTCAATCTGAAGAAATATATATTTTAAGTTTATTTCTAACATTTTTGAGCACAGGGCAGCATGAAAATGTTTCATTGATATTCCGTTGCTTTAACGTTATAGCTTGAATATTGAATACATAAGAAAATAATAATAATTTTAACACTCTGGCTGTCCAATGGTAAATTAGAAGTAAAAAACTACTTATGTTAAAAATTTCTAAAATTTGCTAATATTCTTTTAGCATTTTCAACGCTCTCAAATCATTGGTTCCATAGTAAAAGCATAGCGTCAAAAATGGATAATTTGGAATTTTCAAATTTAAAAATTTAATTAAAAAAAACTTTTTTAGAATTCTGGTGAGCACTTGCATAGTTTACTAACTATGTATAAATTTTCAGTCATCCTAACAGCTGCCCTCTCAGGGTAGTTATCAATAACAAATACGCAACAAATAAAACAATTTTGCTTCCCATAGGATTTACATTACGACCGGATAATTAAATATAATTTTAAAAACTAATTGAAATTTTAACATGTGACCCCGGGTTATCGAAATTTCAAGGGGAAAACTAACTAATGTTTAAAATTTCTGAGCTGTACTTGAAGTTAAAGGTACCTTAATGGGTTCGTGAAAATTCGAATATCAATACTTTTTTTTATATAAAGAGACTTTAAAAACTTTTTATGCTCTAACTTACATAGTTACTTTACTTTAAAATTTTATTACTGACTGCTTACTGTCACCATATCTAGTAAATTATTATTGTACATTTCGGCAAATATAGTGACTCCGAAAATATATCAGTTGGGAAAAAGCAAACTTCCGTTTGCTAATTTATTTTCAAACAAAACCATAGTTACATGCGAAAGATGTAATAAGAAATAAAACATCAAAACATGCAACATGTTGAAAATATTGCACAATAATAATTAACTTAATTTTTATTCAGGAAGTATAAATCCGACGAGAGAGAAGATTTATTAGACCAAAGGTGAAACAAAATAAAACAATGCTTTGAGGTGAGGTGATCACGTGATTTCAATAATCAATCACAGCACTGAAGTATAACCCGGTCGCCAAGCACTTGTGAAGTAATCTGCGATGAAAAAGTGGCGATGTGAGAAAATCTCTAGCCCAGACACGACGAAAAGTATATTTTCCACGAAAAAAATGCAGATCCTCAAAACAGGGACAACAAGTTGCAAATTTCACTTTAAAAAAAAAAGCGGAAATCCGCCAAAAGGCGGAAATTTTCATTACTGAAAAAGTTAATCAATCGTAAACGATCCAACTTTGCATCAATCAAACACATTGTTAGTTCTTTCTAGATGCATGAGATGAATGTATTTTATTATCAAGGTATGTTCACAAAAT